>BSBK01011652.1:105000-472474 GCA_027943335.1 Chamaecyparis obtusa | reverse complement strand
TGTCTACCGGGGTAGTTGTAAACTACAACATTTGACAAAACTTCTTTATCTTTTATGCTTTGATGGATGTCCACACCCTGTTCCAAAACTCCCATTTTGGCACAGGCAGGGAGGATGCTAGCAAGGGTTGTGGAATTCAGCTTTACATTCGCCAATTGCATTTGTTTGAAAGTTTCTAAAGCCTTTTCAAGGAATCCATTTTGTGCATATCCTGCAATCATTGCAGTCCATGAAACCACATTTCATTGAGGCATTCTATTAAACAACTCACGGGCCTTGTCTATTCTTCCACATTTGGCATACATGTCTACCAAAGCATTTCCAACCATAATGTCTAATAGAAAACCTCCTTCCCATTATCCTTTCATGGATGTCCATACCCTGTTCCAAAGCTCCCATTTTAGCAAAGGGAGATAGAATGCTGACAAAGGTTGTGCAATTAGGTTTTTACACATGCCAATTGCATTTGCTTGAAAGTTTCTACAACCCTTTCAACACATCCATTTTTAGCGTATCCTGCAATCATTACAGTCCATAAGACCACGTTTCTCTGAGTCATTCTCTCAAATACTTCTCGTGCCTTGTCTATGCTTTTACATTTTGCATACATGTCTAATAGAGCATTTCCATCTATAATAACTGATGGAAATCCCCCATGTATTATACTTTGATGGATATCCATAACCTCTTCCAAAGCTCCTATTTCGGCACAAGCAGGGAGGATGCTGGCAAAGGTTATGGAACTTGGATATATTCCTACCAATTGCATGTCTTTGAAAGTATCTAAAGCCTTTTCAACAAATCCATTTTGTGCATATCCTACAATCATGGTATTCCATGAAACCACATCTCTTCGAGGCATTCTGTCAAATAGTTCATGCGCCTTGTCTATCTTTTCGCATTTTGCATACATGTCTACCAGAGCACTTGGAACCACAACATTTGATGAAATTCCTCTATCCTTCACACTTTGATGGATGTAAATACCCTATTCCAGAGCTCCCATTTTAGCATAGGCAGAGAGAATGCAGGCAACGGTTGTGAAGTCAGGCTTTACACTTGCCAATTGCATTTGTTTGAAAGTTTCTAAAGCCTTTTCAATAGATCCTATTTGTGCATATCCTAAAATCATTACATACCATGAGATGACATTTCTCTAAGGCATTTGGTCAAACAGTTCCTGTGCCTTGTCTATCTTTCCACATTTTGCATACATGTCGACCAGTGCAGTTGTAACTACAACATTTGAAGTAATTCCTCCATCCTTTACGCTTTGATGGATGTCCATGCCCTGTTCCAAAGTGCCCATCTCAGCACAAGCTGGAAGCACACTAGAAAATGTGAACTGATCAGGTTGGAAACCAATTAGTTGCATTTGGTCAAACAATATTATTGCCTCGTCAGGACACCCATGTCTTCTGTAGGCCACAATGATCGTATTCCATGAAACCCTGTCATGCTCTTTCATTTGGTCAAACACTTTACAAGCATCAACCAAACTTCCAAACTTCGCATACATATAAATAAGCTTATTATGAGTTGTGCGTATACCAAATACCCATCGTTTGTGAGTGATGAAAGAGTGGACATTTTTTCCCAGTGAAAGTGCGTTCTTGAGAATGCAAGTTTGCAACAGTTGAAGATATATAGAGGAGTCTTCAGGAGGGTTGTGTGTAGGAAGAAGAATGTGCAGTGCCTCCTTCAACCGACCCTCCCTACACAATGCTGTAAGTTTCAAATGAGTAGTTAATGGCATTGGCACTTTATGATTATAATTGAAGCGTGTTATTCACCATAATCAAACATTGCCTACCACAGAGACATTGTTAGTAATAAACCTGTGAGCATTTTCACATGATAGTATACAATCAAGTTTACTGTTTACCTTCTTAGGTTTACAATCTTTCTTTTTTTATTGATTCAACATTTGGAGGAACACTGGTTGAATGTAACAGAGTTATTGCAAACATTTTTTAAGTACTTGAATCTACAATAGAACAATAGTGGTGAATGCATGATTATTATAATCATATGATTATATGTTATAATATTTATGTAATAAATGTAGTAACAATGGTGCAGTGCATTATTGATATAGGCTCGATGGCTCTTGTCAATATGCCAAACTGTCAATGTGGTGGTGGGTAGTGTGTTGAAGACTTCACGAACACATAGCAACCCTGGATGACAATCTTGGTGCTGCTCAAATAGAAAAAAGGTTGCTAATGTGTATATATTTAATGTTTCTAATGTAAATACTATTCATTATATTATAAGAACTAATGTAGATTGGGCATCATAGGGAAATAATGGCTGGAGATACTTTAGTTGGGTTGATGACAACTCATCTGCATCTATCTGCCCATCTCCACTTATCTGTGATGAAGGATTTTAGTGCAAAATGTGTCAGGCTAGGGAAAATGCTGAAATTATATTTTTACAATGCCTTCTTTGTATTGTAATCACATATCTTTGATGTGACCATATGCGGAGATGAGCTCAGGAATTAGTCAGTTTAGTATTTTCATATTGTAACTAATATTTTAATATGGATATGGCGTAATTTATCTTTGCCTCAAGTGTGCATATATATGGTTTACATATTTTTTAACAATAATTCTTCATGTTTATGGCTCAGGTGAGCCCCAATCTTCTATCAATCATTTCCATTTAAGGCTTATCATTTCCATTAAGGTTTACATTCAAAATTTGATTAAAATAAGATCAATATATGATCAAAACAATATCATATGACCATGAAGGAAGGAAGATTTGACATAAAATATATGAAGGCTACTTAGTTTATCTTAGGGATAGAGATAATTTAATTTTAACTTTGGTTGTGTTAAAGGATAGTACTATGTTGACTTTATTTTGTAGTTGATTAACATGAGAGTTTGTAGAGTAATAGGAGTTCACATTTTTATGGAAACATATCATTCAATTGAGCATTAATGCCCATCTATATCTAGTGAGATGAACATAACTCATGTACCTCATGCTAGTGTGCTTGGATACCTTGTAGACACTATTTTTCATTAGACTAGACATTATCCAAATAGTGAGTATTTATATAAAGTGCTCAAAGATCAAAGGCCCAAGTCTAGAATGGTGAAATTAATAACAGTGACAACCCTCACAGGTAGTTGGATAATGTCTAGTCTAATCCAAGCACACTAGCATGAGGTACATGAGTTATAAACTCTCATGAGTTATAAACTAGCATGAGGTACTTAAGAATCTCTCAATACAATACATATTCCCTCCATATCTTATTCAAATCTTATTTAATTCATTACTACTTAAAGATATAATCTTTTTATATAAATATAGACTAATTAAATAATTGACAGAGTTTGGATCAACATTTGATTATATAAGTCAGACCTAGCACAAGAGAGAGAGAGAGGAATGATGAGGATATTGATGCTCTGCTTAGTTGTTATGTTAACGGCTAAGCAGAGCATCAATATCCTCATCATTCCCCTCCTATTTGTCTCTCTCTCTATCTCTCTCTATCTCTGTCTCTGCCTCTGTCTGTTTGTCTGTCTATCTGTCTGTCTGTCTGTCTCTGTCTCTGTCTCTGTCTCTCTGTCTCTCTGTCTCTCTATCTCTGTCTCTGTCTATCTGTCTGTCTGTCTGTCTGTCTGTCTCTCTCTCTCTCTCTCTCTCTCTCTCTCTCTCTCTTCCTCTCTCCTACTGGTCCTTTGGCGTGTATTAAACATAATAGAATTTTCAGCATATTATTATCATTCTATTTCTTTGTTGTAAACATGCCATTGGTTCAATTTTGTAATTTTTTTTTGTGTTAACATGCCATTGGTTCAGTTTTATAATTTGTTTTTTGTTGTAAACATGTCATTGGTTCAGTTTTGTAATTTTTTTCAGGAACAATTTGGCCAAGGGCCAGATCAATATTGCTCACAATCTCATTGCCAAAGTGGCCAAAGACTATGTTAGGCTAATAAAATATGGGGATTCTCTTTACCACTAAAAATATTTGAAGGTTTCTGCACTTGGACAGATGTGTACCATTGTTAAGAGAATTGGACCAACTTTGGCTTACCTCGAACATGTGAGGCAACATATGGAAAGGTTGCCATCTATTGACCCAAATACTGGGACTATTTGGATCTGTGGGTACCCTAATGTTGGCAAGAGTTCATTTATTAATAAGATTACTAGGGCAGATGTGGATGTGCAACCTTATGCTTTTACTACTAAGTCTTTGTTTGTCGGGCATACTGATTATAAGTACTTGAGGTATCAGATTATTGATACCCCTAGTATTTTGGACCACCCCTTGGAGGATATGAACACCATCGAGATGCTCATTATTATTTCCTTGGCTCATTTGAAGGCGGTTGTTTTGTTTTTCCTTGATGTTTCAGGGTTTTGTGGTTATAGTATTGTGCAACAGGAAGCTCTGTTTCATAGCATAAAACCTCTATTTTCCAATAAGCCTCTTATTGTAGTTTGTAATAAGATTGATTTGCAACCACTAGAGACACTACCAGAGGAGGATGCAAAATTGGTTGTGGAGATGAGATATGAGGCTGGGAAATATATGGGTGGGTTCTTTGGGAATCAAGATGGGGGGATGATGGTGCGCTACTCTCTATGAGTGCTTTAAAGGAAGAAGGGGTGATTGCGGTGAAGAATGTAGCATGCGAGAGGTTGTTGGAGTAGAGAGTGGAAATTAAGATGAAGTCGAAGAAGATCAATAGTTGTCTCAATAGGATTCATGTTGCAATTCCCAAGCTGTGAGATGGGAATAAGAGGCCCCCTTGTATTCCTCAAGATTTTTTGGATGCCAAGGCACGTGCTGCCAAGGATGCCATGAAGCCGGAGAAGGATATTGAGAATGAAAATGGTGGGGCTGGAGTTTACTCTACAAGCTTGAAGAAGTAGTATATTTTGGCAATTGAAGAGTGGAAAGAAGATGATATTCTTGAGATCATGGATGGACACAATGTTGCAGACTTTATTGATCCAGATATCTTGCAGAGGCTTGAAGAACTAGAGAGGGGAAAAGGGATTAGGATGGCAGCTGAGGGTGATGAGGATGGTGAGATGGGGGAACTGGAGTTGAATCCTGATGAAAAGGAAGCTCTGGCTGCAATTAGGAAGAATAAGAAGATGCTTATCATCGAACACAGATTGAAGAAGAGTACTACAGAGAGCAGGACTATCGTACCAAGGAAGTTTGACAAGAACAAGGAATATGGCTTAAACAAAATGGGAAGACATCTTTCTAGTCTGGGCTTGGATCCTTCAACAATTAGCTTGATAATAAATGAACTAGATGAGAGCTGAGCAATTAGCTTCCCAAGAAAAATATCATAAATGAATTGTGTGTACCCCAATTCTTGTGCCCTTTGCACATACCCAAAGGATATATTTGAAACAACAAGGGTAAGGCTAAATTTACCCTTGTTGTTTCAAATATATCCTTTGGGTATGCACATAGGGCATAGGAATTGGGGTACACATAGTTCATTTATGGGATTTTTCTTGGGAAGTTAATTGCTCATCTCTCATCTACTGCATTATTATGAAGCTAATTGCTGAAGGATCCAGGCCCAGGCTAGAAAGATGTCTTCCCAAACACATAAAAAACATGCACATAAACACGACAGTTGAGAAAAAAAATGTAGATATCACAACAGCTGAGAAACATAAATCTAGGCATCATGGTCACATTTTTTTGGAGACAACATAATTGAGTTGTATACCTAGACGATGCAAAGCAACTTCTACTCCTCCGGTTCCAAGTTGACACTGTGGGATCCAAAGACCATAGATAATGAATAAATTTAGAGAGCAGAATAAATTTAGAGAGCAGAGGAGGGCCATAACAACCAAAATAATACAAGAAAAACCTCAAGTTAAATGAGGCAACTGCAAACATTTTAATAGATTTTAAATGAGGGGGCTTAGAACACTAGTATATGCAATTTTCATTATTTAATAATGAAAATCTATTAAAATGTTTGTAGTTGCCTCATTTAACTTGAGGTTTTTCCTATATTATTTTGGTCATTATGGCCCTCCTCCGCTCTCTAAATTTATTCCTTATCTATGGTTTTTGGATCCTGCAGTGTCAACTTGGAACCAGAGGAGTAGTAGTTGCTTTGCATCATTTAGGTATACCACTCAATTACGTTGTCTCCAAAAAATTGTGACCATGATGCCTACATTTATGTTTCTCATCTGTTGTGTCCCAAGACCCCTTATGACCCTTTACAACCCTTTACGATCCCTAAGAATACATCTTAGAGGTCTTAAAATGTCATAAGGGTCATAAGAGGCTCTTAGGAGGGGCCAGATGAGCTTCCATCTTCACGTGGTTGGCCCTGTTAAGTAGAGAATGTTAAACTATTCTTGAAACAAAGAGAAGCTCAATAATTTAAGGTCTTAGTCCATAGACAAATTAAATTAGACTTACTATCCAAATTGGACAAATTATGTCCAAGGTTTCATCCTGGTGGATGGTTTGGATGATGGGCAGAGTGCTAGAAAGGTAGAAGCCACACCAGAGGGAAGAGAAAAGAAAGGACCTGTTGGGTGCCGAGACAAGGTGGATGAGTGATTAGATGATCATTTGCATCAACATGGGAAGTTTGGCTTGGGTGTGGGTTGTATTTCAGGGGATAATCTCAGGGATTGGCAAAATGAGGCAGCCAAATTGGAGGATGGGTGGGAAACTGTAAAAGGGAGAAAAATGAAAAATGAAAAGAAAGCTTTTGACATGATCCTTTGTTCTCAGAAAAAGGGTGGAGTTTAGAGAAAACTGTGGAGGTGCTTTCTTTCTTTCTTCTGAAGCTTGTGTGATTAATGTGGGTTTACCAAATATTTGGGGAGATAGCTCTTCTGAATGTAGATATCCCTGGTTTGGGCCAGGTTCTAACCCATTACGATTAATAAAATTACCAATTACCGTTAAAAAAATATTAGTAAAGTAACATAAAAAAATACACAGTGATATATATTAATGTAAAGTAACACTTGAAGATAAATATCTAGACTAATCACCGAGCAGGATGCCGTTGGTGATTACTTTGGATATTTATCTTCAGTTTTTTTTTTTAACATTACATTATTAGTCGAACTTTCGACACCCTTTGGTCGAAACCCTCTCAAAGTTTGGTCTACAGTTCGACCAATTTCTATCAAAATTTGTTGTTGTGGGTTTGGCATCCTGGTCGGACGGTCTAAAGATTTTGACCAAGTAAGGTCGAAAGGTCTAAAGGTTTTGACCTACTTTGGTCAATAGTTTGACCTGATGAATTCCTAATAGCAGATGTGAATTTTGACCAAGATTCTTGTAGAACTTTCTACGTTAACAATGGTATGTCAAACATTCGACTAAAAAAATAGTGACCAAACCATTGGTCGAATAGTCATCCAATATTGGTAAAAATTCAACCAATTGTCAGTCGAAAATAGGTACAAATTGTACTAGTGCTTAGGGAAACTCTGGTCTGGTGTGCTCACGAACATTCGAGGGACTTTGTGTGAGAGACAAAGTTGTCACTAGTTTTTACCCGACCAACCGGAGCTAATGGAGTAGATGAATCGATCCCACAATGAACATATTGAAAGATAGCCAATGGTGCTCATATGATGAGCTTTTGTAGTCACATCCATGTTATGGTGTTTAAAGAATATTTTTTTTAAAGATATGTCTGAACATGTTCTTAATGGTAATTAATATTTAAGTAAGAAATTTTTAAATAGATTGCACACTTATTTATTGTTGAACGTACAAAATAAAAGATAAAGCTCAAAAGTAAATGCCAGATTCTTCAAAGGCAGTGATTGAGAGGATTGAATACATGTATTTCAATAATATATTTGCAAATCAGGTCCATTGCACCTTTTATATACAAAAATTAGCATCTAACATGCACATGATAGCTCATTTCCCCTTTTTTACATAAAAATTGGCATCTAAGATTCACATGGCAGCTCATTGCACCTTTTATTTACAAAAATTGGCATCTAACACACACATGACAAATCATTTCCATTTTTATACATAAAAATCAACATCTAATATGCACATGGTAGAGAACCTTTTGGATCAGCTCTAACCCTTATTGTGTCAAGTATTGCCTTGTGGTTAGATTCATGAACTTTCCACAAATTCTTGTTAAGAGGTCTTCCATGATACTTAATCAATTGAATATTTGTTGTAGCAATAAGGTTAGAGTAATTAAGAATATGTCTATGTGTCTCAAAGTCCTCAAACAACTAGGCATTAGAATTCTTGATAGGATACCTACATTTTATAGAGTTTAATAACCAAATCAATGCAAAGTTTAATAAAAATGAGTTTAATAGGTATGAATACAATTAGACACAAAAATGGTACCTTATAAGACATGTCCCTATGACAACAAAAGATCCTATTAGGTACTGAATACCCTCTCCATCAATGATTGTAGTTGTCAATTTATTTTTGGCCTCAATACAATGACACAAAAAGTAATGTGTTCCTTCTTCATTGTTCTTATATGTAATTAATACATATACATGACCTACATTTAATAGAAGGATCAATTAATACCAAATCAACATTTAGAATTGATTTAACCTATGAAATCTAGAGAAATTACCTGGTTCAACTAGGTCTGATACATGGTCAAAATCCACTGATGCTTCAAACTGGTTCATTTGTAGTTCTCTAGGAAGTTGATATGTATCTAGGGTTTCCAAAGGTCTACAAGACTATTGGTCAACCCACTCTTTTGATTCACATTCATCCCATACAAAATGCATACACGAAGAGAAAAAGCATGCAATTTGTCTAGTATAAATAGCTAATGATATTGCATTTGAACTTCTAAACGAATACTGCATGTTGCTTGATCCTATAAGTGTACAACAATATAGATATTTTTCAATGTTAGATTCACGTATCAACCAAAAAAATATAGAAACCATAGAGTTACATGAATTACCTAGTCCCATCATAGAGTTACACCATTGCACAATTGTTTCTGCATCTATTAACATTGTGCCACCTTCATACTTCAATTCCTCTCTATTAAGAGCTCTTTTCACACATGCTTTCACACCATCATGCTCTGCCTTTCCATGCTCTACCTCAATGAAATTCCAAAAAATTTGTACACCACTTTTCACATGCATCCTACTCAGCCAGTAGAACATCCTTGCATTCTTGAATTGTGCAGTGTAATTGTCTGACCATATTAAGTGTTCATTGTATCTTATACCTATTTCCTTTAAACTATCATAGAAGATTGTAAAACATCCTTGTACAAAATATGAGGAATGAGTATGATCATAACTGATATAGAAGTGATACTCTCTTATAACCTTTTTGTTCTCCTTTGTGCTATCATGTGCATGCATGAATGCTACGTGTACAAAAATAGTAACTTGTGTAGAGTGGTAATACATATAGGTTGCACTTCATTTTGAGGTTTTAGTGTATAATTCTCAGAAACATCAATGAAAGACACAATAGTACCGAGGGGGAAAGTATCCTTACACAACTTGAATTGCTTATCTAACCACCTATATTTATGTGTGTGACCTATGTACTCATAAACTAGTTTCTTTTGAAGCATCTTCATAAAATCAGCTATGCATATATCCCTTTTCACTAAGTCACACCTCTTTAATTCTTTTCCATCTTTAACACCATATGTGACTGACTTGTATTTTCCAATAGAAACTAGTGTACTATTTAGATGCAGGTGTCTAGGAAACTGTTGCAAACCACCACATGTAGGACAAAATCATTTCAAACACATCATCTTATAGTAAATGCTCCTGTCATCTCTTCTACATAGTACACTTGAAATAAGTTCTCTTGGTGACTTAGGAGGTTCTTTTAAACCACACATCGTTAGTGTACAAAGTATAACATATATAATAATAAATATCATAATGCATAGAAAATTCAACATGGACCCTACAACAAAACATAGTACATGCATGACTAATCTTAACATAAAATGGGTTTTTCACCTCAAAAAACCTTTGGCTAATTTTAATTTGAGGAAAGCTTTCAAGAAACCTTTCATAAAATTGTGTTTGAGTCATGTCTAAATAGTGTTTTGGATGTGGTTCATGATTTATAAGTCCAATTCTCCTTCTAAAAATATCTCATTGGTTGGGTGAAACCCTTGTGTTGTCATGCCAAAATTCATCAATTAACATTCTTTGTGCATCAACAACAACCTTGTCCTTGTGAGGGAGTCTACCTGAGAATGCCCAAAGAAAAATTATTGTTAGGATCCCCAATTTTCTCTCACCTCTCTAAGGCATTGCATAATGTTGTTCTACTTATTAAACAATATTTTTTCATTTTCTTTCCTGTTATGGTTGATGTGAGGACATGTCGAGTAACATTAGCATCTTTTGTACGTTCTTTCATACCAATGGCTTGGTATGCATCAAATAGATTTCTCACAATAGTTCTTTCACTACTATTTTTGGTTGTTCTTAACCCCAAAATTATCATTGTCTCTCTAAATTTCAGATTTCTAATCATTTCAACAACTAAATGGCATCTTCCACTCTGGTTTAAATTTTCAAAATAGTTATTCCAAATTCTTTTAACTATTCTTCTACAAGTTCTTTCAAAAAATTTATTATGCATTGGCCTCACATTATTTTCATCAATGTCAATTAGAAACTTTGGTTTTCTATGAATTATTCTAGGATATGTTAAGATACATGCATGCTCTTGGTTTTCATTAGGTGCATTATGTGTGTTAATCTAATCAAATTGAAGTGGTGTATATTCTTCAAATTCATTAGGTGCATTCATCACATTGATTTGAAATGGACTATGGTCATTGCATTCATTAGGTGCATTCATCACGTACATTTGAATTGGTACATGTTGATCATTTTTATTTGGTGCATTAGGTACATTTATCATGTCAATTTGGATTGTTGCATGTTCGTCACTATCATTAGGTAAATAATATGACATACCTCCACATAACCTCCTCATACACTCCCTTTGTCTTATCTTTGTTGCCTTTGATTGATCATTTGTTCCTCTCTTGTTCTTTCCCATTACATTAATATTGATTGTCCTATGTACATAACATCATGATGAAAATCCACAATAAAATAGCAAGAAAAAAACAAATGAGAATCATTTTATTATAATCTAAAGTAATAAACCAAAAAATAAAACAAATCAATAATTTCAAAGAAAAATTGACAAACAAAATGCAAACCTGACTATTATTGTCCCAAGAAATGATGCCAAACAGTGCAGTGGGACCTTCAAACAACTTGTAGTGCTAGTTTCTAGGCCATTGGGAATATATTATATAAATTTTCTCATAACGCGTACGGGTTATGGAAACCTAAAACCAATGTTAACATTTTCCTCATAACCCATACGGGTTATGAAAACTTAGAGTTTCAACTCTAATTATCCATAAGCTATATGGGTTCTTTAAAATAGGAACGAGAGAGAGAGAGAGAGAAAGAGAGAGAGAGAGAGAGAGAGAGAAGGGTATAGGAAAAGATCAATAATAGGATAAGGAGAGATGGAAGGGAGAGAGAGAGAATATGACAAGGAGAGAGAGAGAGAGGAAACAAGAAGAGGCACACATTTATATGTATATAAAACTATAGATATGCATATATACAAACATAGACATATATTATATAAATAAATATATAGATAAATTTAGTGTATGCTTAATTTAGTACCATGTATTTTGATGTATTCATAACCCATACATGTTCTCTAAAACATAAATTGCATGTCTTTACATCTCCAAAACACGTACAAGTTTTGAAAAATTTGAAATGTACTTTTTTATTTTCAAAACCCGCTCGGGTTATGATGGACAAAAAAAATTGTACGTGTTTTAGGCTTGGAAAAAAGGGTTAGTAAACGAGCCTAAGGCTTGAAAGCTCATTTTCCCTCCATTTTAGTCCCTTTACAAAATTTTTCATCTTCTAACATAAATTCTTGATTTCATCCTAATCAGGTTTACAAACGATCAAGTGAGTATCTCTAAAATTACCACCATAATATTACACATCTCATCTTTCTAACCATATAATTTTTTAAATTTTTGGACAACATAATATAGTGAAATTTAATTTTCTATACAAGTGTATTGACAGGCCTCACAAGCATATGTCTACCATTTTTTTAACGAATTTTGATCTACTCAACCAATTGTAAAATAAATTACATATTATTGTTCTACACTTGAATCTATACACTTTTAAAAAAAGAAGATTGTATTTTTTATTATTTTGATGCAAGTTATGTCCAACGCATGAACAAGTACCAGATTTTTAGGATGTTGTCACTTCAAAAAATCATAATAAAAAAGCACTTAACAAAAAATTATGAAAAAATACACAACTTCTAGATCTTAGTCTTACCTACCATCCTACCAAATAGTTTTTCAACATATTAAATCTAACTATATCTTTTGTTGAGCGCACAGAAACAACTATGTTATGTTTTTCTAAAAAAATATGAACAATTTTTCATGCGCAGAGGATTTGACCCTCTTAATATTATCTATTTTTAAAGAAACATTAGTAGTTTAAAAAATAGATTCAGAGTACTACAATTCTTATTCATTACACATCTAATTTTGAGTGCAAGACCCTCCAATTTCTCTTTGAAGTTCAGGGTTACCCCATTTCAAAAAAAAAGTGGCCACTTATACCCCCCCTTTTGCACACCATCTTCGTGCACTTACCCTAAATCTTCCAAAAAAATATAAAAATCAAAACATGAGGCAATTATAGTTTCTAAAAATTCAAAATCCTCAAAATGGAATTTTTTTTTTCTAAAAATCAAATAATTTTTAAATTAAAAAAAAAATCAAATTTGGAAACTTTAATCTTTCAAAAAACAAATAAAATCCTCTCATCTGCATCTCATCTTTATTTCCTCTTTCATCTCTCTGCTTTTTGAGTAAAATTGGAATTAAATCTATTTTTTTGGAAAGTTACCCAAATCTTCTTCAATCTTCAATTATAAAGTCTGTCTAATTTATCTCCTTGAATCGATCTCAACTATCTATGGATTTTTTGAAAATCTATATAAGAAACCTTCATTCCTCACAATTTCATCTCTCAACATCATATCAAAATTATACTGCAGGTTTTATTATCAATCAAACACAAATTCTCGGAGGTTCGAGTCAAGGTGCTACCAGAATCACCCTTGAGTACCACACCTCAATGAAGCAGAGAGAAGAAACATATGCTTCAGAGCATTGGATATTTTGTATTTTAATTAATTAATCCTAGTTTTAATCATCATGCTTCTATTTTTTTATTTGTTCTAGTTAAGTAGATTGGTTAGTTTATTTCCTTTGTATTAAGCAGTGCTACTAACCTTCTCTATTAGCTTATGCAACTTTTCTCTATGATATATATAGTTTTAGTAGCATCTATACGATGCGTTATATTCATGTTCATGTTTTCTATCTATTTATGTTGATTATTATGTGATGGAGTATTATATGATGTATATGAAATATTTATAGCCCAGCCACCGCTAAAAAAAAGACAAAAAAAACTATGCAAATTCCTTAGTCAAAATATAGAAGCTCCTGAAGTGCAAAGTGACAAATGATTAGCCCTACTCACTATTTATATCTTGTGGATCCAAACCCTAATGACCTATTTGATATCCATAGACTCCAAAATATTTAACTGGCCATATCTTGCAAACTATTTGATCCTATGCACACAATTTTATATTGTCAACAAATTAATGCTTATCCGATGCATTTTTTTGCTTAATTTTTTGAGGGGGCATAAAATCACCTTTGTGACATTAATATATGGCTACAATAATCATAGAACACTGAGATGATGATTCATGAAGAAGATTTGAAAATGTTCAACTGTGCAGGTTGTTGATCTAGTACAACTGCCAAGATTAGTATTTGGAGAATGATGTTTTGGTTTGTTGATACTACTTGTGGTAACACCTATATTACAATTGAAGACAAGTTTTATGCTATGATATTGGTAATGTTCTCTGACAAGTAGTGAGCTCTATTAAACTTATATAGAGTATTCCTAGTATTCTTTTGATATATTTAGATACAATGTTATTGGATAATGTTCTTATTCTTGCTTGATCATGTAGTATGTTTTCTAGAGATATTTGTGGTTCATAAGTGAGATTTAATGTTCTAAACTCAATATGTTAATTTTTTATGTGATTCTTTTTGTCTGGATGTATTACCTTACTTGGGATCATTCTTTTGGTCTGGACATGTCTCACAAGTGATGTTGGGTTGCTATTTTGGGTCTCACCCGAGTGCACGAAGATCTACATACTTCATGAGTGGTTTGGAAGATGTCACTTGGTTTATTGGTTCTACAAGCTTTAATTTTCCTATTCACACATTAGATTTTAGAGATGGCCTTGATTGATGTCTGGACCATTGGATCTATCTTAGAAAAGTGCGTTGAGATATGTTTGGGTCCTCTCTTTCTCCTGGGGTGAACCACTTCATGTAACTTGGGTTTTGACGCAAGGCAAGTCAGGAAGAGGGGCCAAAGGCACACCCTAATCCAAATCTACCTTGCAGAGATCACACACGGAAGCAATAACACCCAAAGTAAGAGAGAGAATGCAGATCAGATCCTTATATCTTATCAAATAGATTCATACATGTCAGGTTGTAAGGCCTTCTTGGTTAGGGCATGATATTACAATTCAATTACAATAATCCTCCAACATGTGAGGATTCAGAACTACCTTCAATCTTCTAACTCCTAACTACTATCCCAAAACTTACCTCTAAACTACAAGCAACAACTATAATATATACAAGAGGATACCAAACAAGTCGGTCTTCAGATCCACCATTAATGGAAGGGATGACCAGATCTAGGTCCACACGCTTCCCGATGATCGATACCAACATTAAATCTATGACCACAATTAAGTGCACAAGTCGGCATCAATAGAAAACTAAAATAAAAAACTCGATAAGAAAGGAAAATCGAGCGTTAGGAAAGGATAACCGAGCGCCAGAGAATTAACCGACCAACTCGGTTAAAGAAGGAACCAGAGAAACTACCGAGTCAACTTGGTCAAATAAGGAACCGAGCAACATAGAAAACTCAAACTTGTTTTTGGTGATACAGGATTTCCAAGGACCCGAGATGCTCCTGCATCAGACACCTAGGGTTGTTTGAAATGATTCTCCAAATCATGCAGCAGGTACAACCCGAGCTAAATCCAACTCAGATTGTGAAATCCATGAACTGTCTTCAATTGGTCTATTCTTCCATTTTACTAGATATTCCATATACTGTGCTCCTCTTGTACTTCTACCAACTCTTTGTTCCAATATCTTCTCAACTTCTTCTATTTGTCTCTTAGGATAATCATTCAGTACTATCATTTCTTCATTCGATTCATGATACTCATATAAATCAATAATGTTGAATATAGGTGATATATTCATGTCATCAGGTAACTCAATCTCATAAGAATTTCCATTGTCAAATCTCCTCAATATCTTGCAAGGACCAAACTTCTTCATTTTCAGCTTTCCATATGTTCCAACAGGAAATCTACCTTTCTTCAAGTGTACCATTACTTCATCCCCAATTGCAAAAGTCTTATGTCTCCTTCTTATCAGCTCTATCTTTGTATTTCTGATTACTTTGCTCCAACTTATGTTTCACTTCTTCATGCAATGTTTTCATGAACTCAACAAACTTTACTCCTTCAACACTTCTCTTTTCTTCACCATCAATATCCTTCAAATCTGATATACCTCTTGGTTGTATTCCATTTACAATCTCAAAAGGTGTTTTTCCAGTAATCCCATTCACTAAATTATTATATGCAAACTCTAGTTGTGCCAACATAGAATCCCAATTACTCGGTGTATCTCCAACTAAACATCTCAAAAGATTACCCAAGCTTCTATTCACAACCTCTGTTTGTCCCTCAGTCTATAGGTGAAATGTAGAACTATATCTCAACTCGGTGCCAAACTTTCTCCAAAGAGTCTTCCAAAAGTATCCAACAAACTTATTGTCTCGGTCAGAGATAATACTCCTCAGTAATCCATGCAATCTGACAATTTCCTTAAAGAAAATATCTGCTATATGCACTACATTTGATGTCTTTCTACAGGGTATAAAATGTGTCATCTTAGAAAATATATCCACAACAACAAATATAGAATCATTACCTCTTACTATCTTTGGTAAGCCATGAACAAAATCCATACTGATATCAATCCAAGGTTTCTCAAGAATAGAAATCGGTATATACAATCTAGTATTCTGACTTACTCCCTTTGCAACTTGACAAATTCCACAACTCTTCACAAATTTATGAACATCCTTATACAACTACAGCCATAAGTATTTCTCCTTAAGCAAGTTCAATGTTATATCAATGCCAAAATGTCCAGCCAAAGCACTACTATGTTTCTCCTTTATCAAATTAGTTCACATTGATCCTCTTGGTATACGCAACTGAATACCTTTAAACAACATACCTTCTTGAATGAAATAGTCTTCCCATTTAGTACTCGGCTGATCTTAAATAGGTTCTCTACACTTTCTCCATGGCTCAAAAAAATTAGGATCAGTTACATACAATACTTTCATATCATCAAAACCAAGAGCTTCAATTCTCATCTTGGTCATCAAAGATCTTCTTCTACTCAATACATCAACAACACGGTTAGTGACTCCACTCTTATGTTTTATCACAAATGTATAACTCTACAAATATTCAACCCATTTCATATGTCTCTGATTCAACTTATTCTGACTACCCAAATACTATAAAGCCTTATGATCAGTATACAACACAAATTCACTCGGTATCAAATAATGTCTCCATTTCTTCAGGGCTTGAACAATAGCATAGAATTATTGATCATACACAGAGTATTTCCTTTTTGCATCATTCAACTTTTTACTAAAGAAAGCAACAGGTTTACCTTCTTGACTCAACACAACTCCTATTGCACTACCACTTGCATCACATTCAACTAGAAATACCTTATTGAAATCAGACAATTCTAACACAAGAAATTCAACAACCTTTTGCTTCAAAGTCTCAAAAATTTAATCAGCTCCATGTGTCCACTTGAATTCTCTTTTATCTCCTCTCATAGTCTCAGTCATAGCATTACAAATTGAACTAAAATTCCTGATGAACTTTCAGTAAAAACTTGCTAAACCATGAAATGATTTTACCTCACTAGCATTCTCAAGTGTAGGCCATTTCAAAATAGCTTCAACCTTTTTAGGATCCATTTTCAAACCATCAGCTGAAATCAAAAATCCCAAATACACAATTTCCTCTTTCATGAAAGAACACCTTTTCAGATTTATCAACAACTTTTCTTCTTTCAATCTCTATAATACTTGTTTAACATGTAACACATTCTCTTCTCTGGTCTTACTGAATATGAGAATATCATCTAGGTATACAATCACAAATTTACCTAAGAATTTCTTCAAAACTTCATTCATCAATCTCATAAAAGTACTCGATGCGTTAGTTAAACCAAAAGGAATAACCAACCACTCATAAAAACCTTCTCTTGTCTTAAAAGTAGTCTTCCATTCATCACCTTCTCTAATTCTGATATGATGATATCCACTTTTCAAATCAGTTTTGGTAAAATACTTTGCTCCAGTCAAACTGTCCATTATGTCATCCCTTCTCAGTATAGGAAACGTATATTTCACTGTTATCTTGTTGATTGCTCTGGAATCCATACACATTCGTCATTCTCCATTCTTCTTAGGTGCCAATACAACTGGTATTGCACAAGGACTCAAAATTTATCGAATCAAACCTTTCTGCAATAATTCTTGAATCTGTCGGTTCAATTCTTGATTCTCGGTAGGTGTCATTTGATGTGGTACCTTATTCGGTAAACTATCTCCAGGGATAAGATCCATGCAATGATCAATGCTTCTCTTTGGTGGCAAACCATTAGGTACATTTTCATAAATGATCTCTCTATACTCAGTGAGTATCTTATCAATCTCTTTAGGGATGCTATCCTCTATTTTCTTACTCAGTTTGTTAGGAATCACAATAAGACATACATCATTCTTCTTCAAATCCTTAATTAACTTTCTTCCTTCTAAAGAGAAAACTTTCACAGATGCACAAACACTACTTATAGGTTCTTTAATCAAAGGTAACAATATTTGTCTTCTCCCATTAGCCCAAATAGTATATTTATGCAATCTTCCATCATATATAGCATGTCTATCATATTGCCAAGGTCTACCCAACAAAATATGACAGCAATCCATAGGCATGATATCACATAACACCTTATCATAGTACTTTCCAATTTTCAAATTCACATAACATTGTTGACTTACCAAGAGTGTATGCTCATCCTTGATCCATGAAATTTGATAGGGCTTCGGGTGTTCCAACCTTTCCAACTACAACTTTGTAACCATTTCCTTAGATGCCAAGTTCTCCGAGCTTCCACTATCAATGATTATCTTCCACACTTCATCAAAAACTCTACATCTAATCTTGAACAAAATTCTCCTTACCAGATCTTCCTTATTAATTTCACTCCAAAGTTCTCTCCTTACCATCAAGTTCTTTTCCTTCTCAAGTTCATTTTGTGAATCTTCTTGCACCAAAGAATTTCTACTTTTACCGACCTTCTTACTTGCATGTGTACATTCAAATGACCTATGTCCTTCTCCATAATTGTAACAAGTTCCTCAAAATCCACCTCTGTTATAACCACCTTGGTAGTTATTGCCTCTTCCTCTAGATGAACTTTCACCTTTCCACTTAGTCTTGCCTTTATCCAGATTTTTCTTTTTCAGATTAGATCTATTGTTGTCACCATAAGATCTACCTCTTCCTCTAGGGAATCTACCACCTCTACCTCTTTGTCTTTTCTCATGTCTCTTGTTCAATTTCTCCTCAGCTTTCAAGGCAAACTGATAAGCTTCCTCAATATTTTCCAATTTAACCAAATTGATTTCTTCTTGGATGGAAACTCTCAATCCATTCAAGTACCTAGCAATTCTTTCCACTTCATCTTCATCATGTCCAGATTTGATATCTAATCTATAGAATTCCTCAGTATAATCTTTTACTGAGCTATCTTTCTGCCTTAAAATTTGCATTCGCCTAACTAGGTTAATCTGATAATCACAAGGTAAAAACCTTCCTTTCAACTTATTTACCATCTTATTCCATAGCTTAATTTTGTCTTTTCCTTTCCTCTTTCTGTCCAATTTCAGATGCTCCCACCACAAGGATGCATGACTCTTCAATTTTGTGCTTGCAATTTTCACCTTCTTTTCCTCAGGGACATTTTCATATTCAAAGTACTTTTCCATCTCAGTGATCCAATCCACCAATTCATCTGAATCTAGCTTTCCACTATACTCAGGAGGATTGAAATATGGTGTAGACTTTAGATTTTTCAAAGCTTTCAACAATCTTCCCTCACCCTGATCCATCACCAATGTAGGTTCTACATCACCTTGTTCTTCCTCAATTTCATCATCACTAACATCTTCAAGATGTCTTCCTCTACGCTGGGCTGTCTCAACAGCTTCTAACCTAGTAGCAATTTGTCTCAACATGTTTGCCAATCCTGGATCCGCATCTCGCTTCCCACGAACCATCTTGAAACCCTCTGCAATTGCAAGCCAGATCACAATCTGCTACCCCATAACAAATCAACTAAGGTTTGACAAGAAGGAACCCTCAAACCTAGATTCAAAAATCTAGATCTAGATCTCACCTTCGCTCTGATATCACTTGACACAAGGCAAGTTAGGAAGAGGGGCCAAATGCACACCCTAATCCAAATCTACCTTGCAGAGATCACACACGGAAGCAAAAACACCCAAAGTGAGAGAGAGAATGCAGATCAGATCCTTATATTTCATCAAATAGATTCATAGATGTCAAGCTGTAAGGCCTTCCCAATTAGGGTCAGATATTACAATTTAATTACAACAGTCCTCCAACATGCGAGGATTCAAAACTACCTTCAATCTTCTAACTCCTAACTGCTATCCCAAAACCTACCTCTAAACTAAAAGTAACAACTATAATATATACAAGAGGCTACCAAACAAGTCAGCCTTCAAATCCACCATTAACAAAAGGGACGACCAGATCTAGGTCCACATGCTTCCCAATGATTGATACCAACATTAAATCTATGACCACAATTAAGTGCACAAGTCGGCCTCAACAGAAAATCAAAACAAACAACTCGGTAAGAAAGGAAAAAAGAGCGCTAGAAAAGGATAACCAAGCACCAGGGAATTAACCGACAACTCGGTTAAAGAAGGAACCTGAGCAACTACCGAGCCAACTCGGTCAAAGAAGGAACCAAGCAACAAAGAAAACTCAAACTTGTTTTTGGTGACACAGGATTGCTAAGGACCCGAGATGCTCCTGCATCAGGTTTAGATGACCTATTTTATATAATATTATTTTATCTTGGTTGAGGCCAACTTGAAGTAAAGCTTTTAATGATCTATCTTATATTTAAGGAATGCAATTCAAGGGTAGAGTGTGGTGTGTGGCGAAGTGTGAAAAAGTGGAAGAGTGAATTGTGTAAGAAAGAGAAGAGAAAGAAGATAAGAGGATATACAATAACCAGAGCATCAAAGAGATACATTCAAAGTATGGTTTCTACTGATTCATTTTCAAGAGATCCTTATTTCATTTCTAGATTTCATGTTGTTGGTTGATAGTGAGTCTTCTAGAAAATCACTTTGTATCTTTCTCTAAAGGTAGTAAATCTTAGTTGGAAGTCTTGGACAATGAGCCTAACTCTTTGTAATTATTTAGACTAATACACATTGTGAGGTAGCTCTCACCATGGTTTTTCCTAGCTTTGGGATTTCCACACAAATTTGGTGTTCTTTTGTTGATCTTGCTTTCTACTTTATTATTTCATAAAAGATAATTTATTATGGTAATGTTATATTTATTAAGATTTGGATTGAAATTATTATTATGGTCTGGAATAATTCACCCTCCCCCCCCCCCCTCTCAGTCCTATTATGAGTTCAAAAATTTTGTTATCAACAATTTATTGATAATGCACTTCTCTTTAAAGCAACTAAGAGGCAAGAAGCATGGATCATTGAGGAGATGTTAAATTTGGATTCAAAGGTCTCAAGATAGGAAGTGGAAGCATATAAACCAATAATTTCCTTCTTCTCCACTCTAGTTGGACAACAACTTCCATTAAAGAAAGATATAGAAACAAACAAGCTATGGGACCCCCTTCAGAATAAATGCCTATATAGGTAGCTTCTTGTAGAGGTTGATTGTTACCTTGGACTGGGAGAATTACTATGTTGAAGGAAGTGATTTCAACTTTACCCATTTATTTAATGTCACATCTTTCCCTATCAATGGTAGCTAATTAGAAGATGAACCAACAAATGAGAAAAAATTGTCAAGGGAATAAGGATAAGAATAAAATTGTGTTGATACCAAGGGATAAGGTGTGTAAGTCAAAAGAAGTAGGAGTTGGTCTTAGGAAGAAAAAAATTGTAAAACAAGGCACTGAGAGCCAAATTAGTTTGGTGGATATTTAAGGAGCCCCATCTCAAATGGGAAAAAATTCTACAATATAAATAGTTGGAGGATAGTGAAGATTCTTCTATCTTAACAACACCCAATCTTCCGCAATGGTCTAGGATTTGGAACTTCATGGAGTGTGAACCATTGGTCTTAGATTATCACCCTTGGGACATTCATGATGGGGTGTCTTCCTAGTATTAGAAAGACTCCAAGTGTGGTTATGTGAGTCTAGATGATACCGTGGATATGAAAATCACCAATGCCATGCTCAAGCATAGTTGAAGTCCCTTTGTTAGAGACTACATGCAGGTAAGTGTGAAGGATGGAGTGCAAAGTTGGTCTTGGAAGGAAATGGATATACTTGGTCTATCCAAGGAGGACTTGCTTCAAGGTAAAGGATATTCTACAAGAAAGAATAGTGGACCACTAGGAAGTTCAGTATAGCTTGTATAATGCAAGGGAGAGGTATAGGTTGTTAGAAGGTGAAATGACCCAAAAAGATGTGCAATTCTTGATATGATTATGTTGGCACAAACATTGCTCACCTGAACTAGACCTCCTTTCACTTGGACTGCACTCCTAAAGAAGATATTAGTAGCAGACAAGTTTATGAAAATGGGTTTTCATGGACCATCTAGATGTGACTTGTGTAAAAGCTTTGCAGAATAGTGAATCATCTTTTGTTGGGGTGCCATATTGCTTAAGAATATTAGAGATGACTTTGTGCAAAATTAGGATGAATAAGTGCACTTCCCAATGATATTTTAAGCTTGTGTAAATCTTGGGCATTTTTTAGCAGGACAACAATTTTATCTTGTTTATGAATCATAAGTCCTTATATCTTGATTTGGGAGATTTGGAAGGAGAGAAATTATAAGATATTTCAGAACACAAAAATGGACCTAGTCTCCTTTCTACACAAGGTTGATGTGTCTATGGTAGACGTGGATAACAAAAAAATTTGGGAACAAAACTTGAGGGGGTCTTTCTTTTTGAATTGGAATTCTTGCATGAAAACATTTTGGCATAAAAACCATCCAGTAATAAAATCTATAGATTCAAGATCCAAAAATTTAAGAGAGGAAGCTATAAGATTTGGATGTTGGGTAGTACAAGATGAATTTTGATGGTACCTCTAGAGACAATTTGATAATTTTAGGCGTAAGATACATAATAAATTAAGAAGGGAAATTTATCTGCAATATGGCTAAACCGCTTTAGAGAGGGTCAAATAATGAAGTAGAGTTTAAGGGTACCCCTTTGGGCTTGAAGAAATGTCGAGAATTGTAGCTAAAGAAAGTGGTAGTAGAAGGAGGAGTCCTCTATACTCATTAATACAGTACCTAAGGAAAAAAATCATTCCTAAGTGGAAGCTTCAAGCCCTTCTCAAGGAAGCTCTTGAGATTTCCTAGACATTTAATCTCTTTTCAACTTTACATGTTTTTAGGAAAGCTCGAAGCAAATAGTCTGACCAACATAGAGGCGGATGGGATGGACTTATATTCCTTAGCTTCGTAAAATGGGGACTGGGTTAGCGTTGTCGGTGGTTGGTTCAATGTCTGCAGCAAGTGGAGATGGCATTTTTTTCCATGGATACAACAAATTAAGGAGTGCATAAGGACAGCTTTCCGACATATCCTGTTTTAATCCACAAAACCTTTCTGCTCTGTTATATGTAACTGAGAGTTTTCAAAGTGAATCCCTCGATTTAGTCCATCAATGGACGATCATTCAATCTTGCATGGATTAGGACTCATTTAAAGGCAGAAAGTACGATTCTCCTTTGCGATTTGTGTGGATTTAATGAATTTTATGTGGTAAGATACTCTTCTATGTATTTCTTGCCAGTAGGGCTTTAGGGTAGTGTTGGTCCGGAATGCCCTAAGAGGCCATCTTCCAAATTCGTAAATCTGATATTTTGATCAAATACAAATTTTCTCGCTTAAGTATTGGGAAAAAGCATGGGGGCATTTGGAATTTGTGTTAACAACTACCTAGTAAAAGGGTGTGTGAGTGACTAGTCTATTAATCCAATCTATCCAAGTGTTAAAAAATTCGTTTTTATGTCTAGTTTAAAACTTATTTTAAATATTCTCATTATAATCAAAGTATTAAATTTATTCAATTTTTTTAAAATGTGTTCTAACATTATATACTTCTAACTCAAGAAAACCATTTTATAGATGATAGATAATATAATAATGATAAATCTTTTTTCTTAATGTACACAAAAATGATTACAATTATATTTATTGTATATAAACTAAATCTTTATTTAAAATACGTAGAAATAATAAAGTTGTTGTAAATATGTTCCATTACAAACTTAAAATTATAATATTGTTTATTTTGAATAAAATATTATTTTTATTTTGACAATCATTGAATTTTTTGATTCATGATTAATATGTATTGAATTTATTCTTCTCTATTAATAAATTTTACACTACTAAATTTTTTTACTTATATATTATTTAAATTATTTTACATAGTGAAGTGTATGGATTGAAAATGACAAAATCTAAATTAAAACCTAATAATTGATCTATTAAACATTTATAAAATTACTTTTATAAAAAGAACCATTGCAAGAATAATAATATAATATCAATCTAATTGAAAACCATTATCAAATCTATCATAATTAAATGAAAAAGATAAAATCCATGATCTTGGAATCTAATGTTTTTTTTTTATGTTACTATTATTATTAGAAGCTAAACTATCGATATTTTATCTAAATTTAATGAAATGATATGTGCATTTGTACACATATGGAGAGTCAAATCTCTTGATTGATTTAATGATCCAAAATAATTTTGAAGAAACATCAAGAAGAACGCAAATATTTATGTATGTATTTATAATTGTAAATTTCTACATGTGTGTGTACACCTACATGGATGTATGCATATCATATATCTGCAATCATAAAGACAAAAATAAGCATTTACAATATCTTTTTTTAAATTATTATATTAATTAAGAGTTTTTGAATTTATCTCTCTACACACACATGCATACATACATACATTTTTCTTAATATTTCTTCTAACTTATTTTAGATTGTTGAGTTATTAAGAGGCTTGATTCTTTCTTTGTAGATATACATACATATATGCATGTGCATATCCATATATAGACATACATTCATATATATACATATATGTATGTATATGAATTCAAGCTTATTTCAAATTTTTGAATCAACCAAAAAATTTGATTAAGATGCAATATGAAAAGTAAATCAGCTTCCTTTCCCTTGCTTTTAGTATATCAAATTTCAATGATACTTTTAAACACTACTATTTTTATAAAATAGAAAAAATAAATAATTAAAAAATTTATCAAATATGAAATCAAAATTATAAAACAAATCTATAACCCTAAGAAATGCATTCACTTGTTAAATATAAAATTTGATACATTTATATTTTTTATTTAAATTATTATATTAATTTAATAAACTACACAATCTTTTAAAAAATACTATATTTCGATTGATAGGAAAGGTGAGGTTAAATCTATATTTGGGATAAGAGAGATGAACTCAAAACAATACAAAGAAATAAGGCTACCAAATTTATGTGGACTATATGGGAGGCTTGATATACAAAATATTAGGTTTAATATATGTAGAGCTATGGTTTAATAGACCATGTTAAATATTAGGTTCCAGTCATAGTAGTGACTTAAATTATGAGCACTAAATATTAGAGTTCATCTTCATCTTCATCTTCTTCTCACTATCCCTGGCACTGAGTTGGGTGGTATTTAAACCATCTTGACCAGTAAAGATAGTTGAAGAAATTGAGGAAGCTCAAAGCTGAGAGCAACCAGTAGAAGAGATCAAGGTGATCTTCATTGAGGTCATTGTGAGAGAGCCAGCCTTGTCGATTCCTGGTCTTTGTTACAACATTAACCAGAGACACAAGAGCACTGCTGAGAAAGAATCCAAAAGAGTAAGAACAATATGTGAGAGCAGTGAGAAAGGACTGCATTCCTGCCACTGACTGGCTATAAAAGAATTCCAACAACCCCACTGCAGTAAACATTTCAGAGAAACCAAATATTATGAACTGTGGTGCAATCCACAATATAGAGAGCTTCTCTGGTGGTGCTACTGCTTTTCTCTTGCTTTCCACCACAGCGGCTGTGACCATTGAGAGGGTGGAAACAAAGAGCCCAATGCCAATTCTCTGGAGCTGAGAAATGCCGCCCTCCTTTCCTGTGAGACGCCGGAGCAGTGGCACAAAGACCATGTCATACAAAGGCACCACACCCACCATTATTATGTAGGGAATGGCTTGAACAGAGGCTGCTGGCACTTGGAATCCTCTCACTTTGCTCTCCATGCTGCTCGCCTGCTCAACAGAGAATGTTTGCAGCTGTGCAAGTATGCAGTTCGTCACTATGGTGCACCCAAATATGGGCATCACGCGTATCAGAAGCTTCACTTGTTCTACTTCTCTGCTCTCCCCTTCCACCATTGCACCCTGCTCCGGAAACCTGCAAACTAGCTGCAGTCAGCCATGATAGTATCTCTGCATACATAATAATAGAGAGTGAGAGGTTCAACTGGTTAAAATAATACATTTCAAAGCTTTCATTTGTTTAAGTGATTTATCTGAAATCATACTAATAGGCAGGTTCTCTTAGGCAGGTTCGTTTAGAGAAGCTATTGTGATTTCAAATGGATGATGTTTTATTCAGAAAACTAACAATACACATTTAACCAAATACAGTGATGTCAAATAATTAGAGTCTATTTGAAAGACACCAAGATGGACATTTGACCAAATAAAGTGGTTTCAAATGTGTGATGTCACCTAAAAAACATTACTAAGCAGATTTGACAAACATCATAATGTCTTCTAATGTTGCTCATATGAAATCAGACTAGATTCTTTATTAGACCCATCTATATTATGATTTTAAGTGACCCACGTAAACAATACATAGAATGAGAAATCCGGTGACTTAAACAACACATTCTAAGTTTTGACTTGTTTAAGTGGTCCATTGATACATATTGTCTATTCAAACATAAGAATGCATCTTGAACCATTTTTATTAATTACAAAAAACTCAAAATACAAAGTTTTATTTTCAAGCAATTAATAAATGTCATCAAAAGTGCATTATGATATTTGGGTAGATGTCAACCATCTGAAATCGTACTAGCTTTTGTAATAGGAACCATCTATTAATATGACTTCAAATGAACCATGTAAAAAAGTCAAAATTTAGAGTGTGTTTTTTAAGCTGAAATGAATGAGATTGGTTTTGAGATTTTTAAAGAGCACCTGAATTGATCTGGGTAGGTAAGTGTTTGACTCTCATGTCCTCTTCTGGATGTGTTTTCATTCAATTGTAATATCATCTTTTGGTTAGATGCATGCTCTAGTTTCTTCTTGCGAGCGACAACCACTAACACCTGTTCATGTGTACAAACTAGAAATTGATTAGTATAGATATCTTAAATATATATATCTAAGAAATGTCAAGAGATATTAATTTGATACTACTTTATTCACTTAAAAGTTCTTTTATTTTACATTCTAATAAATTTATTTACTATATATATTGACTCACAAACTATAATCTATGTTAAACAAGGTTTTTGAGATGAGGGGATGCTGAGATGGGGGACAACAAAGGAGACATGATATCAACATTTATATTATAGAATCCTTAAAACACAACAATAGAATTTACATAAGAGTTGAACAAATAAATATTTAAATTTTATTAATTTTATTAATTATTGTCAATGTCCATATGATATAAAATAAAATAAATCCTATATACAAAATCAAAAGAGACATCTTTGAAACATATAGCAATAAAGTGAGAAATAAAATATTTCATTCTGTACAAGTTATTGAATATTCATTAGTCAATCTCTCACTATCAATTAAAGTGGCTATAGGTCAACCATGCATTGCACAACATGCATACACATTATTTAATAAAAAATGTTCAACTTCTTTAGACAATTTTTTTGATACATGATATACTTGTATTTACCCTAAAGATTGATAAGACGATGAATGTGCAACATGAAGCCATCAAGATGCTTAGGATATCCATAACAAAGTAGCATAAAGATTGGTAACATCAATGGATATAGTCCAAAACTATTGTAGTGCAAGCTTTTTAACTTGTCTAAAATATTCTATCTTTTATTCAACAAATTTGGTATAGAAGATTGCACAACAAATAATGAAGACAATTATCAATACTTGGAATCTCAAATTTTAGATTGTATTTAGTTGTAAGTCCAACACTAAAGTAGCCAATTCCTTGACTATATATTGTTGTAATGTTTAAATAATAGACATACTAACTCCGCTTTAGAAAATTATTCATAGGAGTGAATGAAACAACTATATGGATGTCCTAGTTTATCACACACCACACAATTTAGACGATGAAATGAAAGAATGAGATAATAAGGTAATTAGTCATGCAATATATAAAACAAGATCACCATTATATTGTTGATGGCATGGGGATGACCAATCATCCTTGAGACAATCGAAGGATGTCTTAGATGTCTTCCATATATTTGGAAGATGGACGACCATTCCATTTTGTCTTTTTATTGTCTCATTATCTTCCAAATACTTTTTGACTTTTCTATTTTTATATTTTGATAATTTATTTAAAGTTTATCAACAATCAATTTATGCCTACCAATTATTCAATTACAGTTAATAAATAAAAGAAATAAAAATATTTTGTTTAACATGATATATATATATATATATAATAAAATTATTACCCCTCATCCATTAGTCTTTGACAATAGACAAAGGCATGAAGTAAAGTATGGTCAAACATTGTGTGCTGTTGAAGAATGTGCAAAATGAAATGGGTACCTGAAGAATGTGAGTGAAAATGCTTCCTTGGGGAGGCCTGTTTAAGTAGAATGGAGTTGCAGATGTGAGAATGAGCAAGGCAAAGAACATAACTCCAGCAGATACTCCAAAACCCACATCCATTCCATATCGGCTTTGGATCCAAACCAACAAGGTTAAAGCAATCACTTCTCCCACGCAGAAGCTCAGGTACGCCATATTGAAATACTTTGCCCTCCTCCGCCCATTTGCCAACTGGTCTCCCCCATACGCAATAATGTTAGGCTTCAAACACCCACTTCCCACAGCAATGGTATAAAGTCCCACAAAAAGCAGCACTGCTTCTACACCTTTTGCTTCTTCACAAACGCCTCTCACATCGCACGCTTCTGGTTTCAGACTTGGAACATGAGCTTGTACTGCAATTACAATGTATCCCTACATCAACAGTAACAATATCACATCAAGTTTGTTTTTCAATATTGTTATTGATTTGATTGCGTTCAGTATTTTTTTTGGTTAATATTGGGCATTATATTCTATAATCTATCATCCATATAATAGAAAGTCAGAAAGATAGATTATTTATCTATCAGAATAATGGAAAGTTCCAAAGATAGATCATGGAAAGATCTACTATTTTGGTAATAGGCGATCCATCTTTCTAACTTTCTAATGATAGATTATAGAGTGTGAACATAAATGTTAATGAATAACTCCATAGAATGGCATATATATCACTTATCATCACAATAATAGAAAGCTAGAAAGATAGATCACTAGTATAAACATATTATTTCTGGGCCAATTCATAATGTTATTTTGTATAGCTTACTTCAGAAGTTTATTTCTGGATCAAATTACATGATCTGTCATTAATGATCCGTCATTAGAAGGACAGAGCAGAACAAGAAAACAGAATAATTAGTTAGTAGACCAGATTACAAAAGAAAAGAAAAAATAAAAAGACACCAGAACCAAAAGGACAAAAGAGAGGAGATAAAGATAACTAATTGATAAGTTGTAATGAGTGATCCGTCTTTTTAACTCTATTGTTTCAATGATAGATAAGTGAATGCAGTAGAAAACGTTACCAAGACAATAATATCACATCACATGTCTAATCTTGTCATTTCCCTGAATTGAAAAGATTAAAGCATACAAGTAATTCAATGAGGCCGAAGATTGCGATAGTGAGGAAGCTCCCAAGGTAGGAATCTGAGAGAAATCCTCCCAAGATGGAGAGCAGAAAAGTTGTAGCGACGAAATTGGTGACAATGTTAGCAGATTTAGAGAGGGAATAATGCATGTCGTTGAGTACGTAGGTAATCAGGTTGTTCCCCACTGCTGCGATTGCCGTCGTTTCCAAAACCTGCACACCTGTCTTGCCAATAAAAGTTGAGTCATCATACTACCTAGATATACATGTTTGTAAAGGCAAATATGAGCTACGTAGTAATTAGCGATGCCAAAATTGAATCCTACCTAAGCGCACAAAAACAAACATTATTTTTTCAGAGATACATTATTTTTTAATTTATATAGAATTCCATAAGCTTCTATTATTTGTTTTCTTTGTGTGCTTTTGATTTTGTCCATTTTATTCATTATTTATTTATTTTTTATAGACATAATTTATTGTTTTTAATGACATGTGCTACTTAGAATTGAAGTCTTTGTTTTCAAAGGATTGTCTATATAAATCTTAATATAGATACACAATCTAACAAAAGTGGATTCTTTTTTAATGCTCGTGTTCAGATGTACTTAAGGATAATGATAACTAACAACATTTTAATCACAATGTATGTGTAGCTAAGTAAAATATTTTACTTACTAGAAAATTATTCATACATAATTTATGAATAGCCAATCTCCTCAAAAGTTGATTATCCTCTTACGTTAAATATTAGTTATTTGCCCATTTTGGCATGGACGTCGTTCATAATAATAACTCCTTAATTTATTCTTATGGCGGTGTAACCTTTTGTCCTTCCTCATTTGACCCCATATTTATTGCTCATGTGGAAACTACCACTCATGTTGTGTCTTGCAGTGTGATCCCTACCTCTAATATATCGAATTTGACCAGTCTTTCTCCGTCTACAATCATTCCTTCATATTTTTCTCTAAGCTTTTTAATCACTATGACTTAGCTCTTGTTTATAATATACTCTAACACCTTGTACCTCATGTGGTATTCTTCACATTCATCTTCTCATTCACCCATCACTCCAACAACAACATCCAATGTTCCTACCACTTCTCTTACTAGTGCAATCCCTACATCTATGGGCATTATTCACTACTCCCATCCTATGTCTCATGCATCATTTCTCATACACCCAATGTCAAATCCACTTTATAATGTACTTCATTAAAAAAACCATGACATCACCTTTCATTACTCATCCTGGTCAAAAGACTTCTTGTATTCTGTCACATTCCTAACACCACTATCATCCCTAATTTCACCTTGGATATACACTATTGCAAGACATGGCTAACCAATACAATAATTTGCATCACACATTACTTACTTTTGAAATTTTTATATATTTGACATCTTTGGGGTTTATTGTGTCATAATACGAGCTAAATATACCATGAAGAAGGTGATCCCAATGTTTATCTACAATATTTCAATATAGCAATTTTACATTTTACATATGATGATGAGATATTATTTAAGTTACTTCTATGACCCTAATAGATCATGTTATTCAATAGCCTCCACACATTCTTTTAATGAAATAGTTGCCTCTTTCTAGTAGGATATTAGAGCCAAAGAAATCCACTCCTATATTTTGTGTAAAATTTTATTAATATGCACAATTATTAACAATTTAAATTTGTATACACAATTTTAAAAGTGGTAACTAGCAAATGAAGTGATCTAAGTATCAAAATTTTAATAGTGAACTAACATGAGTTGAGACATTGGAATAAACTGCCTATAAAACCTCACATTATACAAGTGTAACAAGGGGTTGTCTCTAAATACTAGGTACTTTTCTTCACATTATTTGAAAAGATATTGAGGACTCTATGCAATGATACAAATCAATGAAAAGAATCTAGTTTCTTTATATATGTGTGGCGTGCATGATTTTTTTATTTCTCTTGTTTGCATGAATTTCTAATGAAAATGTTAAGAAATTCTCACACTTGAAATGAGACTTGTGACTATACACTAGTGCATAAAAAAAAATGATTTATTAAGATAAATTTAGGAAAGATAAAAAATATATCCACGGTTAACATTTTGGTTCCATTGCAGATACCTTCTCCAATTCTTTTTTTTTCTTAAGGAAATGAATTGGCAAAAAATGTATGACAAGACATAGAAGTGATTATCACGCAAAGTTAAAAATTCATTGAGGTAGAGATACCTATGTGTATAAAAATTTGTAATGGTGGAAAGAAGAGTTGTTTGACAATGTTGCGTGTGAAATATTTTAAGTAAAATCATGTAAGCACCTATATGACTAGATATTTCGGTGGCTTCACAAGTTCAAGAATATTATAATCATGGAAGTGACCTCGAACATTAGACAATTTTCTAATATATTTATAAGGTTTGTTTGATATCATATTGGTTCTTGATTGTCCTATTGAATCAAGTGATAATATATACCCCAACATAATTTGTCAAAATTTTAACTTAATAGTATCATATTTAATTATTTCATTTTTGCGAATTAAAATTAGTAGTATAATTAATCTTAAATTGTATATTTAAGATAATTATCCTTATGCAATTTAATACAATATTTCAAGCCAATTTCAACAATTCAACAAATTATTTTATATCTTTTTACACAGATTTTATATGATCTTCCATAATAAATATAATTAAAATGCTATTATATATGACATGTAATTCACAAGATAACTTTTTAAAACTATAATATTAATATGTATAAAAAAAAAATTTAAGAAAAAACTATAACAATATAATTATCAATAATTATTATTTTATTTTATAAATATCCTTTATCACAATCATATTTTCAAAACTATTTGAAAACATGTTTTCAAACTATTTAAAAAATGAATTAAAATTATAAATCAAATCTATCATCAACTTCACAATGATCTACACTAGAAGCATCCAAATCACCTCAGATAATAGACTAATTACAAAAAGGATTGGTAGCACAGAACCCAAATCATCAAAGGCAGTGTATCTAATATAGAAGTAGAAGAGGGTTGAGCAAAGTCCTGATATGGTCTAAATCGGAAAAAAGGAATGAGAGGCATACCATTTATGAACAGAGCAGCTCGCAATCCTCCACGCTTGGAATGGGAATGGGCAATGGCAGGAGCAGGAGCAGAGGCAGAGGCAGAGGCAGAGGTAGATGCAGGCAACATCTTCAACCCTTCAAAATACTACAAATGAAATTGAGAGAGGATGGAGTAATAAAGATGATATTTGTGCACTTGTGAGGCGAATATGTGTACTAAATTCGGGGTGGCCATGGTCTGACAATCTTATTCCCCCCTTGCTTAAAAGTAAGCGTTTCAATTGACAAATATCTTGTCCTCGTGGAATATCATCTCTGACATACTTATATAATTCTACATTCTGCATCAGATTTTCTTCTTTCTCTAATTATCTTTCTTAAAATAACACGTTGTCCAAAGCCTGTAACTGCTGGGATTAATTTCCGTATCCCATTATTCTTTTTCTTTCCAATATGATTTGACTATTTGCAGACCAAAGCAAATTGTGGAGGGCAAGTGTCTCTTTTACTTTTGAGTATAAGTCTTCTATATCTTTACAGTTGGAAGGTTCATGTTATTCTTGGTTGGAATGGTTATGCTATTCTTAGACTTTTGGATGGATTGATTCAAAAATGAATGATGAAGATCGAGAAAAAATGATAAATGTACAAATATTTTTTAAGATCATGATATGTGATTATTTTAAATTTATATGTGGTGTTTTTGTTTTAGATGATTAATTTGAATGTGAGTTAATCTTTGAACACACTTATGATTTTAAATAATTTTCACTTATTTCATACTGATTAACTGAAAAGGTGATAAAGATTTAAATTTTAAAAATTTCAAAATTTGATTCAAGTTTACAAGCATAAAAGTTTTGTCAATCAAGTTTACACGCACAAGTTGAATCAAAACAATAAATAGTAAATATATGGACCAAACTGATATTTTAGGATGATTAAAATGATGTGATTGAAATTAAACATGTAATTGCCAACTTTCAAGTGAAATACTTCATCTTCACTCTACTTGATGCACAAAGGACAACTTAGTCACCTTAGGCCAAAAAAAGAGTAAAGGGAACGGGTATGTGATTTTCACCATTAAATTTTAACACCACTTTGACTTGCACATGTTAATATGAGAATATATATGAACATGTCAAATCATTCAATAAACACAAATGATAAATATTTTCCACATTCAAAGAATGCAATCATAGATGCTAATCATGTGTACTCTTATCACCATGAGTGCTTAATCAAGACCATATAAGAATTGAAGAAATTTTTCCAAGTGAGTAGCATCTATGAAACATTTCAAAATGTGCATAATCACAACTTGGAAATAATATATACATAAAGGTAAAAGGAGTACAATGAGATATTTTTCCTAATAAAAATTAGTAAAGCTCAAATAAATTATAAAAAGTTCTCAAGCCAGATAGACAAACGTATAAGAAAATCAACCATGTGGAACAAAGTTTGACTCTACATATAGCGTGATAAGGCCTTCAACTAAGTAGAAATACACTCTATCTAGATGGTAATGAAGCTCTTTATAATATCATAAGTAAATCATACCTTGTTGAACACTTCCAAATTCTAAGAGAGGAAGGAGGGTGAATCAACATACTTTAAAACCTAACCATTCATTAAGCATTCATTCAAATTAACACATGTGAAAAAGTAAATAGCTGAAATAGAAATAGAAATACACAAGGACACCAAGAATTTTAAGATGAAAACTCAATGTGGGAAAAACCGTGGTAAGGACTATCTCACTATATATGAAAACTAGTTCTAATGTTTTAGGATATTTGGTCAAAGAATCTCATGAATCATTATTTACACTTGTAGACTAATGTGCACAACCTTAGGGAAAGATACAATGGACTTGTAAAACATTAAAGATCAATTCTTTAGTGCAATATATTTAATATATTGGATTACATTGAATTTTATGATTGTAGAACTAATAAGGAGCACATCCTCTACAATGTTCATTATAGTTCATGGTTCTAAACATCTTAAACTAACTTCATTACTGCTCATTATTAAATGTGGATCTTTGTACTTACACCATTCACAACTCATACAACTTATACATTCTTCCAAATGATCTCATCCCTTATATATCATCTGCAACAAAAATATATCAATTCGGTCAGCCTAATTAGATACAACATGTAGAACATAGACAATCAGCCCCAAAAAATTTCTTCAATATAATGCAAGAGGGAAAAATATGTGTGAAGCATCACACCATGTTAGAAAACCTTATCACATCTAAATCATTTCCTTCAACTCTTCATGCTACTACACCGACCTAAACTAATTAAGTTTTCTCCAAAAGATCAAACCAATAAAGTGAGTCAACCAAACATGCTCAAAACATGATGTACCTATACAAAACCTATGGATGCACAACATAGCATCAGAGAATCACAACTCCAAATCCTCAGAAGACAGGCTAGTACATTGTCTTTGGAAGACCAAGACTTAGACCATCACCAAATCAAATATGAAATAAATAGAAACATAAAACCTAAGATATAACATCCTTATACATCCACCAAAATCATAATAAAAGACTAGAAAAAGATAAATCAATTCAACATAATTTGGACCAAAATATTGAACCTTTTCTGACAAATTGTTCACCAAAATAGTCATATGACTTAGCCAAATTCTAATGTGGATACATGAATAGTATTTCAATTCTCCAAAATAGACATGAGTCATCTGGATATAAAATATACGATCATCACCATCAGTCTCCATACATCAATGCCAACATATATATGCAATCTTCAAATACAACATCACAAATGGAGCAAATAGGAGCACAATTTTTCTCATACTTTCAAGCCTTTGTTGACATCAATGAAAAAAAAAATGTTAGCATTATGAGTTTAGTGATGTCATTTATGTCAACATGATGAGTGCATTAATGCAAACTTGATGTAGAGGAGTGTAGAAGGACTACATGAGAGATCTAAAGTTTTATATGCACATGAAAGAGTAATTTGAATTATGATATGTAGGAAAGAGTATTTGAAGTCTAATATGCAGGAAAGACTATTTCAAGTTTGATATTCAGGGAAGAGTAACTAAAGTTTGATATGCAAGAAATAGAATTTGAAGTATTGTAAGTTATAAGATCACATGATTGATCTAATGATTGGTGGCGTTAAAAGGTTGCGTGAGGTGTATCTTGAAAGATAGAAGTGTGGGAACCTAACATATGTAGGAAATAAATTTTGAAGTCATTATAGGAGAATTATTTACATTCCTCTACATAAGAAGTTGATGGCTTGCAGTGTTGGTATTGTAATGCATGTTCCATGTGGACACAGTATTTTAGAAGAAGAAGTCACGTTAACAGAAAGGTTGATTGTTAGGAATGGTCAAGATAGGTTTACATAATGTTTGGCATTGCTCCCCATTGGCATATCAAGGTGTGAAATTCAATGGACATATTTCTAATGTCTATTGAGTATTCTATTTCAAATGTTTTATGTTAGTTTTATTTGCAAGTGAACATATGTTGATCATAGTGTGATATTGCTATATGTGTTGGTTTCTAGCTAACTTAGCTAATTTTGAAATTAATTGATTTATAATTTAATAGTCAAAATATGTGTTGGAGAAATGTTGAAGAGACTAAAATAGGTCATTCCATGGTTTATTGTGCTTCACGTGTTGTCATAAGCATTAGAGAGTGTTTTGGGCCAACCTGCTATTGTGCTTTAATACTTTTCTACAAATTTCATTAGTGGTTGTGATAATTGTGCTTCAAATGATGAACTCATTTAAGGATGACCTATTATGAGGGATTCGGGTCCCCTTTGTCCTCTAGGATGGACTACATTAATTTTTTGTGTTCATGGTGGCTAACTTTGTACAAACATTATTTATCTTTATGTGGTTGATCTAGTTGGATTTTTTATGATCATGCTTGTATGTGTGTGTGTGCATGTGTGTTAAAGGATGAACTGAGTGTGGAATTGGTGCAAATAATCTATGTTGGCAATTAGGCTGAGTTGATTACATAGATGTTGTCATTATGGCAACATATGATCCACATGAAGATCACACAGGTCAGAGAGCAAGTATGAGAGAGTGCATTACAAATTTGTCTAAGTGTGAGACAGTATTTTCACCAGTGAACCTGGACACTATTTTTGTTTGCGATGTCGACTAGAGTAAGTTCAGTGCTTGCGCACTTGAACATAGACTCTATGATGTCTATTGATCACCCATCTTAGAGTGCAAGTCAGTTTGACATGTACGGAAGGAGTTATGATAGTTTTACTGAAGACAGTGTCAAGCCAACAAGACGGAATATGAAGACAAAACTAGTAAAGAGGTAAGGGATTATTTTGTTTATCAAAATAATGACTTAACAATATAAAGGGATGGCATCCCAGATGTTAACCCTTGGATAAAGCTATTGGTATAAATGTAATTGTAATTGTAATTTTAATTGTAAGAATTGTAGAAAGAACACAATATAGTGGACAAGTGATATGATGCGAAGTATATGAAGCATATGTAATAGCAATAGTGAAAGAGTAGCGAAGAGATATTGATGCAAGCAGTATAAGGTTATGTACCTTAACGTAATTTCATAATTAGTGTATATTGTACATTACTTGTTTGGGCAGTGAGCTCATCTGGTAATCACATTTTGTACTACTAACTCCTAATAGGGTTGAGGCTTCTAACAAGGCCTATAGTCCCTTAATCGGGACTGATACACTATATATTTGTAATAGACTCCTAATAGGGTCAACATCCTTAATAGCATATTTTTTATTAGTGGATCTTTGTGGGTACCACCCCCACCGGGGTTTTCCCTTGGCCAGGGTTTCCTCGAGAACAAATAATGTGTTATGAGTGTAATACCCCAAAATTGGCACCTATTTAATTTCATCAATTTTGGTGCATTATCTCGATTTTACATCACCAAAGTCCTAGTTCCCTAGGCAATTTTCTCCCTCCTACCTGACTTAATTTGACTTGATGTCAATTGCAAAGACCATAAATTGCAATAATCAAATATTAACATTAATTCCTAAAGTCCTTGACTTTAATTAGCTAAATTACCTCTATGATAATTTAATTTAGTTCTAAAGTCTTAAGAACTTTGAATTAAATTAAAATCTACCCCTTTGGCTAATTACCCATAAAAAGGAATTAATAATTGCTTGTTATTTGAATGGACACCTTTTTCTTGAATTAATAATTTGAGATATTCGAAAGGTCCTCATGTGGCATTTTTCATTCTTTTAATAAAGTAATTCATGCTTATTTGTCCCAAAAGGGATATGAAGGGTCAGGAGTTTCGAATCAAGAAACTCTTCCTCCTCCTCTTGGCTCTTCTTTTTATTTGACCTCTTTTTCTCATTCAGGAGAGCAATTTTTGAGAGCATCCTTACTATAGCATTTTTTAGTCTTATTTGATTCATTAATTTCAAAGCTTTTTATTGCATTTATTAGATTAATATCTCATTATTAGTATAATCTTTGCATCACATTTTAGATTAAATTTGCTTACTTGTTCTTAGTCTAATATCATCTTTATTTCAAAATCAAATAAAAATCTGCATTTCATATTTCTTTCAAAGTTTTCTAGATTAAATTACACTTCATCTTAGCTTAATTGCATTCTTGCTCATCTTTATTGCTTCTTGGAAATCCTCCATTGTTGAATTGGTCTCCCGGCTGTTGGCTCTCGTTCTGAGAGTATTTAAACACCCCATTCACATAGGAGGCAACAGGTCGCCTCACCATGGAATTTGGATTGAGTTCTTCATACTCTCTCCCAAATTCTATCAAGTGAATAATGACCATGTTGTGTTGTGCCTGATTTAGAGGTCACATTTAGTCACATACATTTTGGCGCCCACCGTGGGGCAGAAAAGATCAATTTCTGGCCTCATTCTTCATTGGTTTTTCAGCTTTAGTGTTGGTTTCATGCCTTGTACGGCCATTTACAGCTTGAAAAACTTTTAATATAGTAATGGATGGATAGAATGATGAATCCTCTTTCTCATGCTTTTGGTTTGGTTGATTTTTTATTGAGAAATGAATAAGTTATGATCATTTTGGTGAAATTGGGTATTTGCAGATTTGAAATTCTCTGAATACAGTCAGATTGAAATGTCTGATGTGGAAAAATTATGAACAATCAGGATCTCTAATAATATTCATTGGAAAGATACATGAATTAGCTTTCATTTCCTTTTTGTTTTAGTCATTTTCATTCAGATTTATGAAAGTTATGGGCGTTTGACTGAAAACTGGTTTTTAACAATCTGCATTGGAGTTGCAGGCAATGATTTGCTCTTAGAAAATGATTTATGGATGGGAAAAATAAATGGCTTACGTATTTAGAAACTAGATTCATTAATAGTTACTATGAAATTATTTTGGTTTCATTTGGATTATTTTTGAGAAAGATATGTGATTCCCTAGGTAGGGTTTGGTGTTTTAAATTTGATTTATGACAGAAAAATTGCAGTCTGAAAACATTATTGGTTGAGGAACCAAATGAAATCATAAGACCTTGTAACTTTGGGAAATGATAGTTCTTGATGTTGGCTAAAAACTTCATTCTTTCCAGAAATTTTAATATTGTTATTTTATGGGTCAAATAAATCAATCTTTAAAGACTGTCTTGAAGACAACAATGTTACATATCTTACGGTTTGCCATTGATTTGTCTTGATTCTATACTTTCGGATGTGTGCTAAATGCTGGATTGAAGATCTTTGGACCTAAGGTGAGTTCTTAAAATCTCTATAACACTTGGTTTGGGCATAAAATTAATCTCTCATGTGTTTGGCTTGAGTGTTTACATGCTTTCATAGAACACATTTTAATTGATGCTCTTAATGGGAAATGAATGAACATAGATTTGTTTTTATACAAGTTTGTGTAAGTGAATGCTTGTGTTTACACCTTAAGTAATTCTTGGTTTCAAATATCAAAACATCTCATTGAGTAATCTAGGGCATGGATTCATTCCTAGTTTACATGAAGAGTTAAATGCACCACTTTGTGGACTCACTTCATGTTTACTTGGAAAGTTAAATATTCCATGATTCAAACCCTCTTGCACTTATGAGTAGTATTGATTAGCAGTCTTAGATTACTTGTGATTGATCTAAATTGCTATCTTGGGTTATTGGACTCGCTAATCCACCGGCCCCTCATTTCCGCTCTGTGGTTGCAATCCCAGCGCCACATTAAAGGAGAGGGGTCTATAGGAAAGAAGCGTTAATTGTTCCACTTGGCAACCCTTTTGTGCTTTTTGGAACTCACTTGTTTTCTAGGGTGTGGACTCACTTTGAGTTTGTGTGAGGAGTTAAATGCACCACTTTGTGGACTCACCTCACATTTACTTGAAGGGTTAAATGCACCACCTTTAGTGCTTTTCAATACTTTTGATAGAGAATTACTTATTTTTCATTTTTCTAGAAGGCCTGCTTGGGGATTTCATCACCTCAAGGGATGACCTTAACTCCCGTGTTCCGATGGAGTATAAATATCGGGAGGTGAATCCAAAGACACCTCTCTTGGGAATGAGTTAGATTTCACTCTTGGCTAAGCCTCAAAGAACTTTATACCTTTGAGAAGTGAAGGAGCAGATTTGGGTTACCGTCTCCCCCCGGCTGTGTGATTTCAAATTCTTCTCATCTACGGATTTGGGCCTCACGTACCTTGCGTATATCAAGGACTCCCTTTAGAAAAGCCATGTATATCCTTGTAGACAACTTGCTAGGATGTTGTTGTGTTTTAAGTGCCTGCTAAAACATTCTCAAGAGCATACACAAGTAGAGTCCTTAGGGAGTAGAAATACTAAGTCACTATTCATGTTGGTGCGCAAGGTTGCTTTGTCCCTTGCCCATTGCTTGAAGACTGTTTGCTTGAACTCCTTGATTGCTGTCTTATGTGCTTGATCAATGACATAAATCTAATCTGCCTTCTGTCTGTGATCTATTTTTATATTTTCCTGTCGTTCACCGTCAAAAACTAGTTGTCCTGAGTTAGGAATCGATCGATCTTTGCTTTGACTCGTATTGTCTCTCATTAGTCTACCTTATCTCATTGTGCTCTTGTACCTTGCATTGCGATTGTCTTATCTCGGCTATTCTAGCCATCTCTTTTTGACAATTCGTACCAGGTTCATCGTGCATCTTGGCTGTTCTAGCCATTTATCTCCTTTTCGTTATCTTAGAGACAGAGTCTAGCTTTATCCCAAATCTTTTCTCATTACATCTTCGTCTATGACTGTCATGACTCGAAGTGGCAAGACTTATCCCGTTCAGAACGCTGATCAAGATCAAAGTAAACCTTGTAATCGAGACATAGGTCATCCTAAATCTGTTGCAAAATCTGAACTTCGTGAGGAATCCTCACATTCTTCGTCATTCCAAGAGTATTACAATCCATTGTTTCAGATACAGTCTGACTTATTATTTCAAGAATATTATAACCCATTGTTTGAAGACCAGCAAGACTCTGAAGGGCCACTTTCTAAAATTAAACCTATTGATCCTTTTGAACCTATCAACTCTTTCACGATCTCTCATAATACTACCAACAAGATGGGAGATCCAAAACCTTCAAAGTTGGTTTTCAATCTCAGCTCTAACATGCCAAAACCTTCAAAGTTGGTTTTCAATCTCAGCTCTAACATGCCAAAACCCTCAAAGTCTGTCTTTAATCTTAGCTCTAGCATGCAAACAGTCAATGCCACTGAGAAGGCTACAACAGAAGCTCAACTGCCTTCTAGATTTGCTAGAAACAAACCTTGGATCCCTCACTGTGACATGATCATTGCTCCAGGTAGCAAGGATACTCCTAAACCTAAAACTCCCTTTGTCTTGCGAGGCCCTGCATCTCCCTCTTATAACTCCACACAGTCTCCAGCTTGTGTGAATGCTATCCCTCAATCTCGTGCAAAGATTGTTCTCAAAGGTCCTGAACCTTCGACATCCAGACCAAAACTATCTATGGATAAAGCCCTCACTAAGGAAAATGTCCCCAAAGATCTCGATCTCAATCAGTTCCAATCTATGGTGGGTCATTTGACCTCGCCAAATTATTTATCATTCTCTAAGGAAGATGATCACTTGCTGAGCCACCCGCATAATGCTCTCCTGCACACTGAAGTTATGACAGGCCCCAAGAGTATCCCCCGCATCCTCATTAACAATAGTGCTAGCCTAAATACTTGCTCTGCTAAGATGCTTACCCAAACAACAGACAGCTTTGTTCCTGCCAATAGAGAGTCCATTGAGTTCTATGATGCTAAGCTCAAAGAAATAGAAAAGACCTTGAAGATCAAAGATATTGGCATGGGGGAATATCAGATTGAGTCCATCTTGTCTTTGACATCTCTCCCTCCATCTCCACGTTCTTGTGAGGAACCTTCTGAAGATGGATTTGGTATTGGCTATCAGAGTGATGAGCTTGACCAACCTAGCTACAACTTTCACTCATGCAAGGATTCAGATAATGAAGAAACACAGATTCAGCCTATGACATATGAAAGACCTTTGAATGTTCAAAATTCTGATTCAGACTACCAGAAAGAGTCTTATCTACCTTCTCAAGTGCTTCAAGAACATGATCTTGGTCCTCACCAGGAGGATTTTATACACTCTACTGAACAGATTTCTACTACTATAGCTACTACTGAATATGTCACTGCCTCTAATGGCACACATACTGATTGGGAGAAACTATTGGATGCTTCCCTTATCTTTGGTATGCCTCAAGGTATGCCTATTCTAGATTTTTCTACCACTTCTACTGTTGAACAAAATCCTACTATTGCCGACTCCAATGATACACATACTGACTGGGAGCAACTATTGGATGCTTCTCTTCTCTTGGGTATGCCTCAAGGTATGCCTATTCCAGATTACTCTGTTGCTTCTACTGTTGAACAAAATCCTACTATTGATGACTACAATGGCACACATACTGATTGGGAACAATTACTGGATGCTTCCCTTATCTTGGGTATGCCCCAAGGTATGCCTATTTCAGATTACTCTACTGCTCCTACTACTGAACAAGATCCTGCTGTTGAAGAAACATTTCCTTTGACAGATGACAACAATGAAGAAAGTCTGCCTCTGACTATGTCTCTAGCTGAATCAGACTCTATATCAGATGCTACTATAGAAATACCAGTTGATGCTATGCACCTATATGATAGTCTTAACAACTCAGAAAGAGGAGAAAGTTATGATCCTCCAGATCAAGCTATTGATGATGATCCTTTCCACCCTCATATGGAGATCATTCCTATGGCTCCTAGGCCATCTACTCCAAGCTATACTCCTACTACTCCAGCAAATCATGGGTATGTAAGATCCCATTCTGTTACAGCTTCATGGAATATTGGTAGATCCAGAATTGAAATGGTTCCTATTCGTGCACTCTTACCACCTGAAAGGGGACCTAACTCTTGGAATAGACCATCTTGGTTAGGCTCACATAATATTCCATTAAACTTATCTGACTCTTCTAAGATGACTCACAATCAACAATGCTCTATGGAAGATTACTTTCTTGATCTACCTGATGCATTCATGAATGATGAGGATGATACTGATATATTTGCACTTGAGCCCATCCCATTGACTTTTCTTCCCCCTTCATCTCCCAGAAAAGTGGCTCATCCACTTCCATTTCCACCTCTCCACCTAAACCAGTCATATAAGCCTCTTTCATCCACAATTCCTGAGTCTTTTGGAAGTAACTTGGATGTACAACATAAAAATAAAAATAATGAGAATCCACTTATATCTCAAGGTCACCATGTCCCATCTAATCGACATGTGACTATGAAGAAAGGAAAGAAACAAAGGTGTTCAAAAGACCGCAAAGGTCCTCAAAAAGAAGAAGACAACCAAAGGCTAGAAAATAAAATAAAAAATGGATCTCAAAATCCATTCTATAGGCATTGTCATCAAAAGCACCTCAAAGTAAAGAAGAAAAAATTCAAAAGCTATGTGGATTCCAAAGAAAGAAAAAATCAAAGTTGTCATTTGAGCTTCCAAAATTATCATGCCTCCCTCCATTTCATCACCCTTGCCTCTCATACTTTACCCTCTTCACTCCATCTTTCCTTGTCCCAAAGTGCATATCAGCATCTCCTCATTACTAATGGCATGACTAAGAAAAATCTAGAATGTACTCTTCCTAAGCGTTTAGAGCGTGGGAAATCTGACGAAGAGTTAAGGTGTGTCCATGAGGATATTTGTGGGTCTCACTTAAGTGATCTTTCCTTGACTATGGATCTCTTGACTGTTGGACACTACTGGTTGGTTCTCTTGTTACTGCTACAACATCTGGTTTTGATTCTGCAACTTCTCAGTTGGTTACTACTACAAATGACCGTGTTCTCAGAGATTCCTACTAAAGGAGAGCAACTCAAAGAGCCTATCAACGCTCTTCATCTGAAGAAGTTCTACAGCTGAGACATTGCTTGTATGCTCATGTACATACTTATTGATCCTGAAAAAATCCTAAAAATTGATATATTGCAAAAAATCCTAAAAATTGCAAAATGTCCTGAAAAAAATGATCATCTTAGTGAAAACCTGGTAAAAAGGCGCCTCTTGTTTTCCTGAAGTAACATCTCATCTCAGCATCACTTGGCTCTTATTTTCTTGCTTTAGTTTGCTTTCCAGCTTTAGTTTTCTTCCTTTGTTTCCTGCTTTAGTTTGCTAGCTCATGCCTTGCTTTCAGTGTCTTCGAGATTTTGCTCGCCTCTTCATGGATTGGAACTGGTTCACACTTGGGGGCACCTGCCTGGTCTAGGGGGCATTGTCCTATCACTTTTGGAAACTCTTTTGAGAATTGGTCGCCAGTGGTTCTCACTATGCCTGCCTGCGGATACCTAGCTTTCGTTCGATCTCTCTTCTTCAGGATTTCTCTCTTTTATCAATCAACAGTGATTCTCATTACGTCTGCCTACTGTCATTATCTCATTGAGACTTTGAACATTATCTTTCCGAATTGTCTTCAATCCGCTTGAACACGAACTTGAACTGAAACTTAAACTAAATGTGTGTTCCTTTGAGGCTTGCTGAGCTTTGTTTTCTTTGAGTGCTTGTTTGTTTGCTTTGCTTTTTTTTTCTTTCTGTTTGTTGGTTTAGTTCCAATGATCCAAAGAATTCATTTAAGAGGGGTGTCCATCTGTAAGAGCCTCTATCTCGTATTGGATGGCCATGCGTACCTCGACTCCTTTTATATGGATGCTTTGGTGAGGTTGGTTCTTCTCCTTGTCTTTTGAGTGACTTCTTTCTGCTACTGATGAAATTGTAAACGCTCGTCCTGTTAAGTGAACGTAAGGGTCACTGCGAGCAATCTTTGGCAAAAGAAGGAACTCCTGCATGTTTGGTGTGTTTGTTCACAAGAGACATTCAGGTCATTCTAGCGAATGTGCTTTGATGCTTATGTTAAATTGCTAAATTAAAAGGAATAGGTGTTCAGGTCATTCTAGCTTCTTGTGCCTTAATGCTTACACCTCATTCCGACAAATTTAAGATTTATGTCATATTCATATTCTCATGTTGGGGAGAATTGTATGGCATCTTGTGATTGTCCTGTGCTTAAATGAACTCTATGATGATAATACGATGAGTCCAACAGCCGATTCCGGAGGATTGCATTTGTTCATCCTAGGCCTGCATTTAGACTTGCATCTTTCATTCTAGGCTTGCATTTGGAGCGCTTTCTTGTTGCTCTCTTGATTTCTTTCTTCTGGATCTGCTCATCAAAGGTTCTCATCTTTTTTCCCAGTCTCATCTTGGCTGCATCCTTTTTTGGGATCGAAATCGAAATCTGACATCTCTAAGTGGCTCAAAATCACGTTTTAAATATTGGATTCCTTCTGGATCGGATACTTGTGCAGTCAGCCTTCTGGGGTCATTTTCTTGCCAGATCCTCATCTTTGCATCATGTTCTTGAGATCTTTTCTCTTTTCATCAAAGTCAATTCAAGTCAAATTTGGTCAACTATGGTCAAACTTGGTCAACAGGACCTCTGCTTTGCGCCGTTTCACTTCTGTAGCTTTGCGAATCTGGTCTAATTGCTTTTGCTCTGCAATCTCTTGTTGTTTATCATCCTTCTAACATGTCATCTTTCGATTTCGCTCCCGAGGGGGCAGGATGATTACATCATTTGAATCTTGTCGAATCTATTCTTGAATCAGTCTGATTTGAATCATCAGTTCTTATCGCTAGGGGCATCTTGGTGCCTCACATCTTGTTATCTTATCATCTATCTTTTAGGTATCTGAGCAATCTAACTCGGATCCTCAAGGGCCAAACTTTGTTCTGGAGATGGTTCTTGAAATCTTTTGGGTATTGGGGCAATCTAACCCTAATTCCTGGGAGTCAAGCTTCGTTCTAGAGATGATTCTCAAAATCTCTTTTAGACCGTTATCTGGGCAATCTAACCTGGGTCTCTGAGGACTAAGCTTCGTATTGGGGCAATCTAACCCTGATTCGGAGATAGTCCTAAATCTGCATCTTCATCAATTGGTATTGGGGCAATCTAACCCTGATTCTGGTTCTCTTCTAAGACCGTTGTCTTCGCAATCTAACTTAGACTTCAGAAATTCTCATCATCTGTCACTTCAGACTATTCTTTGAATCAACGCGCTGTTCGCACATCAATTCAAAGAGGGGCAAATGTAATACCCCAAAATTGGCACCTATTTAATTTCATCAATTTTGGTGCATTATCTCGATTTTACATCACCAAAGTCCTAGTTCCCTAGGCAATTTTCTCCCTCCTACCTGACTTAATTTGACTTGATGTCAATTGCAAAGACCATAAATTGCAATAATCAAATATTACCATTAATTCCTAAAGTCCTTGACTTTAATTAGCTAAATTACCTCTATGATAATTTAATTTAGTTCTAAAGTCTTAAGAACTTTGAATTAAATTAAAATCTACCCCTTTGGCTAATTACCCATAAAAAGGAATTAATAATTGCTTGTTATTTGAATGGACACCTTTTTCTTGAATTAATAATTTGAGATATTCGAAAGGTCCTCATGTGGCATTTTCCATTCTTTTAATAAAGTAATTCATGCTTATTTGTCCCAAAAGGGATATGAAGGGTCAGGAGTTTCGAATCAAGAAACTCTTCCTCCTCCTCTTGGCTCTTCTTTTTATTTGACCTCTTTTTCTCATTCAGGAGAGCAATTTTTGAGAGCATCCTTACTATAGCATTTTTTAGTCTTATTTGATTCATTACTTTCAAAGCTTTTTATTGCATTTATTAGATTAATATCTCATTATTAGTATAATCTTTGCATCACATTTTAGATTAAATTTGCTTACTTGTTCTTAGTCTAATATCATCTTTATTTCAAAATCAAATAAAAATCTGCATTTCATATTTCTTTCAAAGTTTTCTAGATTAAATTACACTTCATCTTAGCTTAATTGCATTCTTTCTCATCTTTATTGCTTCTTGGAAATCCTCCATTGTTGAATTGGTCTCCCGGCTGTTGGCTCTCGTTCTAAGAGTATTTAAACACCCCATTCACATAGGAGGCAACAAGTCGCCTCACCATGGAATTTGGATTGAGTTCTTCATACTCTCTCCCAAATTCTATCAAGTGAATAATGACCATGTTGTGTTGTGCCTGATTTAGAGGTCACATTCAGTCACATACAATGAGTTCTTTATTGTTATGCATGTTATTTATCTTTTTATGTTATGCATGTATAAAGATAATATGTTATATCCATAATTGGGAAAAAGATAAAGTTTTTAGAATACTGATTCACCCCCCCTCTCAGTATTCTCTATTTCTAACAATTGGTATCAGAGCTTAGTTACTTAGAAAAGAATCATTCAAGGAAAGCCTAGCAGCTTGAGTAAGATCTCTATGGATATGGATCAACTACAGAAGAATCTTGAAGAAGCTCTTGAACAGATTGACTTGCTTACTATTGAAAAAGATACTTTGAAAAGAAAGTATGATGATGCAAAGAACCTCATTGAGAAATTGAAAAACAAATTGGAAGATCTGAAAAGGAATCCGAAGTTTTTATTGAAGATTGTGATGACCATTTAGAAAAAGAAAATGAGATCCTTAAGCATGAACTAAAGATAGAAAATTTGAAGCTTAGTTTGAAAGATGGAAATGGCAAGAATGAAACAAATTTGAAATCTGAGAATGAAAGTCTAAAGACTGAAAATGAAGGACTAAAATCTAAACTTTGTAAAGTAACATCTGAACTTGAGAAAGTCAACGTGCAGTATGATGAACTTGAGAAATACAATAAGATTGTGAAAGGTGAACTGACTCAATCCAAACAACAACTTGAAAGGCTATATTCAACTAGTGAGAAGATTGATGAACAAATATCTTATCAAAAACCATTCTATGATAAGATTGGTCTTGGATTCAACACTTTTAAAGCAAATGATGAAAGCAAGGAACTAGATCTGAAGATATCTGAAAGCATAGATGAGAAGAAGTTTGATGAGATCAAAAAATCTAAAGATACACTTAAAGAAGAAGAATCACCGAAGCAAGAGGAATCACCCAAAGGTATGCAAAGAGAATTCAAAGGTAGATGTTTTGCTTGTAATACTATTGGTCATATGAAGAGAGATTGCATAGGTAAACAATTTAACCCTCTTAATGGTTATTGTTACAATTGCCATGGTTTTGGACATAGAGCTATTGAATGTAGGAAATCTAAATTTATTGAGAATAATGATGGTAGTAGGATGTTTAAAGGAATACTAACAATGCAGATAAGAAACCTACTGAAGATATGAACAAAAGACATGGAGTAGTATGTTATAGTTGCAACAAGGCTGGACACATTGCTAGAAACTGAAGATCACAAATCAATCAACTTGGACCAAGATATGGAAACAATAGAATTGTTTGTCAGATATGCAACAAGATTGGACATACAACAAGGTTTTGCAGAATGAACAATAGAGTTTTCATCCTAATCCTAATCCCATAAATCATGCAAGAAGAAATGAAGATGCAAGTAACAGTCATAAAGGATGTTGTAGCAATTCAGATGAAGTGAAGTTTATCAAAAGCACAAATAAAGGAGACATATTCAACATTGAAGGTAATCAGGAAGGTGAAGTATTGAAAGGTAAGAATGAATCTTTACCTAACCTATCTCAAAGTACTTAATTTATGTAAATTGCAGTAGAATAGGAACTTAGATTTAGTGTAGAAGTAGATATATGATGAACTGAGTCTTGCACAATTAATGCAAGGTAGTTTATGATTTTCTAATGCTATGGTTAAGAGCACAAAGAAAAATATTATGTTTTGCGAGATCGCAAGAACTTTTAAGTTTTGCAGGTTAGCAGAAACAACTTTTTGGAAAGAAGCGGCAAAAGAATTGAATGTGATGTCAGATCTAAGTGAGATTGAATTAATAAAAGGTTATGATTGGTATTATTTGATCATCAAAGAGAATTCAAGTGTCAAGGAGATCAAAGAGTAGTGATTGGAAGCATTTTGCAAGGATTTGGAGAAGAATTTTGTGCTGAACCTACGCAAGCCCTAAAATCATGAAATTAAGGTATTCTACTTGACAAATATTTGAATCAGTAAAGGAATTTGAAGAAATCATGGATGTTTCCTTAATACACAATGTCAAAGATAAGAATAGACCTAACTTGAAAAGGGAACCAGTAGAACCCGTGGAAGATGACCCTAGGTTTGCATTATCATCCGTACCAGATGGAGTTTTACACTTAGAGAATGTTAGAAGTTATCTTAGATGCAAACTAGAGATAGTGAGTGATAGTGATTTCACAAATGAATATAAGAAGATTTACAATTAGGATATGACACTAAAACAAGGTTTTGAATATTTGGAACATAATGAAATTGTTAAGTATGGATTACAGTACGAATTTGATAATGAAGACTGCACTAAGATTATCTTGAGCAGAATTCATAATGGAAAGTTTTGGCTAGAAGATAGAGTGATAGATATTACAGCAGATTTGATTCATGAAGTACTGGATTATCTAAAACATGAGCTATTCCTTTAAATGAGAAGAACATGAGGAAAATAGTCATTGATAACACAAACTCATCCTATAATGGTAGAGGAATTGTGATTAGTAAGATCAAACAAGATGATGTGAGATACTTATGCAAGATCCTAACTACTAAGTTTTGTGCAAATTTAAGAGAGGATGACATGGCAGCTGGAATGGTACATGCAGCCTATCTAATGTGTGTTGATAGGGCACAAGTTGATATGTGTGAAACTCTAAGAATTCAATTGTTTGAGAACTTGGAGAAGATCAAGAAAACTAAGTATACACAGTTTAGGTTCTCATCCCTAATCACTTATATGTTTTTTCATCTTTTGAGGAGATTTTCTTACACCATAGGAAATGACTGGAATGATGGACAAACTACAATGGAAAAGATTAACCTAGTGTATAGAAGACATGTTATTGACAGTGTAAATGAGAGCGCAATACTTGTTATTAAGACATTTCAGAATATTGTGTCTAGCAGATCAAGGATCCCTAAGTCTCTTGCTGAAAAATATAAAGATGATATATGTTTTATGGTGGATACTGACTTTACCTATATTGAAGCAGTGGAGCCTAGAACAGAGTTCATAGACCCTCTTGGCTATGAGATATCTAAGGTAGAGACTGAAGAGTATGTTAGTAGGTTACTTAAGTGTAAGTTGGACACTCAAGGCAATAGGTTTGGAACCTTTGAGGAGAACTTCAACTCCGCAAAGATCCTAATTGAAGAGAAGCAGTCTAAGAAGAGAGTTGAGAGCACTATAAAGAAAATCCTAAAAGATACAGGAATGACAGAGTGTGATTTTTTGGTAGCAAAGCAGATAGCAGCAACAATCAGAGAGAGTGGACAAAAAGAAGTTTTCTCTATCCCTCCTTTATCATCAATTGCAATACATCAGGAAGAACAACAAGTGAAGATGAAAGTGGAAGTAACAGAGAAGGACATAGAAGCAAAGATGTCTACTAGATCCACTTCCTCCACACCTAGCAAAATAGTAAAGGAAAGTGCTATTGGACCAGGAAAGAGACGTAAAACTCTAGTGCAACCAGTTCCAAAAAAGATTGCAGAAGTAAAAGATGATGTCACTACTAAGAAGAAAGCTTGGAAACCAAAAGTTGAAAAGCTTAATGAGAAAATCATTGAGAATGGTGACTTTGCAAGAATGAACAAATACTATGATCTTTATGATTATACTGATAGACTTAATTTGGAAAATGCAGTTGTGAAGCTTATGATTTTGGCTGACAAGAAGTTTGATACAATTCAGGGACAGATACCTGATGATTTATATAAAAAACTTGTAAATAGGAAGAAGAGAGCATCAGAGGAGGACACAACTATTAGAGAAAAGCTTGTGAGGGAGCTTTGTGAAGTAAGAGATGAAACACATTTCAATTAGATCATGAAAGCCTTAAGTACCCATCTGAGAACCAAAAGGAGAACTATTTAGATTATGGGAGGCAGGTATGAAGAAATCAATTCTGAGATAGAGCAAGCTATTATCAAGGTTATGGAAAAATATGTTGGAGAATCATCAGTTGCAGTAGAGCAAGCAAGTGAGAAAGAACAAGAGGATATTCCCTCTTCTCCAGCTATTAATATTGAAGATGAAACAATGAATGTAGAAGGTACAAAAATCACCTTGGATATTGATGAAAATGTATTCAAGAATTTGGAGAACATTGTTGAAAATTTGGCCTTTGAAGAACAAGAAGCTACAAAAGAAGAAGAGATGACAGAGACAACAGTTGTAGAACCACCAATAACAGAGGAACAAGTTCCAATTCCCACCAAAGAAGATATCAGTCTTACTCCTAAGACTGGAAAGAAGACTCAAATTGGATCTACAATTGAGCATTTGGGAAAGGAAGTAGATGATGATGATCAGTTGGAATTGATCACATCCTTGAATAAGATCATTGGCAAGAATAAGAAGGTAAAGAGTCTTGAACGGTGTATGAAGGAACTAACTAAGAAGTTACAAAGCACTGTAACTACACACAGACCCTATGGAGAAAGCAAAGAAGGTAATGAGCACCTTTGATAATGAATTTACAAACTTGTCTGATATTGCAAAAGTGAAAGCACAAGCAGCCTATGAGGCTAGAATGCTTTTGAACATCAATCAGAATATCAGAAATGATATCAACACTCTTGATATCTATATCAAGGAATTGAGGAAGCATTTGGAAATAGGTAAATCTTTGTACATACAGTGTACAAAATTAGAGACCTTGATAGCAGAAGAAGATCAGAAGATAAAGTTGAAGGAATCAGAAATTTTGAATGAAAAAAACCTTCTGTCTAGCCCCAATGTGAAGGTATGTGATGTTGAGAAGAAAGTTTGGAAGCTTTATGATGAAATCAGAGTTGTGCAAGATGAGAGAGATAGAAAATTGAGAAGATACACTCTTTTGAGAGAGCATGCTTCTATGAAGTTAAGCATTATTGAAGATCAGTTGGAAGAATGTCTTTCAGCTAAGACATCTTTTCAGAAATTTAACTTTGAAAACCTCCAAGCATGTGAAATAGCTTCTTATGGACTTAGCGCATTACTTAATGTGGTAGATTCCATTAAGAAATCATGGGAAAAGGAGATAAAAGCCATGAAGATAGATTTTGCAGATTGTGTTGCAAGCCTACTGACTTTGCAATAAATGAATTGAGGTATAACTTTTTGTGATACAATTTTATAACCCTCCCTACCTTATTTTGTCATTGTTGTCAAAGGGGGAGAGATATATAGAAGAAAATTGATAGTTTATGATAGGGATTGTTACTCTTAGGGGGAGTACTATATTAGAGACAATAATTATTTTTGAGGAGTTATAAGGATAGTATATATTTTATTCTATGGCCACAATTTTGAACAATTTTGAGATTTTTGAGTTGTACACTTAGCCAATTTTCTCATATGTTGCCACCAATGACAAAGGGGGAGATTGTTGGAAATTTGGCTGAGTTGATTACATATATGTTGTCATTATTGCAACATATGATCCACATGAAGATCACACAGGTCAGAGAGCAAGTATGACAGAGTGCATTGCAAATTTGTCTAAGTGTGAGACAATATTTTCACCAGTGAACCTGGACATAGTTTTTGTTTGTGATGTTGAATGGAGTAAGTTTAGTGCTTGCACACTTGAACATAGACTCTATGATGTCTATTGATCACCATCTCATAGCACAAGTCATTACGGCATGTACAAAAGAAGTTATGACAGTTTTACCGAAGACAGTGTCAAGCTGACAGGACAAAATATGAAGACAGAACTAGTAAAGAGTTAAGGGATTATTTTGTTTATCAAAATAATGACTTAACAATATAAAGGGATGAAATCATAGATGTTAACCCTTGGATAAAGCTATTGGTATAAATGTAGTTGTAATTGTAAGAATTGTAGAAAGAACACAATAGAGTGGACAAGTGATATGATGTGAATTATATGAAGCATATGTAATAGTGATAGTGAAAGAGCAGTGAAGAGATATTGATGCAAGTAGTATAAGGTTATGTACCTTAACCTAATTTTGTAATCAATGTATATTGTACATTACTTTTTTGGGTAGTGGGCTCATTTGGTAATCACATTTTGTACTACCAACTCCTAACAGGGTTGAGGCTTCTAACAAGGCCTACAGTCCCTTAATCAGGACTGATACACTATATTTTTGTAATAGAATCCTAACAGGGTCAACATCCTTAATAGGATACTTTTGATTAGTGGATCTTTGTGGGTTTTCCCTTGGCCAGGGTTTCCTCGAGAACAAATAATGTGTTATGAGTTCTTTATTGTTATGCATGTTGTTTAGCTTCTTATGTTATGCATGTATAAAGATAATCTCTTATATCCATAATTGGGCAAAAGATAAAGTTTGTAGAATACTGATTCAACCCCCCCCCCCTCTTAGTATTCCCTATTTCTAACAATCTATAGATTGAATGTGAAGGTAGAGTAACACATTTGAGAAATAGAAGATGCTGAAGAGTGTGAATTTGATAAATTATCTACAAAGTTTGATCAAGAGATCTTATATATTTTCATTTTCATTATTTCCTTGTACATGTTGGAAGATTGTGCTCTCTTTTAGTAGCTCATGTGCTGCACTAAGGAAATTCTCTTTAGTTTGTAAGTTATACATCAGACATTGGTGTGACTCTATAGCATTGTGCCTAAAATAAACATTGTAAACAATTATTCATATAGTGACTATATTATTATTGCACATTTTTTTCTATGTTGGGGTTTCCATTTAAATATGGTGTTCATGTGTATGTGTGATCATTGCAATATTTTTCAGTAATGATTAGTTGGTTAAAAGTTAATTTCTAAGATTATATAACATTATAAGTTGATTTTATTTGTGCATGATAATTACCCCCCTCCCCCCCCCCCCCCACCCCCCGTCTCAACATCTAAAAGTATTTGAAAATTGGCATCAGAGCTAAGTTCTTATAGAAGAAGCTTAACTGCTTGAGATAGATTCAATATAGAAAATGAACATGGTGTAAAAGTATCAAAGTTTGATGGAGAAAATTATATAATCTAGAAAGAAAGGATGGAATCACACTTATAATCTATGTTGTTTGGAGTTTTGGAAACCATCAAAAAATTCTACACACCTCCAACATCTAGTACTCCTTCTAGACACCAAATGAGATAAAGGCTAATGACAATAATCCAAAATATCTAGGAATGCTAATATTAGTAGTTTGTGTGATTTGGAGTTTCTTAAAGTAATGGGATGCAAGACACATGTATAAATTTTAGGAAAAGATTAAAATCATATATGAAGGAGATAAGAGGATAAAACATATCAAGATGCATAACTTGAAGCATAAGTTTGAGACTTTGAGAATGTCTAAGGATGAGAATATTGAAGGATGCCTACATAGTTAAGTGAATTAAATTGTAAATGTAATCAGAGGAACGGGTGGAACTATAAAAGACAATGAATTTTTTTTGAAAGTAATGAGAACCATGACAAGGCCCTTTAAAATGTGTAAAATTGAAGAAAGATAGTATGGAAAGAAGGATGTTGCATTCAATTATACTAAAAAGAAAGACCCTAAAGAAAGCCAAGGTTTGGATGATGAAGAAGACAATCTTTTTCCAGAAGACTAAAGAAAGGATCCAAAAAGTATAAAGGTAAGTTTTCCTTAAAATGTTTCAATTGTGGAAGAATGGGAAATTATGCTACTAAGCACCCCTTTAAGGAAGATTATAGGATGTTTGATGAAGAAAATGGAAAAATATAGAAATTATGATAGAAGTGCTCTAAGCACATGATAGAGAAAAAGGAAAGAATTTTTTTTGATCTATGAAAACTCATGCTTCACAAGATGAGAGTGGAAATGACTCAAATAATGAAGTGTTGCTCTTGGATATTAAGGATGATGATAATAATAGATTCAAAAGATATAATATTGAAGAATAGTTAGTAAAGACTATTCTACAAGTTAGAGAAGAATCCATACATTAGATCATTGACTCTGGATCTTCAAATCATATGATTAAAGATAGATAAAAGTTCATCAAGATGGAAAACTATGATGGAGGATTATTCACATTTTCAAGTGAAAGCTCTACACCTATATGTGGTAAGGGAAGTAGATCTAAATGGTAAACACAAAGCTAGTGATGTATACTATGTCAAAGAGCTGAGGAAAAATCTATTAAGTGTGAGGCAGTTGTGCAATAAGGGATTTGGAATTAGTTTCCATGGACCTAAATGTGAAATTAGCAAAGGCTCTAGAAGAATAGTTGCAAAAGGTATGAGAAATGTACATTTTTACTATCTGAAATAAAATAATGGAGGTATTTGTTCTTTGTCTTAAATTAGTGAGTTCTAACTATGGAAAAAGAAGATGAAACATATCAAATTTGATAATATCATAAAGATGAGTTCTTGAAATATTATGAAAGACTTGACCAAAATCACCAAGCCTACTATTACTATGTGTAGAGAATGTCAATTGGGAAAGAAGACCTTAAATGAGTACAAAAATAAGGAGTACTCTTAACCAAAAGACCAATGGAGCTAGTAGCTAGTATGTGGACCCATAAGGAAAAGATAATTAAATTATGAAAGGTACTTCATGTTTTTATCATGAAAAAAATAGGTTTTGAAGGGACCTAAAACCCTTTACAAAGCATTTAAAAAAGAAATAACCATGAAGTTCACCAGATAAGATAGACCCCAAAGGACAACCAGAATAGAAACATAAAGTAAAAGATAGTTATAGCCCAAAACTAGAACAAAGCCAGTAGAAAGCTAGGTTAAAAAAATTTTACATCAGAAAAAAATAGAGCTAACCTAGGATTTTGAAAGTGACCACAAAATCTTCTTCCATCTATTCCATCCTCTAAGCAACCTCTTTCAGGTCACTGACATCCTAAGAAATGGTGGTCTTCTTCTTAGTAATAGCACATGTCCTCTTACTAGGACCCTCAATATCCTTGAATCCAACATCCTTGTCCTACTCAAGATCCACAATGGTTCTATCCTGATGAAATTTCTCCAACTAAGCCACCAAAATATTCATATTATCACTTGAGGACTTAACAACCTTGTGAATTTGATCCATTATCTTTTTCAAGGTGGAAGCACACTTCTCAATCCTCTAGTTCATGTTCTTATCCTTCTTGTCAAAAATTTCTCTAGTCTTTTCAATCTCCTCCACATTCTTCTTTAAACAATTTGTGATCACATATTTCTCCTTCTACATCTAAAGAGAACAAGAATAAATCTTAGGGGAGGTCTTCTTGGGATCATCAGGTATGAAGGAAACCCTACGATCACCACCTTCCTTAACTTGTAACTCCTCAAACTTTGAGGATAGGGTCTGATAATTTAAATGGATAGCTTTAATTTCATGGAATACCCATCCAACTATCCTAGAAAATTGACCAAATTATTATTCGTCATCTCCAGAATAAAGTGCAGCTCCATCTTAGGGAAAAGTATTTGGGATCAAAATCCTTAGATGTAGAAGGGAAGACACCATATTTTTCATTCACGGTATGATTCCTTCAGATCCAACAAGTGAGAGTGAGCTAGCATGTTTTGAGCTACCATAATCCATTAGAACTAGAACTTTGTCCTACCCCTTCTCAACCATGACATATTTCCCTTTAGTAGAAAGAAACCCTTTCCTCTTTCTAGGACTAGTAACCACACGCTTGGCCTTAACAAGAGAAATAATATCTTCCTTAACAAGGCCCTTCTCTTTTGAAGCTTCAGTAGATCCTTTCCTTTTACTATCAGTTAAAGCATTTTTGGTAGGGAGGAGGGAACCGAAATTCTTCTCCATGGAACCTTTTCCTTTATTCCCCATCACCAACCCCTTCTTGGGAGAAATTTTAGGTTTATTTCAGGGGAGGAGGGCCATCATCCTCATCCTCCTCCCTCTCCCAACCCTTTTTATTAGATCCACCACTTCCCTCTTCCATCTCCTTAACCATAGAGGGGGCCCTAGGGTAACTATCAACAACCATAGCTTTGAAATACTCATAAATTAATTAGATTAGGCCTTGGTGTAACACTGGGTACTTCCTAGGGTTTTTCTTATGATAAATAAAAATATCATTAAGAAAAGGGAGAAGATAAAAATGAAAAGAGATATAAATCTTAAATCTAAAGTGATTTAACATTACCAGGTGATAGTTGTACACCCTAGTAAATCTCCCATCCAAAGTAAAGTATTCTATGATAGGCTTGAAGAGCTCATGAAAAATTTCCTTTATCTCTTTTGGCTCAAAGTAAGAATTATCACCCTTAACCAAAGCTTTCTCTTCCTCCTCAGTTTTGGGGAACTTCTTCATCGCTTCCTCAGACAACTTTATATCTTTGAAAAACTTGATGCCTTTTGAAGAGAAACCAATAATCTCAGCCACCAGACTCTCATCCACCACCACATTATTTCTAAACAAATTAATCTTCTAGTTTCTCCACTTGTGAACAAAAATCCTTGTAACTTTATCATTGTAACCATGGAGCCTCTCAAGATACTAGTTAACATCGCCTTTCCATGGCCTATAACAAATTATGTCATTGCTCCTCCAAGAATCAAAACTCAAAGGCTCCACTCTATGAAAATTTTCTCCCATATTCATAGAAACAGGGTAGAGGAAATAAAGATTGAGCAAGAAATGACTTCTGAACAACAAACCAGTGACCTCAGATAACCAAAAAATCACCTAGAAAGTGTGCGAGTACTTGAAGTCTTTAATAACACCTAGGTCACTTAGACAGTTGCCACTTCTAGCAATGGTATCATCCTTCTTAAATGTCATCTTCATTATTTAAAGTAAATTTTCTCATTCTCTCGTGTAAACAATCAAATCTAAGGAGATAAATGACTTCATTTCCCAACGTATTTTCCCCTTCCCAAGTTATAACTTCCTTAGATTTGACCCCAAGGTTGGCCAAAATCCACCACAATATTTATTTCTCTATAGGTATGAGAAATATAGTATTTTTCAAATGATTGAATAAAATATTTAGACTCCTTAATAATATTATTAATAGTCTAGGAAGAAATTTTTTCCCATTTGAAACATTTGATAATATTATTCGAGTCTCCCTCGAACCAGATATTTTTGCAGTTAAGATGCCTAATGATCTTTAAAATTTGATAAGAACTCATGGCTTCAGAAAGGTGATTAGACTCAATTCCCAAAGGAACTACCACTAGTGCAATATAGATGTCATTTTCATCTCTAATCACTCCCCCACATCCATCTGGACCCTAGTTTCCCTCAACCACCCCATCAAAATTAATCTTCACCCAACCACTAGAAGGATAAAGCCAAACCAAACTATCTTTGTTCTTCTTTTCTTTACTCATAGGTTTGGAAATATCAATTTTAAGATACCACTCCCTAGAAATTATAAGATCCCCATCATTGCAATAGGAAATTGGCATCAAACTAAGCTTTTCAGCTAAAATATTAGAATTCTCCATAATAGCTCTGATAATATTTTGTGAGACCACTTCTGAAGGAAAATCAATATCCCTAAAAATAATATTGTTTTGTTCCTTATAAAAAATGCAAATTAGGTGTGGGAAAGTGAGTGACACGACACCATAATGACATGGTTAGAAGAAGGACATCACCATTGGTGAAAGAAATCCTAGATAGACCCATGAAAGACCCAACTAAGATTCTATTTCTGCATAATTTTAGCCCAAATATCCCCGGTGAACCTGCATTGAATCAACAAAGGAGGGGCAAACTCTTATGCTTTTGTACACAAGTAGCATCTGGTAGGGAACATAAAGCCTCTTCTTCATAGATTGTTAGTAGTTAAAACCTTATTCTACAGAAAGAATAAAAAATAAATATTAACCTTTGGGATAAGATCTTTTACCCAAGCCTTAGCCCAAAAGGTATGGGGAGGGGGGGAAAGAGACAATAGAGAAACCATTGAGGCAATAGAGAATCTTCTAGAGGAAGTTCTAGACTAGATGGGGAAATCATCATAATCTAGGTTAATGTTCAAAGCATAGAAAGGAATTCAAATAGGCTTGAGAGCATCATTCACCTCAGATATGTTAACCCATTTTTTTTTATCATGCCAGTAATCTATCACAAACACACCAAAGTTCTCTTTACATTTGTCTATGAAAGGGGTGAAGAAATGAATATTGATAAGGGGAACCTCTAGGAGCCAATTATTTTCTTAGAATTGAATAATTTTTCCATTTCCAAATTTCCATCTCATGCCTAAAGAAACAATATTTCTGACTTTGAGAATGTAATTCCATATCTGGGAGCCCAGAGGGACCATATATGAATTAATAAAAGTATCTAAAGAGGGGATCCTGTACAAATACTTACTTTTCCAATTCATGCTCCATTACCTTTTCTCACCAAAAGTTCTCCAATTGTTTTTACCAAGAGATCCTTATTTAAGTTTTTGATATTCCTAATCCCAATACCACCTAACTTTTTAGGTTTACAGACATTATCCCAAGCCAAAAGAGGAAATTTTTTTCTCTCCTCAACCCCCAACCAAATTAATATTTTTGAATCTTCTCAATAATATCCACAAATTTAGAGGGGATCTTAAAGAGACTTAAAGCATAGATAGGAAGATTCTGAAGGGAGGACTTCAATAATTGAATTATACCTATCTAGCTTAGCAGCACTCCTTTCTATCCAACAAGTTTATTATTGAGCCTATCTATCAATGAATTCCAAAAACAATCTGGTGGTTTTGAGCACAAGGGAAACAAATAGGTAGAGGGAATAGAAGAAATCTCATGAACAAGGATTTTAGAGATTCTTCTTTACCTATCTTCTAGGGTATTGATGAAGAAAAGAGAACTCCTAGCCCAATTAATAAGTTTCCCTAAAGATATTCTATAGACATTAAGAGTATCCCTCATCAACTAGGCCTCACTGATGGAATTTTTTCCCATCCTTATAGTATCATCAAAAAAATATTGATGGGAATAGATCAAATGGGAAGAGGATGAACTGATACCCTTAATAGCTCCTTCCCACACTAGTTTCAATAAAAATATACCAAGACTTTCCACCATAAAGGTGAAAAGAATAGGAGAAATGGGATCCACCTTCCTAAGACCTCTTAACCATTTTTTAAAAATGGGACAAAGATCCATTAACCAAAACTACCACAGAAGAAGTAGATATTGATTGTTAAATAAGTTGACGAACTCTATTTCCAAACCCAAAGGCTTGCAAAATTTTAAAGCAAAATTCCAGTCCACTCGATCATAAGCTTTAGATAAGTCTAGATTCATAAGGAACCCTTGCTTTTTGGAAGCTTTCAAAGAGTGAATTTTCTCATGAAGAGTAATAATGGAGTCCAGGATTTGTCAGCCTGGGAAAAATCCATTTTTGGGGGGCGAAATAATAGAAGGAAGGATCATCAGAAGCCTTAACATTAAAAATTTAGAAATAATTTTGTAACATAGTTACAAAGGCTTATGGGATGAAATTTGACCATAGAGTTCACACTTGGAGATTTGGGGATCATATCAAGAAAAGTAGAATTAATCTCCTTCAACATATTTCTAGCTTCAAAAAAACTCCTTCACTACACTAGTGACATCACATTCCACAATGTGCCAGAAAGTATGAAAAAAGAACATAGGGAAACTGTCACGGCTTGACACTTTAATACCTTTAGAAGAAAAAAAAACATTCCTTATTTCCTTATTCGAATGGATAGCAGTGAAATATATATTATGTTCCTCCCCCATCACCATAGGGATAACATAAATAAGTTTATTTTGATCAGCACCATTCAAGTTGGAGTCATCTTAGAGAAGGGAAGAGAAGAAGTGAATAGCTCCCCCCCTCATCTTTGCATCCTTGTCCAACCCATTTACATCAACAACAATTTGAAATATCCATTAGCCTCCTTATGATTAAGGGTTGTCATATGAAAAAAATTGGTATTCTTGTCCCCTGCAGAAAGCCAAAGCTCTTGGGATCTCTTCTTCCAAAAAATATCCTCCTTAGCAATGATATCATGGTATTTAACAAGAGTCTCATTTTCCATAGCATGAGAAACTGAGCTATAACCTTCCATTTGAATTTTATCTTGAATCTCCTTGAGGTCCAACTTAGTGTCATTTTTTGGGGAAAAAATATCACCAAACACTTCCTTGTTCCACTTCTTCACTCTATATTTGATGAATCTAAGTTTTTTATAAACCTTAAACATGATAGTTTCATCCACAGAAATATCCCACCAATTCCTAATACTTTCCTCTAGGTTAGGATGAGTGATCCACATTAGCTCAAATCTTAAGGGAAAGTTCCTCTTCCCCTTGATGACACCCACCACAAAAGTTATAATTATCTAAGCACCCAATTCAAGAAAGAGTAGAGAGATATAAAAAAACTTAACCATCCATTCGTTATAGATGAGAGTAGGATCGAGACAAACTTGAATCAACTCATTACCAGATCTACGGTTGGTCCAGGTATAACTAGCCCCCAAAAGATCAACATCATGAAGAGCTTGACTGTTGATGAAATCCATGAGATCCATTCTACTCTTAGCTTGAATCTGAGATCCTCCAAAAAATTTAGTCTCCTAAAGGGAGTATTGAGAACTCACATAGGTATCCAACTATTATCCAAAAAAATCAACCTACTACAAGTTAATCTATTCCAAAAATTACTTTTGGCACTTTTGGTATTAGCAGTATAGATATTAGAAAGGACCCAAGAAAATTCATCCCTAATAGATGAAATTTAACTGACACAATGCTCTCATCAATAATCAAAGTATCCCCTTTAATATGATTCATATTCCAAAAAATAATAGCACCACCTAAAGCACCCTCTAAACTACTACCAACTACCCCACAATGCTTAAAGACTTTTATCTTTTCAAATATTTCCTTTGCCATCTAGGTTTCTTGATTCAAGACAATATTATGTTTATGATCTCTTACCATATTCCTGAGCATGTCATATTTGTGGGAACCATTAAGCCCCCTTATGTTTCATGAAATAATCTTCATTTTTTACTTGGGAAAAAAGCCTCTGTGATGATCTTTTGACTACCATCCACAATAGTTTTCCCACATTCCTATTCTCTGTACCATTTTGTAGATCTTCTACTAGTAGAAGATTTGGGTGTCCCAACATCATCCTTCGATCTATTCATTATAGAAGCACTACTTTGGATTTCTACATCTGTCACCTGAGCTGCAAAATGCCTCTTTCTTTTCTTTTTCTCAGCTTTTATAAAGGGAATATCTCCCTCCACCCATTCTTTATCCTTCTTCCTATTATCTTTTTCCCCAAAATAATTTCTCTCATTGCCAACCTCATCCCCCCATTTCAACAGGGATTTCCTAGAGGAATCCTCTTCAAGAAAGGTAGATCAGACAAGCTCCAATAATTTTTGAGAGGAATATTGCATCAATGAAGAATAGCCCAACACAATGCATGATTAGGAGTACTCCACCTAGGACAAAAATTTATCACTTTCATTATTCTTCACTGGGGATTCAAAAACCTCTGGGATTTACCCCTCTTTAAGATCTTGAGTATGACCCAATATAGGTTTATCAAGGCCCTCATGCATCCCCACCCTTTTTGGATTTCTAGATCTAGGATAGGGAGAGAAACCTTGGGCTTAAAATGGCTCCCTTCTTCATCCTTCCATTCTTATCTAAGACCCCTATAGACTGTAGGGAGACATATCTCCCTTATTCTTCCTTCACATCCATCTCTGAGTTTCCTTTTGGCTTTTGGGAGGTCATCACCATAGGAGGAAGGATCTCGGGGTTCCCCTCATGGAAATTCTCATCAATATTGGGCCTGAGACCCATAGATTTACCAAAAATTGGTAGGGCCATCAAAAAGATATTATGGTCGATCATTTGATCAAGGAAAATTATGACATGTTTTCTTGAAGAGGTATCATAAATTTCATTCACCAAATGGAAGATAGACTTACCACTAGGTTTGATACTAAAAAGGGAGGATTAAGACTTCTCTCCCTTCTTACACTACCCATCACATGCTTGACCCTTATCACCCAGGTCCTTGGGTATCCCAACCATGTAATTTGATGGCCCTACCACTTTTTGGTAAATCTATGGGTCTCAGGCCCAATATTGATAAGAATGTCCATGAGGGGAACCCTGAGGTCCTTCCTCCTATGGTGATGACCTCCCAAAAGCCAAAAGGAAACTCAAAGATGGATGGGAAGGAAGAAGATATTAACCTAAAACATGTTACTAAGTTTATAGAATAATTTTTTTCTTAAGAGTTTATAAACAATATTGATTAACAAAGCAAAATTAAAACATAAATTCCATAAGTACACATAAACATAATCTCATTTTTTAGATTACAAATCTCAAGGGTTCCTTGACATAGAAATTACATAAATACAATTAAACCTATTAATTACAATAATCATGTAAATCTTCTACATAGTACATCATAAATATATTTGAATAATAAACTATACATAATCTCCCATATCCACTACACAAGTTGCAGGGTATGTAATTACAACTGAATACAAAGTACAAATAAAGATGGAATAAAAATAAGAATAATTGTCCAAGAAGATAGGATAAGAAGAAATTGAAACAAGGATCATCCAACACTGGTACGAGAAGGTCAGAGTCTCAAATGGTAAAATAATCACTACCTCATGACCTCATGGAAACATGTGGTTTCACTCCCACCATGCTGAGGAGATAACATCAAACCTCACTTGGATAACAATACCAAAATCAATCACATGAACTAAGAAAGGGTCCTATAAGTTCCTATCTCAAGGGTACATCTCAAAATCAAGGTACACATACTAATCCAAAGGAAACCAACACATGTAGGAAACCTAAGATGAAATCAAGGTAGTGTCATCACATATGTCAACCCCCTGGAACAATCTCACTAGACTCCAACTCCCAAGTGTGATCATATGCAAAACCTGAAATCCTCTCATGTAGACAAGGATAATTGATCATGCCAGAACTTACTACCACTACTAGATTGGAAAGCATCTTCTCCCAGTCCCATCCTTAGCCTATACTAGCACTCAAGGCATGGGTGAGGAAACCATTATCTTATTATTTCATTATAAAACCATATCAATGTTCATAGATGATAAGGCTATTTGTACCATATCAACATCCTGATAATGAAATCCATAGTCTCAAATGAAAAATAAACCAAATATAATCAAGAATCATCATTAAGATATGATCAAAACACTAAAAACATCATAATCTAACATATAAATCATCAATGTTATAGTAACCAAAATAAAGGGTGGTAATCAAGTGCATCACACAATGCAACCACTAGGTCACATCTCATGGGTACTCATGAAATAACATCATGATACAATCAAAATTCCATACCCACTGGCACAAAACTCAATGGAACCACAACTCAAATAAAGGCCTTAGAAGGTCTAGCATCATAAAATAGGTATACAACTAGCCACAACATAATGTTTATCACAACCATTCATAAATAGCTTATCAATGCCACATCATAAATTAGATCACCCTGAAGGTACAAGCCTCACACTCGCCCAAAAAAATCATGCAATATGAGAATATATAGCCATCAAAGCATAAGATCAGCTCATCCAACTACACAGAAGCATACATAGAGCCAAAACCACATCCATCGGGATGTTATGCAGAAACCAAATGGAAGAGGAACTACAAAATAGTTGTCATTGCATGTTGATAGGTGACACCGACATTCTTCAAACCAAAGGGCATGAAACACTAGTCATAAGTGCCTCGTGCACAAGTGAAGGTTATCTTATATTGATCATCTAGTGCTAGTTTTATCTTATTATAACTATAGAATCGGTCCATTAGTGATAGAATTTGGTATGCAATAGTCAACTCTACAATCATGTCAATGTTAGACAAAGGGAAACCATCCTTAGGACATGCCAAATTAAGTCTCTAAAGTCTATATAGATCCTGATATATCCATTGGGTTTTGACACCAGTACTAGATTAGATATCCATTCTACATAATCAATGGGTCTTATGAAGCCTACATCCAATAGTTTTTTGAGCTCACTTTTGACTAAAAATGCTACTGGGTGCATCTTCCAAAGCTTTTATTTGACATGTTTTGCTCCTTGTTTTAATGGAAGACAATGTAGTACTAATTCTAAATCTAACCCATGAATGTATGAATATGCCCAAGTAAAGTTGACTTATTGATCTTGAAAGAACTATATAAATTGTTCCATTTCCTCAATTGTTAATGAGTCTACCAAATGGATCAATCTTTTTGTTTCTTCAGTCCCCAAGTTGATTGTTTGTGTTTTTTAAGCTAGTAGTGGTGATTTTTACTTATTGGTTGGGAGTATGTATATCTCTCTATCCTTTGGTGCCTCAAGGATTTTTTCACCCTCAAATACATCCTTTCTTTTTACTATTTTCTAGCTAGAAGGTGTCTTTTAATTCTCACCTAAAAAGCTTAGATTTTATTTTTGTTCAATATTGCAACTAAATAATTGATAGAACACACCAAAATATGATGTAATTTCTAATTCAATAGTGAATCCACCCTTATGATATCCCATAGGTATATATGTTCAATTACCAAGAACTCATCTATAGCTTCATCATTCTTGAATATGTCTATAGTCAGTGGATCTTATTGTTCCCAATCAATTAGTTCAAGGTAGACTAGGGAAACATTATCTTTAGCTTGGAATGAGGATATGGGAAGGGCTATCAAGGTATTTACATATGAATTAGGAAAGGATTCATGGGTCTCTGATGATGAGGAAGATGGGGGCTTAGATCAATTCAAGAATGCTTAAGTCCAGGCACATCAATTTGTTGATCTATTATGTATGGACAATCGGGCAATGGTAGTATTGAGATGAAGGATACTATATGTTCTTGGGGTATCCCATTCAAATTAATTTTGGTCTATTTCATATTGGTACTCCTCAAATGTATCAACCTCATTGGAGTAACACACGTCATTATTAGTAGGAAATGAGGTATTAAAAGTACTTTCTTCCAATGGTTGGTACCCTAATCCATGAAACTTTGGATTTGATTTGGGTTCTACCAGTTCCAAAAATCCTTGATTATTATTTCCAAGGCCAATGCATCCATTGTATCATTATTTTTTAAAAATAGTGTACCCTCTTCCATACTCATGAATAAGAATTATAATTTTATGGGGTTCCTCATCTTTGTATAGCTAAGAGGATAAGTATTCTTTAAAGGATTCTTCATGAAGATCACCCCATCTTGTGAAGATCATTGGAAGTTCATAGATAATTATGAATTTTTGTTCCCTCTTAAGTTGTTTTCTTGGCTTGCCATATTGTTGGGGTGAGATAGGTAGCTTTCCTACATAAAATGAATTGGAATATGTATACTCTCCACACCCTTTTTCTTGTACCTTGATCTTAAGTTCTGATGTAGACTTGGTCATTGACTTGGATAGACTAGATGGATCTATGCATTTAGATAAGGATAATGTAGATGCTTCTTGATTATTTAGAAATTGATTTGATATGGGTCCTGTGAGATTTTTACAGTACAAGAAACCTGATCTCTATCACTTGTCATGGTGATTTATACCCCATTGTAAGAAAACTTGAGGGATTGATGGTAAGTAGATGCTACTTCCTGTATGGAATGAATCCATGGTCTCCCTAGGAGCATGTTGTACATCCCAATTCCAATTCAAATACTTGGAAAGCATTTTATTGTGTAGCAGGACCAAGTCTTATTAGTAGTGTTATTATTCCCTTGGAAGGATACTCTTCGTCATCATACACCCTGATTATTATCTTCTTGGTGACATCAACACAAATTTTGGAATATCTTAATACTTGAATCAATTTCAAGGTACATATGTTTAGACCAAATACACCATCTATCAAAAATATTCTAATTTTATGAAGGTGGACAAAGACTTCTAAGTGTAGGGAGTCATTGTGACATGGATTATGTGTTGGTAAATCTCTTTAAGTAAATGTGACATGGTGTGGAATGACCAATTATCTAACCACAACTTAAAATTCATTAACATTGATATTTTTTATGACTAAGAATTCATGCAGTGCCTTGTCTAGAACTACTTTCTGATTAGGTGATATGCATAACAGTTCAAAAATGGAATTATAGGTAGGGGTCTTCTTCAAATGATCTAATAGATTGTACTGACCTATGGGCAAGGTAAATGACTTGTGGGGTATTGATAGTTTTGATGAGGCCCCTTGTACTGTAATCTTGGATCAACACGTAGTGATAATACAATTAGAATTTGGACCTTAGATAATAATTATGTTGATGGTAAAATTTGGATCAACCTTGACATAGATAAAATTTTCTTTGCTATTTTGTCCTGATGAAGAGGCCTTTATTTTTTCATGATCCATTAATGGTTTTTTAAAGATTGTGTGATCTTTATTTCTAGTGACATAGGTATTGACAACTTCGATCTTCACTACATTCGATTAAATTTTGAACTATGTTCTTCATCTAAAAATAGTTTTCCTTTTTATGTCCTTTTTTTGTTGATAATCATAGAAAATATTGTTCCACCATTATTATTTGAAGGGACTTGGCTCGTAGGATTATATATTTTGTAAATTTATTACACGTGATTGTATAAGTTTCTTCAAAATATTCTCAAGAGGTTTAGTAAGAGGATTATAGTTTCTTCACGGAGTTTCCCTTCTTGCAAAACTTTGTTATTTGTTTGTAATGTTTGACAAGGGATTCTCCCTAAGAGTGACCGCATTGGTGTTTAGGACATTTTTTGATGCTTGGAAACATAGGATTGGTTGTGTAACTTTAGCATCAACTATGCCATCATTTGTGACATTTTTATTTTTCAACCAATACTTGGATTTATCATATGGTGGTGCGGTATTGGTTTCCTCATTGATCATGTCATTCAAGGTAAGTTATATTTCATCATTTAGTCCTTTCTCAGGTAGTTCTTCAAATGTTTCAATTCATTTTGAGTTCAATTCACACATCATATCTAATTGGAAATTCTTGATAAATATCTAGATTTTCTCTTTAGTAGGTATGTGGAAGGATTCCTTAGAGGTGACATTCCTCCAACATTGTAGGAAGGAGGCAAAGATTTCATCATTTTTTTTGTTGGTATTACAAAGGCCCATTAAGGTTATTTCAAAGAGGTCCATTAAGGTTATTTCAATGACAATGTTATGCGAGTTATGTGATATGAAATTTTTGGCAAGCTCATTCCAAGATCTTATGCTTGGACAGGTTTAAGAGAACAACTCTATGACAGACCCACTAAGCCTACATGGGAGTAATACCATTAGGTAAGTGTCATCATTATCCACTTAGACTATACATGCTATAAAGAATTCCATAATGTGGTCACGCGGATCACCCTTTTCCTTGTACTTATCAAATTTGGGTGTTTTGAGGTTTGTTGGAAACAGTGACATGTATAGTGTCCTATCAAATGGATAAGGATAAAGAGTTTACAATGTGTATGATCTCTTGGCTATTCATATTTTAAGGTTTTTAATATTTTATTTAAGGGTCTAGACTTGCTAATAAAGAACTTTTATTAGGGTCAATGGGGTTACAGTAACTACATTTGGATCAATGAATGGGTTCCCATTGTGGTATGATGGTGTCTGATTATATGGGGGTTTGTATCCTAGGTTTGTATGTAACATGGGAACATAGGAATGTGGTACATACTAGGGTGTTTACATGCAATTAGAATAATTGGACCTAGTTTTTGGTTTTGTTCTAGGAGGCTAGATAGTATCCATTTATTGTTTAGGTTGATTGAAGATTTTTGTAAGGGTTCCCCTTGAAGGATTATGCATGGACCTTGATTAGGTAGCACTTCTTGTTGGATACCACTATGATTTTGTGTTGGACCTTGGGAAATTGTGTTTTTTTTTCATAGGATTTTTCATGTTGGATTAACTAGGTGGTGGAACCATGTGGGATGAACTTGTTGTCATAGTTTGAGAACTAACCGCTAGATTGGTTTGTGACATCATATAAGGTGCATTTGTAGTTGTATAATCCTAAAATTTTAGCACCCATAATTGGAGGATCTAGGATTTATTAGATCCCATTTTGGTGATTTTGAGGTCTAAATACTTGTTATGCTTGATTCCAACAACCTGCATTTTCTCTTCCAATATTTTATCACATTTCCCTAACATCCTGAAGAATTTTTGGTTCATTTGACCTAGAACAAGTTGACCTCTATATTTTCCTAGGGGTAAAAGTTGAGATCTCAACTTGTTCCCTAGGGTACAAGTTAGTTCTTGACTTGTCCCTGGGTTTTTGAGCCCAGATTTGGCCCAGGGCCTAATGCTAGGGTTTTTCTCTAAGGTCCAGATATGTGGTTAGCCTTGATCAAATTTGAATCCTAAAATGAGTATAAATGGGCATGCTCTCCCCTCATTTTAACATCCATAATTCCATTATTTTCCAAATGAAAGCATTCAATCATTCAAGAAATTGAGGATTTTTATTCAAAATTTGAAGGAGTTCAAACATCCAATTCAAGATCTCCAATTCTCCATTTCTTCAAGATCCATTCAAGTAAATGTAATATTCTCTAGTTGATGCAAGTTTATCTCCCACAATGGATAAGTAGAGGAATTCATAATCGAGCAAGAAGATTCATTCATCCATTCTTTTTTATCTCCTTCTACAAGTGGTTGTTAAGCATACATACATTCAAGATCTAGGAGTGGAAATCATAGATCCATGTATTTGTGAAGGCATCCTTGAGTCTATATCTCATTCCAAGAATATTGAAAGAATCTTCATCGGCTTCAGTGATTACTACATCCATTCATTAGGGTTTTGTACAAGGTGAATCATTCATTTACCTTTTTACTTTACATGTTTCTTTCCTTTATGCAATTTCAATTTTATTTCAAGGTTAATTCTTAAACAAGGTTTTTACCAAGGCAAACCCCTTTCCACAACCCTTTCCCCCATTTTTTGTGTGTAGGAATAGCTTACAAAGTTGTGGTCTCAAATATGAGAATTACAGGTACAGCCACAAGATCCTAGAAATTTTTTTCAGATTTGGAACTACTAGGAAAAAATCAACTTATTGACTTGTCTGTGGGTATAAGTCAATTTCTTAACTTCTCCCTACACTTTTTGGCTGAAATTTATAGAGCATATAGCTATAGGTCCTAGTTTCCTAGATCCTGAGTTATAGTAGGATATGACATTCTGAAGATAGTCAAATATAAATTCAAAATTTAAATCTTCTCTTTTGTGTTAAGGTACACAGATTCTTTCCTTTTCCTTGCATTCACTTTCATAGATTAGATCTATTATTACTTGTTATCTTTTTCTTTATCATATTGTATTTCAATTAAGAATCCAAATTTCCATTTAGTTTAGATCTCACATTATCACCCTTCCTCCTTTGGTCGTGCTAATCATGTTTTACTTGAGGGTTTGATTGTATTATAATGTATATGAGCCCTATAATTGGCTGATTGATTTTACATCCTATAATTTCTCACCATTTTCCTCTATAAAGTAATTATAGTAGTGCTAGCTATGGGATGATTTTTGGAAAGGAGGAGGTTGTTGTATTGAACCCCAAGTGTGGTGGAATATGTTGTGACTTGGGTAGTGTTATGAGTTGTGATGCCATATGGTATGGTGTAAGAGATTTCCAAGGATAATGTTGGAACAATCCATGATGAAACTATTGATTCATTTTCTACTATGCCTAATATGTTAAATCTAGCAGGTAGTTAGCCTTTTTTGTGCTAGCAAGTGGAAATATATGTTTGGGCCTAATGAAAACAATTAGTCCATGATAGCCATGTTATCCTAGAGTCTTAAAGGACATTGCCAGCTTCCTCTTGTGTACATTATGCCCCAATATTCTCAGCTAAAAATTCATCCTGTGGTGGGGGAACAGGGGGTAGTTGTGGTAACAAATTATTTTCATTTTATTTGCATTGTAGTGCCTCTAGTGCATTAAAGTCTACTCATAAATTCCTTGGGATGGTAAAATCCATTTCACTAGCTGGATTAAAAATAGGGTCCTTGTTATGATCTATTTTTCCTTTTTTTTTTTATATGAACTTGTGACTGGAATGTGAAAAAATGAATTGAAGGGAATGCAATCTAAGAATGGTAATATGAAAGATAATAATGACAACTGCATTTTGGCTCTAATTTTTGTGTTATTTTAAATTTTTGGATGCAATGCAATAAGGTAAAATGACACTAAGGGGAACTAATTCTTGGATTTTTTAAAACTTTTGGAATGCAAATGAAAAATATGTAATCTAGGTATGAGACTAAATGACTTCTAAGGTGTAATCAATATGACCCTAAGAGAGACTTCAAAAAATTTTAATCCAATATTTCTAGAAAATACCCAAGTATTTATGGAAATCATCTTGACCTCATATTTGGGATTAAATTAAATTTTTTGACAAAATGACAAGTGTTTATGATAAGACAATAGGAAAAGACAATAATTTGATTGGAGGAGGCCAAGATAATGCTCAATATCACTACAGGAATACCAAAAAAGATGTACTTTCTAATTTGGATCCCACTACAAGAATACTTAAAAGATTAAAATAGATGTCACTCATTTCAACTCCTAATGTTATCTTATTTCAGTTTGAGGTATTCATGTAGTGATATTGAGCATTATCTTAGTGTATTCCTCTAGTGATATTGAGCATTATGTTTTTGAGTATTCGTACAAGAATCCCACTAAAGAAATACCAAAATTATTGTATGAGGAGGTGTGCATAATCTTGATTGATTCTTATTTCTTCTTTTCTTTTCCTTTGTTCAGATGGTTGATTCAACTTTACTTTTTTGTTTTGGTTGGTGATTGCATCACTTCATGTGTAGATGCGACTTTAAAAACAATAAATGTGTTGAATCAATATATCATATGAAGCTAATGAAACATACTTGTGTCATTTATTTTGGTCACTTGTGTCGAATAAGCCTGCACATACACATATAAACTAGATTTTGAATTGTAAAATTAGACATCAAAATGAACAATCTGGTATGAAAACATAAATTATTGTAGTATAATCAGAAATCACACCAAATAACTCGATTAGAATCACATAAAATAACCCAAAAAGAACAATAAATGAAACAAACAAACCAATAAGAAGAACACAGTTACAACACATTAATCAAGATGTGTTGAATGCCATAGGAGGATGTGACATATAGATCATATGACTGTGTCAAATAAAAAGTGTTCGCACCATTTCCATACTACACTTGCATCAAAAGAACTTGTAACTACATAGACACAAAAAATAGAAATTTGGAAGCATTTTTGCACTTCACATCAAGGTCACCATTATAGATTAGGGGAAACTTTGAGATCTAGAACTTGCAACAACACAATTAGATAACCACAAGATCTAAATGTTGCAATAATAATCCCTAAAAATCAAGAGAGAAATCATATGATAATGGAAATGCATAAAAAAAAATAGCAAACGAAATCAATTGAAATCACAAAGGTAAGAAAACCAAATAGTTATTTTTTCTTCTCTTTCTTAATGCAATTTTTGGGCTCTCAACTTGTACTCACTTGGACAACATAAGAATTCAGAGTATGTGGTTCCAAATTATGAGAATTATCTCTCATTTTATTTTTAAAGAAAAAGGATTTCAATCAGGATTCCATGATTGAAGGGATTGATTGACTTTGATTGAAGAGTGGAACTCAATTGATTGATTTGTGAAGAAGATAGATTGACTTGTTAACTCTTTTAATTGAGAGTGAACTAAAATTAACTAGACAATTGACTGGATATATTGGAGAGATGACTAAATCTGATTCATTAGTCAACAAGATAGATTGATCAGAAAACTAAATAGATTGAATAGTTAAAAAAGGTGATTGGATAGTCAAAAAAGGTGATTGAATAGTCAAAAAAGGCGATTGAATAGTTAGATTGATCCTTAGTATTAGTTAGAACTAGAAGAATAATTTCAATTAAATAAATTAGGAAATTCATTTAATTGTACATGTGGAATATAAATTAATTAATTAAACTTATCTATTTAATAAATTAGAAAATTAAATCAATTGCCATTTATTTAATTTAAGGAGGAAGTGATTAATTGATTGCAATTATTACATAAATATAATAATAATGAGGAAGTATTAATTAAATAACATAATTATTTAATTAATATGAGGACATGAAAGAGTAATTAAAGAATAAAAATTATTTAATTAATTTATAGAAGAATAATTAAAGAATATTAGTTAAACGCTTTAATAATTACATAATTGATTGGAAATAATTAATTATGGAATTGGGGGAAATTGTGAATTTAAACTTGGAATTGTTACATATAATTTGTATTAAGTGTTTTCATTAGTGTCACACATATAGTCGGTAAAGGAAAGCAAATATTCAAGTCAGTAAAAACACTAAATATAGTAACCAAGCAAAGCACAAGGAAGAAGACAAGTTAACTGAGCATAGTCTTGAACAAGCATAGACATTGGGCCAGATGATTACCGAGCACATTGAGTACAGTTATAACCGAGAATACATGTTTACCGAACATCAATGTTTTACCGAGCCAGAGATACAATATTTACCGAGTGATATAGGATTGACATAGAAGTTTAGAATGACACTGAAAATAAGGCAAATAGTTTATATTGAGCTAGAAAATAGTTTACATAATCGAGGTAAAGATTTATTGGAGATATAAAATTGATTGGTGATGATCCTTATGCAATTTTGATTTAGGTCATTCATATGGATCGTTGATCTAATGTTTTCTAGAAGTTTCCACAACCCTAATTAGGTCAAATATTTATGATTTAAGTATTGTCAAGATTAGTGTGTACATGATATGAAGTAGCCGCCTACAGAGGACATCCGAAAATCAAACATGGTTATGATGTTAAGGTTTTGAGAGGGTATTTAGGATTTTATCAAAAGTGAAACACATGCTATCGAGCAGTATTTGAAGGAGATATCTATCATAGAGAGGTTTTATCAATTAAGGGCTAAGAAGAACTACTATTCAGCAAAGTAAGTTGCTACATCCAAATCATTATACTATTACTTTCTAAAAACTGTAGCAGACAAAATCTCCTAACAGAGTAGACTTGACTAGTTTTTATAAATCTCTTAACCGAGTGCACACTTAACAGTGTTGCTAAAATCCTCTAACAAGGTAGATCTTAACAGGTCTTGAAAGTTACTCCTAATAGGGTAAGATCATCATAAGTGATAAAAATTTGTATGCCCTAACATACAAATTTATTATTATAGTAGTGAAGCTTTGTGGGTTCCATCCCCACTGTAGTTTTTACCTTCTAACAAGGGTTTCTACAATACCAAAATCTTTGTGTCAAGTGTATGAAGTTTCATGAATGTTTATTTGTTAGATTAGATATATTTACATTTTAGTTGTGTTGATGAATGAATGGAAATGATGAATATGATAGTCGGTTAATGAAGAGTATTATCTTAAGGATTAAGATCAAAAAGTTTTTAGGGTTAGTGATTCACCCCTCCCCTCTTAGTAACTCACCTTTCCATAGTCACAACAATTGGTATCAGAGCTTGTTCTCTTATTAAAGAAGTTTAATCACTGAAGAGGAAAGATCCATAGAGATGGAAAGGTATAAGCTTGACAATATAATTAAAAATCAGAAATTGGAGTTGTAGATTACCCTGGAACAACTTAAGGACATCAAGGAAAAGCTGAGAGAGTCATTGAAAAAAAGAAAGGAATTATCATTTCGGTAGAATGAGACTTAGTATCAAGAAGAAGAGATTGAGGAATTATTTGAAGGATATGAAAGTTTATCTGATGCATCTGAAGCAACAATTTTAGATTTTTCTGAAAAGAATCAACACCTCACCGAACAACTAAAATCACTAAAAATTGGACAAGAAACACAAATAGTAAGAATGATTGAAGTTATGAACAATACAAGACAAGTTGAACAAGAGAGGAACATGACTATTGAAGAAAGAAGACAAATGACTGAGAAATTAGAAGAAAAAGAATTTGAAATACTAAGGTTGACTGAGCATCACCTTGAAATTTCTAATCAAATGATTATCACGAGTCAAGAAGTCGACTAGGTGAAAAATGAACTTGTTAGTAAATTGGAAGACATTGGTGAATTAAGGGAAGAAAGTGAAAGACTAAAAAATGAATTGAAGATACAACAACAAAATAATGAAATGATGAAGAAAATTGAGGAAAGCACGAAAAGGATGGATGAATTCTTAATGAGTCAAAGGAGAGTGGACAACACCACAAGATTAGGGTATATCGAGAAAGAAGAGTCATCAAATCAAGCAGAGCAAAGGAATGTCTATAAAAATCCAAGCCCAAAGAATCTCTTTTGATATCATTGTGGAAAACTAGGTCATACATCAAATATTTGTAGGAGCAAAGCAAGTAAAGAAAAAGGTACTCCTAACACTACTCCTAAATTTAATGGTTATTGCTATAATTACAATAAGTATGGACATCAAGCATATGAATGTAGATAAAAGGTGAACAAGTCACCTAAGAGGCACTATGTGGAAAAGCACTATCGTATTTTCAACAAGAATGGTCATATATCACAAGAATGAAGGGCACAGGTGAAGTTAGTTTGGAAACCAAAGAGAAAAAACAATACTTATCAACAGAGAAGACAAGGTAACTCTTACACTTAGGATTTAAAAACTTGGGTTAACTGTACAGCCTGTGGAAGATATGGTCATATTGCTACAAATTGTATGAGACTACACTACAGAGGAAGATCTAGAAACTAGACAAATTCAAGAATAGCATGTCTACAATGTCACAAGGTCAGTCACTTAAGTAAAGATTGCAGAGACTGAGTGCTAGAACAAAATGAAGATATGATTGAAAATAACCTTGATGGAATCAGAAGACTAAGGAACCAAATGTGGAGAAGATCAACAAAAGATAATGGAGGAACAAGCACAATAGTCAGTGACACCTCATCCTTTGGATTAGGTGATTTCACCACTTCTACTTAATTCAAATCAAGTAAGTATATGAACTTAATTCTAATCAGTTATATCTTACAACAGTTCCTTATATCTATTTCATTAATACCATATCAACATGAATTAAGATTGACTAGGTTGTTATATGTTATGAACTTGAAATGAGCATAGTCAGTAATGCTAGACCGAGTAACAAATTATCAGTTGCTGAAATTGGTAAAGATAATCGAGTTTCATAGTCAACTGAGCACTAACAGTGTTAACCGAGATGAAGTATTAAATGGAGATGATAGAAAATTTGATCGTTAATCAAGTAGTGGTTGGTGAATCATTTAATGTAATATATTTATGCCGAAAAGGGTTTTTAGGTATAAATATGCGATGAACAAACTCATTATTTACATTTCATTTGAAGAGAGAACCAAAGAAAAAAAGAGCAAAGTTTGAGCAACCAGATTCTGATCTATTACAGTGATTTGTGTGTTCTAATGAGTGTTTGAAGGCTATTTGGGAAGGTTTGAAGTGTAACCGAGTGACTGGAATGAAGATTTATCAAATCTCTAATTTATCATCAACAATGGCTTCTACTTCAAAATCAGTTCAATATAAGGCTGATAAGGAAACTAAAGTGGCATTAATCAAGAGCTCATCCTATGAAGAACTAAACTAAAAGTTACATCTAGAGATCGCTACACAAATCGATGAAAAAGACATGTTTTCATCTATACCACCTAGGGTTTTACTAGTAAAGGATATTAGGTCCTACATTCACTACAAGATTAATGAGATAGGTGATTTTGAGCTCCAATCCACCTATCAGGAGCTATGCAAGGATGGAAAGATGAAAGATGAGCACAAATATTTGAAAGTAAAAGGGTTAACAAACATACTTCATTTCCCAAAGGATTTAAAAATAGAATGGATTAGGATTATACTTAGCTGAGTACATAATGGAAAAATGTGGTTAGATGAGCTGGTAAAGATCACCAAGGATGTGATTCATATGGTCACAAGGTATCCCATATGTGATAAAGCTAAATCCCTAAGACACCGACCAAAGAATGAAATTGAGGAGCTGACTGGAACTGAGTGGGATGGAAAAGGAATGAATATTAACACCATTAGTGACCTTGAGACTAGATTTGGTGCATATGAATGACTTGAAGATCAGTGATTAGAGATCACCGAGTTACTGAAATGATATGTAAGATAATTAAATCAATCATTATGTTATCATTCATGTCAACTAGTTTTGACATTACTTATCATGTTAGTTACAAACATCTAGACATCTGTAAAAAGAGAGAAAAGATGAAGAACTAAGATATCTACATAGAGAAAGATGAATATGATAGATGAGGATAAGGAATACTTTGGGTAACTTATTGATGAGTCTATGACCTCATATTGTTGACTTGATTATGTTGCATTAATCTATTATGAAGACGGAAGAAAAATTGTACAAGACAATATGGTTGGTAAATAAAGGCTTCATTATACACCAAGATAGTGTAGTCTATACCAAGTGACAGTATTAACTGAGCTTGTATTCACCGATGCATTTCTTTCTTAACCAAGTATGGATGAAATTATTAAATGCTTAGTTTAGCCGACAGATTATGATGAGCTGTAAATTGTTATGATTTCAAGATCGAGGATAAAGTTTTTTATGAGATCCATGACTGAAAATTTTTGGAGAAGATCTAAAGGATGGAATTGAAACATGTTATTGACACAAATGTCAAGGAAGGTTTAAGAGGAAAAATCAATGAAGAAGGTTAAGCGGCAAAATCTGATGGTTGATATGAAAATAGTTTATCTGTCTATATAAGAGATATGAGTTTATTTATTGAAACATGTCAGAAGAAAGAAGACTACAAAGATTTCATGTGAATACATTTTCATGCATGCCTAATCAAACTGGTTGAAGGAGAACCAAACTATAGAACAATACCAAGTGTCAGAGAGCTATTACCGAGTGAAAGTAAGTTGAGGAAGTGAATTGAAATATTGATCAGAGGATTTGTATGGGCTTAGAATAGACCTGAACATCTGCAAATTGAGTTTTATTGTAATTAGATCAACTACTATTTCAGTTTAACCATTGATACAAAAAATCTCCTAACCGAGTGGACTTAACCATCTTATCTTATGCCCCTATGTCATTCAAGGAATGTACATTGTTATTTTATTGACCCCATAGTGAATGCTGGTCAAAAGTTAACTGTTAGTCTTAAATCCTCTAACAAGGTCACACCTAACAGTGTGTTTATAACCTTTAACAGGGTTGGCTCTTCACCGAGCTCACTTCAAAAGAGTGAAAATTATTTTGGGTTACTGGTCCCAGGTGGTTTTTCTCTTAGCAGGGTTTCCATGTTAAATCATTGTGTTATGTGTTTCTCTGATGATTGTTTTATTGTCATACTTTACATATTGTATATTTGATTTGGCTGGTAATCAAATTAAGTTAATTAACTAGTAATTGGTAAAAGGCACATACAGTTTAATAGTTTATCTTACCGAGCTGCAAAATTTATTGAAATTTTTTTGGGTGTTACATCTTTGTATTTGGGATTGTAGGATAACTAATCTAACTGATTCAACCCCCCTCTCAGTTATTCTAACATATGTGATCACATATAAGATATTTTTGTTGGAAAAATGGTCAGCACTCCCCTCATTATTTGTGACATGGCTTAACCACCTCCTGTGTCTTCTATAAGTCTAGTGGTTGTATCAGGCATTAATAAATTGATCTTTTGGTACAATGACAACCACTACTTGTAACAAGCGGTATCACGTCTTGGTCACAGGTTCAAATCCTCTCGGGTAACGTTGAGGGGGAGATTGTTGGAAAAATGGTTAGTGCTCCCCTCAGGATTTATGACATGTCTTAACCACCTCCTATGTCTTCTATAAGTCTAGTGGTTGTATCGGGCATTAACATGCCAATCTTTTGGTGCAAAAACAACCACTACTTGTAACAATTTCAATCTAGTAGACCGAACAGTGTTCCATGTGGCACTGTTGACATTGCTTAAAAGATCGTGAAGAAGGGTCTTCAACTTGACCTAGTTGAATTAATGTTCAGGAAACTGGAGGAGAACATGAGAACTATCTAAGTTGCAAAATCTAATACTTGCAAGTTTGGATCTCTATTAGTATGTATATTTTTCTACTTGCCGAACTCATTTCCCTCGATCGGTAACGTAGAATGGGATGTGAACAAGCCTATCATTATTCAAATTGGTGAATTTATAAATGGTTTAGATAAGGATTTTCAGTCAGTAATGGTTGATTATTTTAATAAATTTAAGGACATAATGCATAAGAGAAGCAAAATTCCTACACAATTAGTTGAGAAGTATAAAGATGACTTTTTTTTTAGTGGACACCGACACTACATTGGTAAAGGAAGTTGAACTAAGAAAGGCTTGGCTACCATTGATGGACTATGAAGTGGACATTGATTGAGCCACTAGGTCAACAAAGGTATTACTAGTAGAGCCTAAGGAAAAAGGTGCAACAAGGTTCAGGACTTATGAAGAAGCAAAGAAAAGATTAAAAATGGATTTAGTTAGAATAAAGATAGGAAGGAAAACAAAGAAAATGATCAGAACATTAGAAAAAAAATTTGGAGATGTTGAGGAAGTAGAGAAGTCGGTTGAAGAGGCAACTGAGGAGAGAAATCAGTTAGTGAAATTAAAGATGAAGAGAAAATCGAGTCAGATGAGGAAGTATAGGCAGAGCCACCGAAGGCAAAGAGAGGAAAAATAAAACAAGTTGATACTGGAATAAATGCAAGGACTAGATCCACTAGAGGCAATACCCCACCTCAAAGAAGAGGATTTTCAAAGATCACAAGGCCCGCACCAACAAATACTTATCAAAAGAAGAGAGGTACACAAGCTTCCATCGAGGTACCTAAACCAAAGAAGAGGAGAAAATTAATTAGAAATAAAGATGATGTTGATTAAGAGGAAGAAGACATTATTCAATTCAAATTTGTAGTTAACAAAGCACCACAGACAATAGATGAGATTGCTAATGGCATAAGAGAAAGAGGGGGACTAAGTCATCCTAAACTAAAGAGATATCCTAACATGAGCAAAGAGGACCAAGAAAAACTAGAAGATGATATCATCCGCTTGATGATTAACTTTAAGATAGTACTGGAGTTGAATTTTTACAAAGTATTCCACAAGAATTGTATGATAAAGTTTCAGCAAGATAGACTTATGCACTGAACACCGAGAAGAAGATGAGAGAAAGGAACCTAATTTTGGCAATGCCAAATCTATCTATTCAAGAGATTAAAGATGCAATGAAACAATATGAAAATAATTTTTTGATGAAAGGAAGGGCATTAAATATTCTTCAAGGAAAACTACAAGAAGTTGATGAGGAGAGTACATAGATTTGGACCAGTATTCTTAGTTCAAAGGAGGAATTAGAGAAAACTGCATCTATATTTAATATTGAGAAATCTGAACAAGATAGAGGAAAGGGTGTACAAATAGATGTTGATACAACACAAGAGCCCATTCACATCTCCAATACCAAGTAGCTAGATGACCAAACTTATGTTGAATATTTCATAACAACTGCAAAAAATGTAAATGAAGAAATTCCAGAGATGTTGAAGATAATCAGGGAAGAAGAAAAAATAATAGAAGATACTACCGAAGGAGACCCCAATGAAGAAGAAAAAGAAGATGAAGATGTAAATGTTTCTACAGAGAAAAAAGATGAAGACCAATTTACTGAGCTAGCTACAGAACTTATCCTAGGTAATTTACCCATTTTAGTTCAAGAAATTGATATAGATGTTGAGTAGCAAACCAAGGGTATACCACCCGAGCAAGAAATAGATACAAATGAAGACAAGGTTAAGGAAGCAAAAAAAGAGACCATAAATATAGAGGCAAATGATTAAGGAGCCCAAGATGACAATAAAGTAGATGATTCTACTACAGGCACAAGGCCACAAGCCTTAGGACCTCAGACTAAGGGAATTGCTAAGGGATAGGACAAAGAAGAAAGTATATCTATCGATAAAACAAAGCCAAATCTGGAGAAAAAGGTTGTACTTACCTATAGTCAGTCACTGACATCAAGAAAGAAAGAAAAGAAGTAAAGGAAGAAACATGGTAAAGGTCCAGTTACACTTGATGAAGTTATAGAAATACCTTCTTGTGACCCAAGATAATTGGACCCTAAAGCTCTAAGGAAGTATGGAGAGCTATGCACCCAAAAAGAAGCTCATGAGAAGTTGAGGCAACAAAGTAAAAACAAATAGGTGTTGGAAGATGTTAAAGAAATTTTGACGCAAGTTGTCCCAGATGTCAATGTTGATGAGACTACTATCATTGACCAACTTTCAATGCTAACCGAGAGTATGAATGCTCCTACCATCGATGTAGAGAAAAAGATAGAAGAAAAAGCTAAGAAGAAAACAAAATACAAGATAACTGAGAAGATTGGCTAAGCAATGGCAATTCATAATGTAAAATTTTCTAAAATAGTAACTAAGATAAAAGGAATAATTCTCAAAATCCTTACTATTTTAAAGAAACTTTTCACTTTAGATTTATTTATTGCAGAGATTATTGATAAGTTGAAGAAATTAGATAAAGATTTGCAAAAAAGTGCAAAAAGTTTAATAACCAAACCCCATGCATTCAAATTGCATTATTCAAAGGTTAAACACATTCAAGGGTTAAGAAATGAATTAAGGAGTGAAGAGGATAAAATAAAGGATCAGATAACTCATCTCCAGGCTGAGTTATTACCCCACATAGAGGTGATGCAAAGGCATGTAAAGAAGGAAAAAGAGCTAGTTTACACCCCTGAGCCATTAGTTATTGATCATATTTTTAACATGCATGCACAGGTAGGCCTAGAACAAATTTCTCTAGAGATTCTGAAAGAGGAATAGGAAAACCTCTTGGCCAAACTTCACCAAACCAACAACAATATTTTTGACAAGCTATGAATATATATTTTGGCATTATTATCAAAAAAGTGGGGACAACTATGTATATAGTATTTACTTTACCGAGAGCATATTGACAGGGGGAGTCTACAAATTTTGAAGTTTACATGTTTTGAATTTTGGAAAATATTTTGATATGGCATACATATGTATTTTTGTCACTAATGCCAAAGTGGGGGAATGTTACATATAATTTCTATTAAGTGTTTTCATTAGTGTCACACATATAGTCAGTAAAGGAAAGTAAACAGTCAAGTCGGTCAAAACACTAAGTATAGTAACTGAGCAAAGCACAAGGAAGAAGAAAAGTTAACTGAGCACAAACACTGAGCCAGATGATTAACAAGCACATTGAGTATAGTTATAACCGAGAATACATGTTTACCAAACATCAGTATTTTACCAGAGATACAGTATTTACCGAGTGATATAGGATTGACATAGAAGTTTAGAATGACACTGAAAACAAGGCAAACAATTTATATCAAGCTAGAAAATAGTTTACATAAATTAAGGTAAAGATTTATTGGAGATACAAAATTGATTGGTGATGATCCCTATATAGTATTGATTTAGGTCATTCATATGGATCGTTGATCTAATATTTTATAGAAGTTTCCACAACCCTAATTAGGTAAAATCTTTATGATTTAAGTATTATCAAGATATCAGATCAATGTGTACATGATATGAAGTAGCTGCCTATAGAGGACATCTAAAGATCAGAAAGGATTATGATGTTAAGGTTTTGGCTATTTAGGATTTTATCAGAAGTAAAACATAGGCTACCAAGCAATATTTGTAGGAGATATCTATCATAGAGAGGTGATATCAATTAAGGGCTAAGCAGATCCGATATTCATTAAAGTAAGTTTCTACATCCAGATCATTATATTGTTACTTTCTAATAACTGTAGAAGAAAAAATATCCTAATAGAGTAGACTTAACTATCTTTTGTAAATCTCTTAACTGAGTGCACACTTAACAATGTTTATAAAATCCTCTAACAAGGTAGATCTTAATAGGTCTTGAATGTTACTCCTAATAGGGTAAGATCATCAAAAGTGATAAAAAATTGTATGCCCTAACATGAAACTTTATTATTGTAGTAGTGAAGCTTTGTGGGTTCCATCCCCACCTAATTTTTTACCTTCTAACAAGGGTTTCTACGATACCAAAATCTTTGTGTCAAGTGTATGAAGTTTCATGCATGTTTATTTTTTAGATTAGATATATTTACATTTTAGTTATGTTGATGAATGAATGGAAATGATGAATATGACAGTCGGTTAATGAAGAGTATTATCTTAAGGATTAAGATCAAAAAAAATTTAGGGTTACCAATTCACCCCTCCCTTCTCAGTAACTCACCTTTCCATAATCTCAATAGGAATATAGTAAAAAGACACTAATTAATTAAATTTAATTAATTAAAAATATTATTAGTGAAATTATCTCATGCAGGCAATAGGTCAATTTTGGGTGTCTATAGGGATGTTTTTTTCATCTTCTCTATTTATAAAGGGAAAGACTCTAATAAATTAATGGAGGCTCTTGCTATTAATATTGCACTTGAGAGAGGTCATTATCTTAGATGGAGGTAGATTATTTTTGAGTCAAATTCTCATATTGTAGTTGATATGTTCAATAATAAAATATTGGATGATGTTAGTTGTCTTGCTCCTCTCCATGTTTTCCTTGATACCAAAAGAACTAATAGGATATTGCATATGAATGAAGGATATTACATATGAATGATCATGATCTGTGACAATAAATACCATGTGGATCCTATTTTGATCAAAAGGCTATCATGAATACACAAGTTATATCATTTGCATCATTCACACTTGATCATATGTATTCATTTTTTATTATCATCATTGATGTATTCAACTGGATCATGAGACATTTTCAGTTTGAAAGATTTGATCATCATATTCATTGCATTTTGATTAGTTTTTCATTGATTAGTATATTAAGATGATGAGATGTTGTATTCAACATACATACAACTTTAGCATCATTACATTGATGGTTATTATAGAAATGTTACTATATTCAATTGTTTATTACAATCAATTTTGTATGAGCATAGAGTTGATTATATACTTCAACATATATGGTACTTATAAATACTTCATTTTTTTAATATGTTGGCTTCAAAATCAGTTTTGTAGAACATAGGGATATGTCTTGAGAAGACTTAATATGTGCTTTATTTTGCATAATGGGACTTCATTATCAGTTTCAAAAGTCATTCCTTTGACAATTTTATTGCATTACAAAATGTAAATATACAATGTGCATCATTGTCTAGAAGCATTAGTAAAGATGGTATATGGGTTTGTATTGTGTGCTAAAATTTTGACACACTTCTATGAGTCATTATATCAAAGACTACTCAAGAATGAGGTCTCAAATGGCGACTCATAGCTCTCTACTCATGGAATGCAAGGATTTGTAATGGAGGCCCTCAGTTTAGATCTAGTTTGTGCCCATGCAATTACACTGAAAAACAAGAGATTCAAAGAGGAAAATTAAGAGTGCTAGTCTCTATGATCATCAAATATGCATGCAAATGAAAATGGAAGCTATTCTATATGATAACAATGCATGAAAGCAAACTAATTTATGAAAGGAAATACGCATGCAAGATTATTCTATGAAATGAAATATGAATCTAATCTACCATGGAAGTGCAAGAGTAATCTAAATGGATTGCCATGGAGGCATGAGAGAAGAAGACAAGAAAAAATAAGTTGCAATGTTCAAGCTCAAGTGCTCAAACTCTCCTCCAAAATCACTTCTCCAAACCTACATCATAACCATAACATAAAATCTGGATCTCTAAAATCTGGATGCCTAAAATGAGAAGGAGAGGGCTCCTTTTAAAGATAAATGAATGGTAGAGATTAAGAGGCAAAATACAAGGGTGGAGAAAAATTCTCATTTTGACTTTGGTGCACAAGATTCTCAAGAGGCAAAATCAACGGACATGGTTAAGAGGCAAAAAGATGTGTGGAATAGATTAAGAGGCAAAATGAGATTCCACTCATCTTGGAAAGTGTGCATTCAATGTGTAGACAAAATGGCTTTTTCTTTTTATTTTAAATTTAGAAATTCCTTTTTCATGTGCACACATAGGATAAGGTGGATTTTATTATTTATTTAAAAGATTTTTTTTTATTTAATTAAAAGGGAGCATGTTCTCTTAATTAAATAAAACTTAGGATAAAATGATCAAACCTTAGGAAATATTGAAATATTTGAATTAATTACGATTTGATCAAGGAAATTGATTTGAATTGAAAATATTGCAAGGCATTGATTCAAGAAATTGATAAATTGATTCCCTCATTTGATAAATTGAAGAATGGGGGCCCATGGTCTAGGTGACCATTTTAGGGTGCATACATTTGCCTCTCTTTGACTAATGTGTGATCTTTATGGGAACACATGTAGTCAAAGAATGTAGTTGAAGTGTGAGATCGATTTGGGATCATAAAACAACCCAGACATGTGATCGATGGACGGGAACACATCAGGACAAAGATAAGTTAATTGAAAAAGACAAGGTCAACACCCCTATAAATGGGTAATTGACATGTCCAAGATAATAATATCAAGCAAGGTTGCCTCAAGTGGAGTAATTGACAGGATTGATAAAGCTGAATCAAGGATTGAAGTTTGATAGGTACTGCCCCCTCATGATTGAAATCAAAATGAGATAGAGGAGAAACAACAAATTGATAAATTTGATCAAATCAAACTAAAAATAAGGTTCTTGATGTAAGATGAAAGATATAAGGATCATAGAACCAAGGTAGATCATCAAGCATGAAAGATTATGCCCCAAGGTTGAATTAGAAGAAAATAAGTGGGGTGAAAGCGAGTGGAAGATAGAAGCTTGGAAGAGGTGGAAAGAAATGGAGAGAAGAAAGAGAATGCCCCAAAATCAATTAACTGTTTAAGATAGAAAATTTTGATTAAGATCACGAAAGAAGATAAGGAAATGAAGATCAAAACATGACCATAGTTGATTAAAATTCCAAAAGAAAGATGAAGGAAAACCCTCTCAAACTCATAATGCAGCCTAAAAATGCAAATTAACATGAAGTCTAACAATGCAAGATACATGAAAATGCCAAGGTATACTTGCAATAGAGAAACTATAATATAGGATTTTTTGTGTTCATCATTCATTAGAGAATGTTAAGGATCTTATTTTCATCATCGGGCCATTATTAACGAACATCGAAAAATCACACAATCATCACTAGTCACAAGTGCAACTATGAAGATATGAATGTGATTTATATCGTATTGGAATGTGGAAAGATTCTAACATAAGCATCAAAGACATAAAGGTCAAGATGACTTTGATGTTAGCTTACCCAATTTAATGTAGCAAAACCACGCTCACATCAAGGCATAGATGTCAGGATGATCATAAGAATGGTTGTGCAAAAATAGTCAAGGATGATGCCTCAAATCTCCTAAGTGTTTCAAGGGGACAACAAGAGACACTCTAGAGTTTCAAGACCACACCCACAAGCAGAAAGAAAATAAAAACATGCCCCATGTCCCAAGTCTTCTATCTATGCATACCGGAGAGACTTATTAGACAAGGACACTCAACGAAAATCAATAACAGTCAGCAAAAAAAGAAAAGATCATGACATAGCTCAAGCATTAAGTGTTGTGTTTAAAAACTTAAGTGTGTTAACTGATACTGAGTTCTGAGGACAAGGATCAAATGCTTGCAAGTAGGTAAGATCACATGACAAAACTAGGTAAGACCAAACCAACAAGTGTTGAAAAACACTCAATGTCAGGGGTTGTGTTGAAAAAAATAGTTGGGTGGTGTTGAAAAACACCGTTTGTGAGGTGTCCTAAAGAATAACACATCCAAGAGACCAAAGCTAACATAGTTATGCCCCCTAGACAAAGACAAAGACCAATTCCAAACCAAGGGGAAAAGGACAGGACATGATGGAGAAAGGCTAAGTGTCGAGGATGTGTGCTAAGAAACAGGGGTGCAAAGGCCTCAAGTAGTGCCCGTTTATAGGTTTTCAACACTTAGATTTTATTGAAATTTTTTTTCAGGACTTTTAATTATTTTTTTGTATTTTTGCTACCAAGGCGCCTGTTTCCAAGTTTTCACCAAGGCACTTTTTCTATTTTTTTTGAATTTTTGAATTTTTATTTTTATTTTTTGGTATTTTTGGAATATATAATTTTTTTTGGAGATACATCAAAGCTCATATTGCTAGGTTTTCACTAAGATGATCATTTTTTCATGATATTTTTTTATTTTTATAATTGTTGACAATATATCATTTTTTTTTGGAACTTTTTTAGGATCAATAAGTATGTACAAAGGATGCCCCGAGAAAGAATGGGCATCATGGATAGAACTTATTCAGGTGCAAGACATTGATAGGATCAGGGAGCTGCTCTCCCTCTGTTGTAGATAGTAAATAAGCACCTGACCCAAAATTTGTTGTAATGATGTAAGGTCCAAGCCAACTAGCTTCAAATTTTCCATTTTGATCTCTATGTTGTTGGTTCTTAGGATTTTCACATAGGACAAGATCTCCCACTTGGAATTCTCTTGGGCAAACATTTTTTTTAAGGCTTTGGACATGCGCTTTTGATAAACCCTCATATGGTCAAACAATGCTTGACATTTCTCATCTAGAAGTTCTAACTCTTGAAGTCTCATGGTGTGGTAGTCTTCATTTGTAACTAGACCTTTGACGGAAACTCTAAGTGAAGGAATCTCAACCTCTAAAGGTAACACTGCTTTAGTGCCATATGTAAGGGAAAAAGGAGTAGCCCCAATAGGAGTGCGAATACTCATTCTATAGGTCCACAAAGCTGGATTTATCTATAAATGTCAATCTCTACCACTCTTACAAATTGTTCTATGTAGGATTTTAAGAATGGTTTTTGTTTATGCCTCTGCTTGACCATTTACTTGCAGGAAGTAAATGGAGGACCAATGTTGTTTAATCTTGTATTTCTTGCAGATTTATTTAAGGTCTTTGTTTTTTAACTGGCCTCCATTGTCAGTGATAATCTTAGAAGGCACTCCATATCGATATATGATATGGTTTAGAATGAATAGAGAGACTGTCTTGCTTGAGGCAAATGAAAGTGGGACAACTTCTACCCATTTAGTGAAATAATTAGTAGTAGTGATAATAAGCTTGTGTCCACCTGATGAGTTGGGATGAATCTACCCAACAAGATCAAAGGCCCAGTATTGAAATGGCTAATGAGATATAGAAGGAATGAGTTCCCTGCCTGGAGCATGTATCAGGTTACCATGTTTTTGACACTTTTCACATGACTTTGCAAAAGCTACTGCATCAATCTACATCATAGGCCAATAGTACTCCGCCCTAAGTAACCTTTAGGCCATGGAAAGACCATTGGAATGTCCCCCACAGATGCCCTCATGGATGTCAACTAACGCTTGGTCAGATTCTTCCTTTTTTAAGCATTTAAGAAGTGTTCCATCTAGACCCTTCCTATACAAATCACCAAAGATAAGAGAATGGTGAGAGGCATTTCAGGTAAGGTTTCTACATTTAGATCGGTTAAAGGTTTTAGGGATAATGCCATCATGAAGGTATAATTAAATGGCACCATAATGGGATGACTCATGAACAACAAGGGTATAAATGACATGAATTTCTTGGGAGTCATAGATAGGGTGATGTAGCTCTTCCACCAAGAATTCAAATCTAGATTTTTTTAGGAATAAGGTGTCTCAACCTTGGATAATTCCTATTCTTATTATTTGTTTTGTAAAATTTATTTCTTGCAAATAATGTAATTAAGTGTGAGTGTACATGTCTAGTTGGCATGTTGATGTGTCACTCCACTTGATGTGTTGGCATCTTGAATTGTGTGTAAGGAGATCATGGCTAAAATGGTTATGACAGATTCCTATGACACGTAAGAGCTATGTCTGGAAGATTCAATGACAGGTGAAGACATGTGGCAACTGATAAAATTGAGTACTGTACACTCTTCCCTAATCATGGAAGTTGCCCTAAAAAGGGAAGCGTATGATATAAGCATTTTTTAGGGTTGTGAAGATAGGAGAAGTGAGTGTATTGTTGAAATGTTTTATGCTACCGTGATTTGTCTTCAAGAGTTGGAAAATCTTCTGAAAGAACTTGCATTGCAAGTGTATTGTAAACTATAATAGTTTTGATTAATACACTATGCAGGTTTTGGAGTGCTAGGGTTTTTACCGAAAGGTTTCCCCAGGGTAAATCATTGTGTCATTCTCTATTTTTTGTATGCATGGTATATGGCTGCAATATCATTGTTAAAGTAGTTAACAAATCTGAAATTGTAAGGATTTAAAAGAATTTGCACAATACTTTCCTTTAGAGATTAGTGTAGGAAGTTGTTTCTGCATCTGAGTTTCCTTACAGATTCATGTTCCCCTAACTGAAGGAGTGAAGAAAGTGTAGCCATAGCATCAGCTACTTTATTTCCTGCTCTAGGGATTTGCTGAAACGTGACAAATGTGAAGTATTTTTTCAAGGAATCAACCATTTTCTTGTAAGGTATCAGTTTCTAATTTTTCATTTGATATTCATCATTGACTTGGTTGATTATCAGTTGTGAATCCCCATAGATGTGTAACTCTATGATTCTCCATTCTATGGCCATCTTAAGTCCATTTGTTAAAGCTTCATACTCAGCAATGTTGTTTGTACTTGGGAACCATAACTTGTAAGACTTAGGAATCATGTACCCATGAGGAGAAACAAACAACACACCAGCTCCTAAACCATTTTGCATAAAGGATCCATCAAAGAACATCTTCCATGTTCTTTCAGTCATATACATGAGGTGTTCATCTAGGAAGTCAACTTGAATAGGTGCATTATCTTGTATTGGGAAATTAGCTAGTTGATCTGCTATGGCTTTTCCTTTGATTTCTTTATGCTCAATGTACTCTATGTCAAACTCTGAAAGGATCATCATCCATTTAGAAAGTCTACCTATAAGGGCAGCCTTACCTAGTAAATACTTGAGTGGATTTATTTTTTCTATGAGGTGTATAGTGTGCACAAGCATGTAATGTCACAAATTTTGGGAAGAAAACACAACTGCCAAGAAAACTTTCTCAATGCTGGTGTAGTTAACCTCATATGAAACAAGAGTGTGACTAATGTAGTATATTGCTATTTCTTTCCCATGTTCATCAAGTTGAGCTAGTAATACCCCCAAGGAATATTTTGTCACTGAAATGTATAGAATAAGTGGTTTCCCTAGGATATGAGGCATTAAAATGGGAGGATTTTCCAAGTATTTCTTGATTTGATCTATGCTCTTTTGACAATCCTCATTCCAAACACATTTGACTCCTTTGTGTAAGTTCTTGTTGAAAGGTTGAGCTCTATCTTCCAACTGTTAAATGAATCTCCTTATGGATTGAAGACGTCCTTGAAGACTCCTCATTTGACTAATGTTTTTAGGAGGTGGCATATCTATGATTGCTTGGACCTTTTCAGGGTCTACCTCTATTCCTTTTTCTGAAATGATGAATCCTAGTAGTTTTCCAAAGGTGACACCAAATGCACACTTTTTAGGATTTAACCTTAGTTGAAATTGTTCCATGTGATCTAGAATGACTTATAAATCATCTAAGTGTGTGTCTCTTTACTTAGACTTGGCCAAGGTGTCATCCACATAATCTTCCATGTTTTTATGCATCATGTCATGAAAAATGATTGTCATAGCTCGTTGATAGGTGGCTCCTACATTTTTTAACCCAAAAGGCATAATGTTCCAACAATAGGTACCCCATGCACAAGTGAATGTAGTCTTTTCTTGATCTTCAGGAGCTATCTTAATCTAATTGTATCCAGAAAAACTATCCATCAAGGAATAAATCTCATAACCCGCAGTCATGTCCACTATCATGTCTATATTGGGAAGTAGAAAGTCATCCTTTGGGCATGCTCTATTGACATCTCTAAAATATGTGTAAATTTGAATGGATTTGTCAAGTTTGGAAATTGGTACAATGTTTGATATCCATTTAGCATAGTTAATATCTCTTATGAATCCTGCTCCAAGGAGTTTCTCTAATTATGCTTTGACTAGGAGAGCTATGTGAGGATGCATCTTTCTCAATTTATGTTTAACCGGTTTGACACCCGGAGCTATGGGCAAGTGATGCATGATAAGATTAGTGTCCAACCCTAGCATATCTGAATAAGTCCATGCAAATTTGATCTTCTTTTTCTATAAGAACTTAGTGTAAGATTATTTTTCTTGTGGTGACAAGGACTAAGCCAAGTGTACTATCTATGGAGTCTCATCTACACCCAACTTAACTATTTGTGTTGGTTTGATAAGCACTGAAGATCTATCTTGAAAGTAGCTAGGGGGACAATCAAGTACCCCATCCTTAGGTGCCTCAGAGAGGTTTTCACCTTTGGATACATCATTTCTTTTTACTTTTTCTAGTTCTAACACCGCCACACAGTGGTTTTCACCATCAGAACTCTTATTCTTTTTATTTTATTTTCTTTTTATTTTGTGACTAAGGTACTTGATGTCTGGCTCTATCATGCTGGTAGTCAGTTCACTGGTGGAAGAGAGTACGGGTTCAATGGAATTCAAGTAACAGGTTATCTCATAATCATTTTGGAATGTTAAGAGCTCAGGTTCATGATAGCATTGGCACCAATCAATGAGGTTAGGATGAACAAGAGGTAAGTCAATGACTAGTTTAAGGTTGTGAATGTGAATGATATCATCTCTAGTGATTGAAGAGATGGAGTTCGTCAAGTATCCTTCTAAGCTACCCAAATCCGGATTCATCCTAACAAGTGAAGAATCATCTACTAAGGAAATATGTTGGTTCAAATCCTCCAATCCTACATGTGACCTGTCGAATACCTTGGGTTGAGAACTATAAGTGTGGATGACATCAACATCCATGTCAACTATGGAAGGCTCTGAGAAGGAGTCCCATTCATACTCATATGAACTTATTTTTGAACTTTGACTAGGATGTTTACACCATGAAGGTTTGGGATGTCTTGATGTGGAAGTTCTAATGTCATCAAGGGTAACACCTTCTCTTTCCATCAAATGAACAAGATTCTTTCATTGATGTTCTCTGATAGGATCTTCTACATTTGATTCATCTTGTTCTAAGGTTGCAACTGCCTCATGATTGACTGGACTATCTGAATCTCCCCAAAGTAGATTAGTGGAAGGGACCCATTCTTCACACATATCTTTCTGATTTGTCAAATTGGGTATGTATTCTGGTTCATCTTCACTATCCAACTCATCAAGGATAGGATTAGTTTTCTTGTTACAATTCGCAAATCCTAGGACAACTGTCTTCTTAGACTTACATCCAAAAAGATCATGATCAATGGGTTCAGCTCTAGAATCCAATCTATGAATAAGAGGGCCATGTCCAGGATAGCCCATCTATTTGACAAAAGTATACCCTCTTCCATAAGCCTTAGGAGAGGGAGAGAAGTTCTCATTATGCATGTATTTATCTTCTCTATAAATCATGTCTTTAATAGCCACCTCTTCTTTCTCATCTTGAATAGGCACTGAGGACCCTACAAACATGCCAAATAAAGTCATAGCTAAAGAGGAAGCTCTCATTTCTTGTGAATGCTTGCCATAAGACCTAGGTGAAACTCCTAGTGTTGTGAGGGAGTTGAGTTGATATCATCCCCATGCCAAGGTCTACTAACTTGATCTTGTCTTTACATTCAGCTAAGGTTGCATTGAAGTCTTCTGCTTCTCTATTGAGGGGAACATGAGTACTCACTGAAACTGAGTTAATAGATAAATTTTTATCCCCAGCTATACAAATCTCTATTCCATTGTAAGGGAACTTAACATACTAATGATAAGTAGATGGCACTACTTGCATATCATGAATCCACAATCTACCAAGTAAAATATTGTACGTAAGGGGGCCAACATCAACTATTTGAAATAAAATATCTTTTTCAACATGGCCAATCCTAACAGGAAGGAGAGCAGACCCCTTGGAACTTATTTCTGCCTCATCATAGGCTTTGATAGTGACCTTTTTTCCAGTATCTATAACTTGTTTAGAATAACCTAACATATTCAAAAGACTCAAGGAACAAATATTAAGCCCAACACCCCCATCTATCAACACGTGCCTAACATAGATTTTGTGGATCATGACCTCAATATGAAGAGCAAGATTGTGTGGGTGGCTCAAAGTTTTATCATCATCCTCTGAAAAGGTAAGGTAATGAGGGCTGGTAATATGGTTAACCATGTTCTACAATTGATCAACGTCTAAGTTGTTGGGGACATTCACTGTGTGCAAAGCATTCTCAAGGACTTGCTTGTGTCTTGGGGACAACTCTAAGAGCTCAAAGATCAAAATTTGAGCCGAGGTTCTTTGCAAATGATCGACAAGATTATAGTGTGACTTAGGATTGACTGTTGGTTTTGAGGTGACATTCTTGGATGTCACTTTCTTTGGTTTACTTGGTTGACTTGAACTAGGTCCTCTAATGACAAGGGGATCTTGACTTCATGGGACAATATTGAGGGTTTGAGATGACACTCTAGAGTTAGGACCCCTTAGCACCAGGACGGGTTCTTCATCAAAGATAGGATGAGATTCCATGTCTAGATCATAACCATAGGGATCTTTATCCCTCATCATGTTGACATTATCTTCTACAACTTCAAGCATGTTGACAACATTCTCTGCATCTATGTAAGTGTAATTGACCTCAACCTTGCCATTCCTAGGTTTAGAGGTTTCTCCCTTCTCATACTTGGGCAAAGGTTCTTTGAATGCCTTATGATTGGTGTTGGTGTTCAATCCATCTACCTTAAGTTTTCCATTCTCAATGAGATCTTGGATGATATGTTTGAGTTTCCATTAGTTTTCAATATCATGTCCAATGCCATTGTGAAACTTTCCAAAGGATTTCTCTTCCCACCAATGTAGCTTAACATCAGGTATATAATGCTTTGCAGGATCTTGATGATGTACAAGGTTGTTGGCAATGAGTGTTTTCAAGACATCTTAATATGAATTTCCAAGTCTCAAAAATTGACGTCTCTCTTTCTTAGGCTTATCTTGGTATCTTGGCTTGTTCTCTTGTTGATTAGATGCATTGAGTTTCATGGCTTCAACAACAATAGACAAGTGTAACATAGCTTGATCGGTGGGTTTGGACCTAAGTCCACAACTCCATCATTGACCACTTGTTTGTTCCTATTCCAATGTAAGTTCTTTCATTTATCCTTGTTAGGGTTTTTATTTTGACCATTGTTGTTTTTGTTGTTGTTTCCATGTTTGGTCAAAATTCCTTGTTCTCTCAAAACATCCTCAATCCTACATGCAATTTCAACCATGGTGTCAAAGGAATCATAAACCATCTTCCTAACTTCATACTACATTTTGAGAACCAAGTTGCTAACAAGGATGTCAATCTTCTCATTTTCAAGGATGGTCCTAGGATAGCAAGAGCATTTTCATCTCCACCTTTGCAAGAAAGTGACAGGATTCCCCTTGATTTTTCTTTAAGTTGCATAAGTCCAACATGGTGATAGATCTTGAAAGGTTTTATGCAAAGTGTTGGACAAATCTATACACGAGCTCTTTGAAAGTCTTAATGGGGGGAGTTATGTTGGTGAACCATTCCATCACTTGACCCTTAAGACTCCTTGGGAACAATCTCATGAGGTACAAGTCATCTTGATGGAACTCAAAACTCATGGTATAGAATTGATGTACGTGATCATGTGGATCTCCATTCCCATCATACTTGTCATATTGAGGGATATCAACCTTTCTAGGGAAGTCTTTCATGTTAACACTTTTATCAAAAGGATTAGCACAAATTGAATCAAGTGAGAATGAACTCTTCGGTGCCAACATCTTTTCCATCGTACTCTTAATTTGTTTAATCTCTTCTTCTTGGGATGGACCTTGCTTCTTAATCTTCTTGTCCACATCAAAGTTGTAGGGGACTCTAGCCCCCTTGTTTATTAAACTCTCTAGGAACTTGTCTTTGTTTTTCTCTAAGTATCTCTCCACATACTGCTAGAAGAGTGGTTCTTGTTGTATCTTCATGAAGTCTTCGGAGTTGAGGTCAAAACTTGAGCTACTACCCCCCATATTGTGAACCATGGTGACAACATTGTGAAGGTTGTCTTGAGTTCCTAAGAGGTGTTCATCTCCTATAATGATCATGTCATGAAGCCCTTCTTCTTCTAGGGCTGGGATATCATGAAGGTGTTCTTGAACGTCTTCCACTTCATGGAGTCTTAGGAGGAGTGGATGGAGGAGATTTGTTTCCACCACCAACATGCATGTTGTTAAATTGATCATTAAGTTATTGAGCCAAGAGTCTATCTTTCTCTTCCTGGAAGGCTTTCCTTTCTATCTCCAACAAGGTTTTCCTCTCCAACTCTAGGAGTCTAAATTTCATTTCCTTTTTAGCTTGTTTGTCTAGGAAGGATTTCTTTTCACACTCAATTCTCTTAAGTCTTTCACTCATGTATCTTGAAGGTGTTTTGAGCACTGAACTCACTCTTGAATGTCTAAACAAGTCATTGGTGTATGTTTCATTCAGACGAGTGTCATAAGGTTCATCATCTTGATTTTCATGTTGTGATTGTTCTTCTTGATAGGCTTTCCTCTTATCTCTTTCAACCCTTTGGTGTGCATCTAGATATCAAGTTGAGATAAGGGGTGAGACTAGTCAATGTTCACAAGAGGAATTTCCAAACGAAATGGTATCTCTATGTTTTTCAAATATGTAATCAAGGAATTTATCCATTCCTTCTCTCTCTCATCGAGTCATTGTGTAACTCATATTCATAACTGAGTGAGAAGATTCTAAGGGTGTACTCAACTCAATATGGTTTCTCTTGGGATCAAACCAAACTTTTGAGTTTTTCCCTGGTGATTGATCAAATATGAGTTCTTTTCCCTTACATTTTTGGTGAGTTTGAGCTAAGGGTAATTGGTTAAAAACTACTTGAGGTCACTTTCCTTGATTTACTTGATATCTTGTTGTAACCGACATGAAAGAAAAGTTACTAGGTGATAGGATGACCCTAAGGAACGTTGGTACCAAACTAGGATAGTAAAAGTACTCACTTCTCCAAAAGAGAGGTGATAAGATAAAATTTTGCAAGAGGTGTAAACCAATACTTCCATAGAGGTGCCTACTGAACGGGTGAATACCCTAACACATATGGATCAGGAGGATGATTTACCCAAGTTATATTGATTGAATTTGAATTTGTATGGAAGTGAATAGACAAGAGATTACTAAAACTCTCCAAGTGTGTTATCAAAGGATCCAAAGGTTTATCTTCTCAACAAGGATGGTTTCTATCTCACTAACTCCAAGCAAGGTCACTCATGAAATCAAATATTACTAGTTCAATAGGTCAAAAAGCAAGAATCCAAGGTGCAAATAGGCTTTTAATAGTAGTGTAAGTGACCTGATCTGACCCAGATCGACCGAGGAAGACTGGAAATGACAGGATAGCAAATCAAGCAAGTTGACAGTTTCAAGCGATAATGAATCAACACTAGGTGATAGCTCACTCTAAAGATAGGTGATAGGTCCTGACAGCAAGCTATAAAAAGTTGTTTTTTTCAATTCAAGAATTTATTTTTTGTTCATTTTAATTGACCAACTAGATGAATTAATAGATTTGTATCATTAATCAGGCACGCAAGACAGCAATTAGGGAGTTCAAACAATTGTCTTCAAACAATGAGCAAGGGACAAAGCAACATTGTGCATGAACAAGAATAGTGACATAGTATTCTACTCCCTAAGGACTCTACTTGTGTATGTTCTCAAAATATTTTTCAGTCATGCACACAGTCCTAGAAAGAAAAAGTTGGTTGCACTATGGTTTGTAGTAATGGTCAACTCTACAACTCTTGCAATCTCAAGTGGGCAAAATCCAATCCCGACACATCAAAGTTTGGGCACAGTCTAAGAATTTAATCAATCAGGATCTGCCGAGGAGATCTAATAGCCCAATAAGAGACCACACCTATGGAGATTTCTTCCATAAGGACATTTATATAGTAGTTGTTGCTCCATGGTAGGAATGACTAATACCACTTGAGGTTTCGTCCACATGGTTTACCCAATAAAGGGATTGTCCACTACGGTTAACCCTCTCTAACAAGGAAGACTCACAATATGGACCACATGGGGACTTAGCTCAGATTCAAGGGTTCTAAGTTTATGATGTGCCCGAAAGGGAACAAAGCATACTCCTCTAGCCTCTTCACCTCACCTAGACATAGCAAGAAGATTAATTGACATGCTAAGTTGAAATCACCTCACCAAGGTTTGTATGACAACAAAAATGACTACCAATCTCTCTAAACAAGACCAAGAGAGAATGTACCATCAAATGTTGAAGACTAAACCAAGTGGGACAATGAGATTATAACAAGTCCTTCCCTACCTACAAGGGGATCTATCATCGAGAAGATCTTTGCATGTAAGGAAAGAAAATGAAGCCCACTCTCTCAAGAATGCCACAAATAGTGTTCATAGGGCCTAATTACTATGTGAAACATATATGTAAGAAAGAAAATCTAGATTCATTCTTCCTTTAGAGAAAAAATTGGAAGTGTGATCTACAAAAGTGAGAAACACTCAAGTTAGACACATCAGAGGTTCATTTTTATTTCCAAAATCCAAATGTTATAGAGATGCAAAAAAATACCTCAAGTCCAAAGCAACGTGCTTAGTATATTTTACCTTATTTTTATTTTATTTTACCTTTTCTTTGCAAGCAAGCCACAAACTCTCCAACAAGCAAGACAAGCAAACAAGCAAACAAGATATGCAATGTATATTCAACTTATGCAAAACCTAGGGTTAGATCTGAAAATCAATTGTTAGGAGCAATAATAACCAGAAAATAATCCAAATGACAACTCATATCATGCATTGAACCATGTGGAAAATAAGTGCAAGCTAATCGTTAATTGCCCTTTTTTTTAATTTTGATTTTTAACCTACTCAACAAGATTGGACCTATATGACATGAATTCAAATCCCAAACCCTAAATGAAAAAAAGAGACCCTTGCTAAAATATAGAGAGCTTTCCAAAAATGTAAGAATTTTAAAAAGATCTTTTCATTTGTGCCCTAGGGATCCATTTTCCCAAAATAGACTAGTTTTCATAAATTGACCAAATGAGCTATGATATTGCATCCAAATTTAAAACAAAAAAAATGGACCCCCTATAGAATTTAAAGAAAATACTAAAAATGTAAAAATTTCTTTAAAATATGCTGATTTGGGCTAAAAATTCATTTTTCATGAAAAATAAAATATATATATATAAAATTCACAATACCTCAGAAAATTCTAAATTTTTAATTAAAACTTCTTTGATATGTCTCCAACTTGCAAAAAAAAATTCAGACCAAAACTCCAAGCCTTTTGTGAGATATGATCAAATCTTCCAAAAAAACCCTAGGTTTTGTCTTCAACTCATCCTGCACAAGGGTTAGGCTTGTAAAACTTCAATAAAATAACCATGTAAAGATTATAAAATCTGAAAAATAGAATAAAATGAAGGAAAATACAGAGCATTAGCCCCAGGGTGTGTGCCAAAAATGTGTGCTAAAATATTGACACACTTCTATGAGTCATTATATCTAAGATTGCTCAAGAATGAGGTCTCAAATGGTGACTCATAGCTCTCTACTCATGGAGTGCAAGGGTTTGTAATGGAGGCCCTCAGTTTAGACCTAGTTTGTGCCCATGCAAGTACACCATAAAATGAGAGATCCAAAGAGGAAAAGTAAGAGTGCTAGTCTCCATGATCATCAAATATGCATGCAAATGAAAATGGAAGCTATTCTATATGATAACAATGCATGAAAGCAGGAATTCAAATTTCAAGCATGTTGAGCAAAGGAAATGGTAGATCTGATGTTGGTCCTTCGGAGTGTGGTGGTCAACTGGAGGAAACATATGCAAATGGGACCCAAGACAAGATTCCTGATGTCAAACTTGACACAGGGGACCTGGGAGGGGGACCCATGAAGGGGCCATGTGATCAGAACAAGACAATATTTGTTGATTCTATCAAAAGTTGGACAGGCCTTTTTGGCGTGAAACCAATAGGTAAGTCCTCTCTCCCACCTATAAAAATCTTATGGGGAGATTCTTGGGATCTCACCCTAATATCAAGGTGGTTAGGGCATTTGTTAAAAAGAAGTGGATTTTGAAAGGTCAAGTGGAGGTGGTTTCTCTTCCCAAAGGATGTCTAGCTTTTTCCTTCTCATGTGAGGAGGATTTAAGGTTTATTCTATGTGAAGGATCTTGGATGATAGGAAAGCATTCTATGATTCTGCATAAGTTGTGTCCTAATATGGATATGTAAAAGGATCTTAATGTGCATGCACCAGTCTGGGTAACTCTTCCAGGCTTGCCTCTTGAGTTTTGGATGGAAGACATCTTTGATGGCATTGCTAATGTTTTTGGGGAACTCTTGTCTTTGGATCCTATCACGGTCTCTAGATGACGCTTTACATATGCCAGGATCTGTGTTGGGGTGCAGCAAGGGGTGGATATGTCAGAATCTATCTAAACTTGGCTCTTGGATCCAGAAGATAGAGTATGAATCTACACCCTTTGCTTGTTTTCATTACAAGAGAATAGGCCACTGGGCAAAACAGTGTCCAAAGATGATACCCCAAAAGAAAAAAATGAAAAATATATGGGTAAAGAAGGTTGTGGATGGAACGAACTCGGTGGGGAGTAGTATTAATGAGAAGAAAGAAGGAAAGGTGAATGGGAAGGGTATGTCTATTGAAGGTTGTGACACATCTCATTCAGATTCTAAATAGAAATTAGAAGGTAGCACTGAAGTTTTAAAGGAATCCATAACTAAAAACTATGATGATTCTGTTGCTGGACATATCCAGAGTAGGCCCCTGGGGACAAAAGAGGATAATAATAACTTTGATGTTGGCCTGTTCGAGCAAGAGATGTCAGGAGGTTATGGCTTCTTACCCCCCTCTTAGAGTTTGGTAATATGGCAAGATGCCCAAGTATGCCTGATTCTGGGTTGTTCAGAGGATAGGTCTTAGAAGACCTTTGGCACTCTAGGGGGATTAGATAAGGTAGCACCATGTCCTTCTAAATCTGCTAAGTGGGGTGATGTGGTGGATTTAATAGAGGCCCTTTTGGGATTAGAAGAACTGAATGAAGAGGGATGGTCCAAAGTGGAGAAGAAAAAGATAGTTAAAAATGTTAAGAAATTTACTAACAAAGATAGAGGATAGATGAAGAATGTCTCCTCAACCCTCAGAAGCACTACAAGAAATAAGTTTGGAGATGTGGGGGCTCCCCATGTTTCCTCGGGAAGACCCTCAAATAAAAAAAGGTGAGAACTTGAGACCAGTAAGTGTTTAGTGGATGGTAGTCAAAAAACCATCCTCGAGTCTAGCCCATTCCTTAAACAATGAAGTTTATATCTTGGAATGTAAGAGGATTAAATAATCCTCATAAGAAATCTATGGTCAAAAACATGATCAGAGATAACAAGCCTGATGTTGTTCTTCTATAGGAGACTAAGATGTCTAAGGACAAAGTGGAGAAAATCCAATTTTTTTGTAATGGTTTGTCCCATGGTAGTGATGCAGATGGTGCCTCAGGGGGGATTGTGACTAGCTAGAATTGCAATGTTATCAAAGGGGAAGTGTTATCCAGTGGCAAAAATGTGACTAATATTAGATTTTGGCATATCAAGGATGGTACTTCTTGGGTTTTGACTAATATTTATGCTCCGAACACCAGGTGGGGTAGGAAATCTTTCTGGAGAGAAGTTTCTGGTTTTAGGAGAGAGTTTTCTAATGATGGGTGGATCATTATGGGGGACTTTAATACTCCTTTGAAGGAAAATGAAAAATTTGGAGGTGGTCAACCCAATCTGGACAACAGAACTGATCTTATGGAATTTATTGATAGTCAAGAGTTACATGACATAAACTTGCAGGGTATTAACTATACTTGGACCAACAGGAGAGAGGGAAATGAGCTTATTCAAGTTAGGCTTGATAGAGCTCTTGTTAGCAGAATTTGGTTATGTATACACCCTAAAATAGTCATCTAGACTTTTAGCCCCTTTCTAGCATTATATGCTAAAATTATCAATTGCTTATTCTTGATCAAATCCTAGTTCCATCATTTATTCGATTATTTCCTATGGGCTAACCATCTTATCCTAAGTCTTTATTTAATTAAAAGGAGTTTCCTCCTCTTTTAATTAAATAAAAAGCCCCCAACTTTTTCTCTTATCCTAAGTTGCACAAATAAAGCATTATTCTTATTTTTAAAAAGAAGAAAAGAACTTTTTGTCTCATATGGGCACAAAAGTCAACTCTTATTTTCTCATTGGAGGATACTTGTGCACATGGATTGCTCCTCTTTGATGCTCCACCATTGATTAAATATTTTTCCTCTTAATCTCCATGGTCCATTCCTTCTCATTTCTTATAAAAGGAGAGCTCTCTTCTTCATTATAGAACCCCAACTTTTTATGCTAATGTTATGCTGCAGGTTTTCTATGTCACTTTGGAGCTTTTGAAGATTTGAAGCATTCTTGGCTTTTGCATCTACATGCTATCATAGTTTCATTTCTTGCATTATCATAACATTCATAACTTCATATTTAGCTTAGTTTCCTTTATGCTTTAGATTACTTCATGTAGCTTAATTAGGAGGTTTTGTAATACTTGTTCTTTCCTTTCATAGCTTAGTTGCATTGTTCTTTCATTTTTATAGCTTAGCTTGCATTTCCATTTCTAGCATAGTTTCATTGAATTTGCATTTCCATTTGATTCTTGGGGATATTGGCATTCTTTCCCTTGTCTTCATTTGAATCTCCCATTGCATGGTTTACTAGCAAGGTTATTGGCTTAATAGCTCTAGCTAAGAGCATTCTTAACACCCTTTCACTCCATGCCTAGGGAGCTCTAAATCAATTTCTCAAAGTTTCCAATCCATGGATTCTCTTGGAAGCAATGATTTAGAGAAGTGCACCATCTTAGTGTGTACAGGTTAAACTATTATTCTTGTGCCTTATCTGCCTATATCAGAGCTAGTTCGGATCACTTTCTGATAACCATAAGAGCTGAATTCAATGGCCTGAGAAGGAATTATCCTTTCTGATTTGAGAAAATGTGGACAATCCACCCTAACCTTGAAAGGTTGATTGAGGATTGGTGGAGTATTAGGATTGAAGGAACGACAATGTTCAGTGTTGTTAAGAAAATGAAAAATGTGAAGGACAACATCAAAAAATGGAATAAAGAAACTTTTGGAAATATTTTTACCAATAAAAAGAAAATTGCTGAAGAACTAAAAGAGATCTAGAGTGCCCTGTTGGAAAACTTGGGGTTGATTAAGAACTATCAAGAACTGAAGAATGAGTGGGAGGCCAAAGTTTATAAGAAGTGGAAGCTTGAAGGAAGGAAGGTTCTAAACATCCAAAGAAATCTGAGGGAAGAGGCTAGGTGGGACTGTCCTCCTAATGGAAGGGTCAAAATCAACTTTGATGGTGCCTCAAAAGGCAACCCTGGAATTGCTAGTTGTGGAATGGTTATCAGAGATGAGTTTAGGAACTACAAAGGGGCTATGGAAATTCCTATAGGTTTCAACACTAATCAAGTGGCAGAAGCTAATGCTACTCTCTATGGGCTGTTACTAGCCAAAAGGAAGAGCTATACTAAAATATGGATTGAAGGGGATTCCCTAAGTATTGTTAATTGTTTGAAGAATTCCATGACCCCTTCATGGACCATAGACAATGTTATAAGCAAGGCTAAAAACATTATTGAGACCTTTGAAAAATGCATGATAACCCACGTTTTCAGGGAGGCAAATTTGGTGGCTGACTGGGCTGCGAAAGTGGCCTGTAAAAGCCAGGTGGAAATTGAATGGAGTGATGGTTCATACATCCCTTGTGATGGATCATCATTAATTAACAAGGAGAGGATGAGGAGTAAGCAACATGTTTTGAATGAAGAAATCATTAATGAGTATTGAGTGCAATAATCTGTGTGACCATCATGAAGGACAATGGCCTAATTCCAAGATAATTATTGGGGTCCTTTGGCATGATTTATGGGTTGTGCATAACATTAATAGTGTTTATTATAGCTCGAGGGCTAAGTTGCAGAGAGTGGGGATTCATCTAGACAAAGACTTTCTGTTATCTTACATAGCCATGGGAGGCAGGAAGAGGAGATGTAAGCCGGTGGATTGTAGTGATTGGAAACAGAACAAGGAGATATGGAAAATTGTCAAAGAAGGGGGTCTGGAGAATTTTTTGGAGAGATTGCATGGAGGGAAAGTCACAGTGACCAAAAATTTCATCAAAACTAACTTGGAATAAGGGGAGTGTTCTGGTTGGCATGCAAAGTATGGAGGTGATTGAGGAAGTGATTGTTGAAGTGACTGGCTTGATGACTAAGGGCATCAACTTCTACAAGGACAAGAAGATTTTGGACAAAGCATTGGAGGCTTTTGCACCCACAAAGAAGGAGAGAAATTGTATGGTTAAGGTGGACAATTCATACTTTAACCCTAAGTTCATTTCTAGGCCCTGGCGCCTTGTCTTATTTGTTATTATAGGCTACATTACCCTTGATGGTTAGTATACTAAAATTTACAACCACCATCTTACTCTTCTGAACCACTTTAGGCACAGGATTAAGATTAATTTCCCTTTTTACTTGCTGATTTCTTCAAATGCTTCCCTCCTCCATTGGCAAAGGGACCCGAAGGGTGATCATGCCTACCATGAAGGGCTCATGGTCCTCATATTTGAGGTGTTGAAATTGAAGAAGGTGGAAAGAACCTAGCTTAACTGAAAAGCCCTGGAGGACTATGACACTAATGGGAAAGAGTCTAAGGAGCCTTTTATGGAGGATACAAAAGATGATGAGGAGGATTCTGAGGATTACCAGGAGGTCGGCCCTATGGAAAATAAAAAGAAAAGGAAGATGGAGGATTCTACTACAGATATGGAAGTTGAGGAAGAAAAGAGCAGGGAGGAGAGTTCCAAGAAGTAGGGGAAAAAGAGACTGGAACCTTTAGGCAATCATACCAGAACAAAAAATGGGAAGAAGAAAGTTGTGAAAAGAGTTTTCATATCCTCTGATGAGGGTTCTTCTTCCCAGGGAAAGAATGATCAGGAAAATAGTGTGGAAAATAACCCCGCTATGGAGGAGAGTGGGGGTATCGGTAAAGATGTATGGGTTGAGGAAAAAATCTTGCAAGAGGTTGCATAGGATGTGACTAATATAGAGAAAGATGGGTACGAGAAGGACAAGGCCAACTTGGAGAAGGAGAAGGTGGAGATTCCTAAGGAGAACATGGAGGAAGAGAATAGGGGTCTTGAGATTAATGAGGGGAGGAACAAGGATTTTGAGAATTTGGGGTGCTTGCCCTTCTTATCTACCCTTAGCATAATGAAAAATGATATCACTGCGATGAAGACCAACATCCACTAGCTACAAAAAGAGATGGGGGTTCTTAAAAGGATGAACCTAGGGGAGAAAACCATGGGCCAGACTATTGATGAGCTCACTGACATTGTCGCTAGAGCTGAGAATGTTGCTTCCTTCAATGACAGACTTATTGCCTTGTAGGAGAAAATTCAAAGCAATAATGTTATAACCAGGAAAGTTGAGACTATGGAAAAGAGAATTGACAAGCTAGAGAAGACTGTGGGAAATATTGCAGAACAAAGTTTTGTTGTCCTCAAGGCTTCAAATGAGCATGTGAGATCCTGGTTGACAAGTTTGATAGTGGGAAAGGAAACCAAGAGATCATAGAGACTAAAGAGGATCAGGGGCCCAGTAGGCATATGAGATCCAGGTTCAAGAAGATGGAGGATGAAAACAAGAATGACATGGAAGATCTGAAGTTGTCTACTGCAAACATGCAGATTCTTATTGATCAGGCTGCAGAACTAATGAAATGTGTTTAGACAGTGGCTTGCTATCTTGCTTTCCTTTTTGCTGTCCTTTGTCTTTTGGTTGTTCTTTGTGTTTAAGGACTCGGTTGTGTTGTGTTTTTTGGTGTTATTGCACTTGTCCTCTTGGAGCTTAAATGTTTTATCTTTTATCCTTGTATAAAAGGTTTCAGGTCCTTTCAAAACCTATTTTTACGTAATCAAAACAATGCATGAAAGAAAACTAATCTATGAAAGGAAATACGCATGCAAGATTATTCTATGAAATGAAATATGAATCTAATCTACAATGAAAATGCAAGAGTTGTTAGAATAACTAAGAGGGGGGTGAATCAGTTATCCACACTCCCAATCACAAAATGTATATCCAAAAACAATTTACTAAAACTTTTGTTGCTCGGTAAACTAAAATAGCATTCTATCTGTGCTTTTACTGATTACCAGTTAATAACATATAATGATTATCGATCAAATCCAATATGAAACATGCAAAGTATGAATCAAACAATCATCATAATCAACACATAACACAAGAGATTTAACATGGAAACCCTGTGAAGGGAAAAACCACATGGGACCAGCAACCTAAAAATTGTTAACTCTTCTGAAGTGAGGTCGGTGAAGACCCAACCCTGTTAAAGGTTACAAACACACTGTGAGGTGTGACCTTGTTAGAGGATTTTAGACCAACCATTATCGTCCAACTAGCATTCACTATGGGGTTGACAGGATAACAAATGTACACTCTATGAATGACATTACAAGATTTTCTAGTCCACTCTGTTAAGAGATTTCTCTGTTTACAATGGTTAAAATATAACAATAGTTTATCTGTTTACAAAAGAACTTCAATTGCAGATTATCAAATCTATGTTAATCTCATTCAAATCCTATGATCAATATATCAATTCTATTTCAATCAATATTCAGTAACTTACTGTCAATCAGTAATAGCTTTCTGACACTCGGTAATCTTTGTAGTTTGGTTCTTCTTAACCAATCTAATCAGGCATGCATGAAGCTTGTTCATGTGATATCTTCTATAGTATCCTTCTAGCATGATTCCATCATGAAATCCCAGTCTCTTAAATACACGAGTAAACTATTTTAATTCCATCCGTCAGATTTTGCCGCTTAATCTCCTTTGTTGATTTTTCTGCTTAAGCCTTCCTTAGCTAATGTGTCAATAACACATTTTTTTCCAATCCATTAGATCTTCTTAAAAATATGTTAGCCATCGATCTTCGTAACAAACATTATCTTCATCTCTAATTTTGATGTACTTTATAGCTCATCAACTTCCATCAACTAAACTAGTCATTTAGTTATTTTCTTCTACTCAGTTAATAAAGAAATGTGTTGGTGAACACAAGCTTGGTTTATACTATGATCGGTATACACTACACTGTGTCGATGTATACTGAAATGGTTCTTTAACCGACAAAATTGCCTTGTGCATTTTTCTCTATCCTTCATCATAGATGAATGCAACATAATCAAGTCAATAACATAAGGTCATAGGCTCATTCATAAGTTACCAAATGTGTTCCTTATCCTTATCTGTCATCTCCATCTTTCTCATGTAGATATATTATGTTCTTCATCTCTTTTCTTCTTCTTCTACAGATGTTTGGGTATAGTAACTTACAAGATAAGTACTGTCAAAACTAGTTGACATGAGTGACAACATATTACTGATTTAACCATCTTGCATATCTAATCAGCAACTCAGTGATCTTAAATCGTAGATCTTCAAGTTATAAAAATATATTCAAATCAGTTGTAGTTCATTAATCTTTCCCTTTGGCATTGATGGCAACACAAGCAATATGAAATATGCCATTAACATACCAAACATGTATTCTACAACTCTATCAACAAATGTTGTAATGGTACAAGCTCTCCCTAGCTTAATATTTTTAATCACTGCGTTACATAAAAACATTTGTAAGTGCAGACTAACTTCTACAGATATGATCTTTTTAGCTCCCTTTTCTGTATCTCTCTCCCTTTGTCTTTGGCTCCATATTCTTCATATTGATCTCTCTCCCTTTGAAAGAAATGCCAAAGAACAATAAACATACTGCTCTGTAGTATCCATGTAACTCTCTATTGTCCAGTACATTCTTTGTATCTTGGTATCCTGTTATGCAAATCTATTCTAGTACTCCAACCTTTCACAACCTTAGACACAAATCCAAAGTGTGAACTCTGCTGCATCAACATGTATGATCTTCTGATAAGATTAGGCTAGTGCAACCTCCAGATCACCTTAGTGACCAGTAGACAGGGGACGGACCCCAAGTCTAGTCCTCAAGTATTCATATGTATCCTTCGGTAGAGGCTTTGTAAATATGTCAGCAAGTTGTTCTTTTGATGTAACAAACTCTAGCTTAACTCACTTCTCCTGCACTTATTCCCTTAAGTAGTGATTACTTAATTGATATATGCTTTGTTTTAGAGTGCATCACTGGATTCTTTGAAATATTAATAGCACTAGTGTTATCACAATATATAATCATCGGCTTAGTGATTACCTCATTCATTCCTTCTAACACTTTCTTGATATATGCAATATTTGAATAGTTAGTAGCTATAGCAACATACTTTGCTTTAGCTGTAGACTGAGAAATGCAAGCATGTTTCTTACTTGTCCATGTCACAAGTCTTTCACCAAAGAAGAATGCTCCTCTAGTGGTACTCTTTGTATCATCCACATTTCTAGCCCAATCAGCATCAGTGTATACCTTCATTTCAAACTTGCCTTTCTTAGGATACCATAGTCCATAATCTTTAGTTTTCTTTAGGTATATTAAGATTCTCTTTGTAGCAATCATGTGTGACTCTCTAGGGTTTGTAGAAAATATAGCAACTATTTCAACAGCATGTGCTATATCAGGTCTACTATGAACTACATACATTAACTTACCAATCATGGATCGGTACAGTGTCTGATTTACCTCAGTAGTTCCATCTTCTTTAGTCATTTTACATCCAGTAACCATCAGTGTTCCCACAGGTTTAGCATCTTCCATGCCAAATGTCTTCAAGACCTCCTTTATATATTTAGATTGTGTGATGAATATACCATCATTCTGTTGAATCACTTGTAAGCCTAGAAAGAACTTAATCTCTCCCAACATAGACATTTCAAATTCACTTTTCATTTCATCAGCAAATGACTTATAGATTTGATCTTGTCCTCCAAATATTATGTCATCCATAAATATCTCAGCAATCAAGATAGTATCATCAGAATTTCCTTTCATGTACAGATTATTGTACTCACTTGTTCTAACAAATCCAATACTCAGCAAATAGTTATGCAGCCTCTCATACTAGGCTCTCGGTGCTTGCTTCAAACCATATAAAGCTTTATGTAATCTACATACCATATCTTTATTTTTTGGATCCACGAACCCTTCAAGTTGTTCTATGTAGACTTCTTCTTCAAGTATCCCATTCAGAAAAGCTGATTTGACATCCATTTGGTAAACTTTGAACTTTTTGTGTGCAGCATATGGAAGTAACATTCTGACTCCTAATCTAGCAACAAGTGCAAATGTTTCACCATAATCTATTCCTTCCTCCTATGCATATCCCTTGCATACTAACCTAGCTTTGTTCCTTGTTACCTCTCCATTCTCATTAAGCATGTTTCTGAATATCCACTTAGTACTGATAACATTCTTGTCCTTAGGTCTGGGTACTAAACTCCAATTTTTATTCTTCTCTATCTATTCTATTTCCTCTTTCATTGCATTAACCCATTCATCATTTTCTAATGCAACTTTTACATTATTCAATTCATATTCACAAACTAGACATGTACCTTGTCTTGCTTTACTTCTTGTTTGCATGCCAGCTTGTTTGTTTCCAATGATTTGTGTCTCAGGATGATGTCTTCTGACAAAACTTTTGAGTATCTGATTTCTTCTTTCTTTTTCATCTTGTGTAGGTTCATTTGCTTGCTCGGTGGGTGCTTCCTACTCTTCGATTTCTTTTTCTTGTTCCTCGGTATTGTTTTCCTACGGACTGGTTGTCACTGTCTATTGTGTCGATAGGTACTCTAGTTATTCAATGTAACTAAATCTACTGTAGTCTTCAAGTTCCTTTGTTCTTTCCTATGCATTATTTTCATCAAACTCATCAACTCAAAATTTAGTACTTTCAATCATTTTATTAGTTACTTTGTTAAGACACTTGTATGCTTTACTTTTAGTGGAATATCCTAGAAATATCCCTTCATCACCTTTTGAGTCAAACTTCCCATTTCTTTCATTTTTTAGAATAAAGCATTTACTTCCAAAAATCTTGAAATAACTTACAGTGGGTTTGTGACCAAACCATAACTCATAGGGTGTCTTATTAGTGTCCTTCAGTTGTACTCGATTTAGAACATAAATAGTTGTGCTAATAGCTTCCCTCCAGTATGTCTGAGCAACATTCTTTTGTAACATCAGTGTCCTTGCACAGTCAATGATTTACCTATTCCTCCTTTCAGCTATTCCATTTTGTTGTGGTGTCCTCGGTGTAGAGACCTATCTTTTAATACCATGCTCATTACAAAAGTTAGTAAATTCATTAGAAATAAATTCACCACCTCGGTCAAATCTTAAGAATTTCAATTCTTTACTAGTCTCTTTCTCAACTTTTACTTGATACCACTTGAACATCTTAAATGTCTTTGATTTTTCTTTCAAGAACATGAATGTCATTAATCTAGTGTAATCATCAACAAAAAGAATAAAATATCTATCTCCATAGTAACTTTGAGTTCTCATAGGACCGCATAGGTCAATATGCACTAACTCAAGTAATTTCTTTGTTGAATAATCTTTTCTTTTGAAACTAGATTTTGTCATTTTACCTTTCTGACATTCATGACACATAACATGATCAGGCTTATATAAGTTAGGCAAACCTCTAACCTTTTTCTTTTTATTGATCTTAATCATGTTATCAAAATTCACATGACATAACCTCTTATGCCATAACCATGCATCTTCATCTTTCATCATTAAACAAGAAGACTGATCATTATCAAGATAAAACAAATTACCTCTCAATTGTGTTTCAGATCCAATAAGTCTTCCTCCATCAACATATATCTTCACTTTCTTGCTCTCAAAAGCAACTCAGTGGCCTAAATTGTTCAGTTGTACCACACTTAGCAAATTATAGTTTAGACCTTTTACCCAATAAGCATTATCACATCTTATTTTATCATTTATCATCAAGGATCCTTTTCCTCTAACCATACAGGGAGCATCATTACCCATTCTAATAGATCCTCCATTGTGTTCTTCAAGATGATCAAATTTCTCTTCATCACCAGTCTTGTGATGTGTACAGCCACTATCTATAATCCTTGTATCATTATTATTAACCTTAGAGATAAGTGATGTCTCTACATACCTTTCATCATCTTCTGATTCATCCTTCATTACAAAACATACTACCTCCACATCTTCATCAATGTTAGTATCAGTGACATCTTCTTCTGTAATGTAGCACACCTTCTTGCCTTTTTCATTATTGTCTCAGCTATCTCTGTTGTATTTTCAGTAACTTCTATTGCCTCTTCTCTCATAGCTTCCTTCACCAGATCGGTCTTTGTTTCTGTCATCATCTTTCTTGTGTGGACATCTAGCAACAATATGACCAACCTCTTTACAATTAAAGCATGCTAAAGGTAATTTACCTCTATACCTTCCTTTACCTTTAGTTAACCTTCTGGCCATAAGAGCTTCAAGTTCATCAAGGTCATCATCAGTATTTCTATCACTATCATCATTCTTATTTTTGCTACTAGAATTACCAATCTTCAAAGAAGACATAAAAGAAGATTCAATAGATGGTACAACACTGTTATCAAAGTTATTTAGTTCAAAGGTTGTAAGCTTACCAATCAGATTATCAAGAGTAAGGTTGTTACCAGATGTAGACCTTGTTTCATGAATTGCAAATATTCCAATTGCATAAACTGGCAATAAGGTTCTAAAAACTTTTCTTACCACTTTCTCTTCATCAATAACACCATCAGATGCTCTAATAGCATGTACTAACTTTTTTACTCTATTTGTGTACTACACAATATTTTTACCTTCCTTCATCTTCATATCATTGAATCTACCCCTTAAGCTTTCAGCTCTAGCTCTTTTGACATCGATACAAGAAGAAGCAATCTCCATCATATTAACATTATGTTCATGCATGTCTCTCAATTGATCAAGGGTCAAGGGACTAGTGGGCGGTGCAATGCAACCATTCTCCATTAGTGTAAGGGTAGAATTCCCAATTCCAAATACATGCAGCTTCATTCGGCTTTGCCATACTGTGAAGTTATCTTTGTTTAGCTTTGGCACTTCCCTCTTATACATTTTGAAATCTTTGTGTTGAAGTCCTTAAATCTCTATTCCAAGAAACCAATGCTCTGATACCAATTGTTAGAATAATTGAAAGGGGGCTAAATTAGTTATCCACAGTCCCAATCACAAAATGTATATCCAAAAACAATTTACTAAAACTTTTGCTGCTTGGTAAACTAAAATAGTATTTTGTCTGTGTTTTTACCGATTACCAGTTAATAACATATAATGATTACCAATCAAATCCAATATGCAACATGAAAAGTATGAATCAAACAATCATCACAATCAACACATAACACAAGAGATTTAACGTGGAAATCTTGTGAAGGGAAAAACCACCTGGGACCGACAACCCAAAAATTGTTCACTCATCTGAAGTGAGGTCGATAAAGACCCAACCCTGTTAAAGGTTACAAACACACTGTGAGGTGTGACCTTTTTAGGGGATTTTAGACCAACCGTTATCATCCAACCATCATTCACTATGGGGTTGACATGATAAAAAATGTACACTCTATGAATGATATTACAAGACTTTCTAGTCCACTCTGTTAAGAGATTTATCTGTTTACAATGGTTAAAATGTAACAATAGTTGATCTAATTACAACACAACTTCAATTGAAGATTATCAGATCTATGTTAATCTCATTCAAATCCTCTGATCAATATATCAATTCTATTTCAATCAATATTCAGTAACTTACTGTCACTCAGTAATAGCTTTTTGACGCTCGGTAATCTCTATAGTTTGGTTCTCCTTAACTAGTTTGATCAGGCATGCATGAAGCTTGTTCACATGATATCTTTTGTAGTCTCCTTCCAACATGATTTCATCATGAAATCCTAGTCTCTTAAATAGATGAGTAAACCATTTTAATTCCATCCATCAGATTTTGCCGCTTAATCTCCTTTGTTGATTTTTCCACTTAAACCTTCCTCGGCTGATGTGTCAGTAACACATTTTGTTTCAATCCATTAGATCTTCTTTGAATTATGTTAGCCATCAATCTTTGTAATAAACATTATCTTCATCTTTGATTTCGAGGTAGTTTACAGCTCATCAACTTCCATCGACTAAACTAGTCATTTAGTTATTTTCTTCTGCTTGGTTAACAAAGAAATGTGTCAGTGAACACAAGCTCAGTTTATACTATGATCAGTATGCACTACACTACGTCGGTGTATACTGAAATGGTTCTTTAACCAACAACACTATCTTGTGCATTTTTCTCTATCCTTCATCATAGATGAATGCAACATAATCAAGTCAATAACATAAGGTCATAGACTCATTCATAAGTTACCCAATGTGTTCCTTATCCTTATCTGTCATCTCCATCTTTCTCATGTAGATATATTCTATTCTTCATCTCTTTTCTTCTTCTTCTATAGATATTTGGGTATAGTAACTTACAAGATAAGTACTGTCAAAATTAGTTGACATCAGTGACAACATATTACTGATTTAACCATCTTACATATCTAGTCAGCAACTCGGTGATCTTAAATCATAGATCTTCAAGTTATACAAATGTATTCAAATCAGTTGTAGTTCATCAAGAGTAATCTAAATGGATTATCATGGAGGCATGAGAGAAGAAGACAAGAATAGAGAAGTTGCAATGTTCAAGCTCAAGTGCTCAAACTCTCCTCCAAAATCACTTCTCCAAACTTGCATCATAACCATAACATAAAATCTAGATGCCTAAAATGAGAAGGAGAGGGCTCCTTTTAAAGAGAAGTGAATGGTAGAGATTAAGAGGCAAAATCCAAGGGTGGAGAAAAATTCTCATTTTGACTTTGGTGCACAAGATTCTCAAGAGGCAAAATCAATAGACATGGTTAAGAGGCAAAAAGATGTGTGGAAGAGATTAAGAGGCAAAAGGAGATTCTACTCATCTTGGAAAGTGTGCATTTAATGTGTAGACAAAAAGTGTTTTTCTTTTTATTTTAAATGTAGAAATTCCTTTTTCATGTGCACACATAGGATAAGGAAGATTTTATTATTTATTTAAAAGATTTTTTTTAATTTAATTAAAAGGGAGCATGTTCTCTTAATTAAATAAAAATTAGGATAAAATGATCAAACCTTAGGAAAAATTGAAATATTTGAATTAATTACGATTTGATCAAGGAAATTGATTTGAATTAAAAATATTGCAAGGCACTTATTCAGGAAATTGATAAATTGATTCCATCATTTGATAAATTGAATAATGGGGACCCATAGTCTAGGCAACCATTTTAGGGTGCATACATGTATCACCATTGTATTTGATCTAGTCGCTAAGGTGACTTAGGTATTTGATGGGGTGATTAAGTTTTAAAAGTTCTTAGCATGCCTTTGGGGTGACTATGCTATAGTTTTGTGAAGTGTTATAAAATAACACAACACTTAGCATTTTCAGGTAAGGTTATGTTTCTTGTTCTGAAAGGAGCATTAAATGATAATTAAAGATGAAATGGCATGCCTTAACTTACAACATGTAAAACAAGTGGAAAAGCTTCATTTGCATATTTTTGTTATTACATCCATTCAATAAAGTATTTTGGGTTTCTTTTGAAACCTTAGCTTGAAAGAGCTAGGGAACGACATGTTGAGACAACTTGGAGTCCTAACAGTTGCAGAAATCTTTGAGGAAGTTAAGGGCAGTTTTGGAAGATCATTTTTGAAAGATCTCTTGCAGAGATTTGCAATTTTTTTCACATGTTATCCTCTTTCATGCTCATATTTTTTGTAAGTTATGTTTAGTTTGTCTATGTTTAAAAGAAGTCTCGTTTTGGTTTAGTTAAATTTTTAAATGATAGATTCATGTTTTATTTAGATTATCTTGGCATTTTTGTTTAACTATCTATTCAATGACCTCATTCTTTATCAATCCCTTAACAAACATGTGTTATTCACAATACCTCCATGGTTGTCAATCTTGATTGGTTCAAAGTCTAACCCTAGTTCAGATTATGTTGAGGGTTCATTGGTATCATTCTTTTTATTAGTTGCTTAATAAGTTTATTGTATACATTTTTTTATCATAGTTAAAAGGTTTTTTTTGTGTCTCATATATTGATGGGCATTCAGTTCATGTCCAAACTCTAGTTAGAATATGTATCTCAATTAAATTTGTGTCAAACCCTTGTCAAGGGTTTGTGAGTTTGGATTATCTAAGCATGAAGGTTGTCTTGTGTCATACACAAAGTCTTACATATGCATACACTTGTCAAAATACTAAGTCACCACAGGTCTTAAGTTTTGTTTAAAGCTTTATCATATTATTGAAATGTGTTTCTAAACTAAGATCTATGTAATGTGGTTTTTGTTCTGTCAAGTTTGTTTGTTATGACCATGGTTAAGAAACCTTTTCTTTGGATAAGTCTTGATTAAGAAGTCTTTCAGCTGGATAAAAGATTTATTGACAAAGATTAAGATTTATTATTATTTTTGAGTTGCAGATATTGTATATCGAAGATATTAAGGAATTTGAGTTTGATCAATAAAATGATTGGTAAAGATTAGTGATTAAAGTTTTCATTATCATAACAAATTAGAAGAATATGCATTCATAAATGTTTCTTTATGATAGAAAATAGAAACATACTTGTTTTTTTAAATGGTTCTTAATCTACATATTAACGATAGTTTGATTCGGTTTTTGTAATTGGTTTTTCAATAGAGTAGTTGAACAAATTTAGAACATCTTATATATACATGGAAGTAAAGAATGTTGAATATATGTACAGAGAGAGGAAACTGATTCTTTATGAAATATTCATCAATTCTATTGTGCACATATGTTTTCATAGTCAGAGGTATCTTGTTGAGGATATTTTTATCCTATTTGAGTATGATGCATCTTTTGATACAAAATGTTACATGTATCTTTTGATGTATTGTATTTAAGTATGATTAATATTCTTTCTTAGATATCTTGACTCTATACATGAATAATATATTGTTAAAATAATGCATTGGAAGTCCAATGAGGCATTGTAAGTCTAGGAAGTTGTTGATAAGGTCAGTGAGGAATTTCAGCCAGTGAAACACAAATATTAGCCAGTGAGGAATTTTGGATGGTTTTATTCCTCAGGAGGGTTTCTACTCAAGACATATCTTGTTTTATGCTTTGCTCTTATTCTTTGTGTGTTTGTCTCTCATGTTCTGATTACTGGAAAAAATAGGTTTTGAAGGGACCCAAAACCCTTTACAATCCAAGATTCAAAAGATCGGAAGAAGATATTATAACACCAAAAAAGAGGCTTACAACATCAAGCTTCCCAAGATAGGGGCTACATAGATAGTGACAAAAAGGACAGAAAACCAAACCAAAAGACAATAGAGAGCACAAAAAACCAGCAAAGTGGCCAAATTAAACATCCACATACATAACCCCTATTTTCTCATCCAACATCTTCTCCATCTTGGCCTGAATGTTGTCCATCCAGCCAATGACACTTTCCAGCTTGTCCATGTTCTTCTTCATCAAAGGGGAACTTTTCCTATTGCTCCCACAGGTTCGAGAGCTAGGGACACCACTATCCACCAGAGGATCATTCCTGATCTCATTATCTTCCTCTGAAGCATTATCTAATAGGTTGACTGGAGCCTTGAGATTGGTTCTAGAAGCCTTCATACTGTCCATGCTATGCTAGAGGATATTAATTAGAGTATTATCCATTTTATCCATTCTTTCATTAATATCAGCAGCAGGGGATTTAGAAATACCCTCTTTGAGAAAGGACTCAAGTTTTTCACTAAGGATAGCATTATTAGCTTCAAGCTTCTTTCATTTTAAATGGAACCTTTTAATCTCATGGAAGCACCATTTTCTAAATCTAAAGGAGTAGATAGCCTCAGCTTTGGCAGTCTACAACACACTGGTAGTGACATCTTACCTGTCATTAAAGTCTTCAAAAATCATCTTGAATGGGGACTCTCTAGCTTTCCACTCACTAGAATCATCACTGCCCTTGTGAATATTGTCCTCAGAGTCATGAGAGACAGGCACATTGTGCCTCATGCCAACAAAAATATCATCCAAGATGGGAACCTCCTCTTTATTAAAATCTCTATCAATCTTTTTCTTTTCTCCTTACTGAATGGTAGTGTTGACCAGGTCTTCAAGGCTGTGAGAATTATGTGCCATAGTACCTTCCAAATTGGCTTCTTCCATAGTTTTACCTTTCTCATCAGCCACACTTTCCTAAATAATCTTCTTAGGGTCCTCTACTTTAGCTACATCCTTCTCCTCTATACACATAAGATCAATCTCAACTCCCTACACCTAAGATTCATCAATACCTTGTTGGTGAGCCTTGTCATCCACCTGATCCTTCCCCTTAGTCATCTCCTTGTTATTCTCCTCTAAGTCCTTACTGTTAACCTCCTCCTTATTATCTTCAAAGGCAGACATGGCATCAGAATCATCAGTATCCTCCTTCTCTTTGCCAGTACTTTGCATATCCTTAGTCTCTCTAGAACGTTCCTCATCAAAATCCTCAATCTCAAAACCCTTAGAGTAGTCCTCAGCTTCATTCTCTTCCAAGAAATTTTTTTCGAGCTACTACCCATAATGTCCTCCACCTTATGCTTAATAGGAACTAGACTTAGGAGTCAAAGGACTCCATTTGTTCTTTTCGAATGAAGGGGTGGAGCTAGGGTTAGGGATAGTTCTCATAATATGCTCATAAATCAGGAGAATCAAATCATCATGCTTAATAGGTTTCTTAGGAGAACTCTTATGCTCATTGATACTTTTAACCAGAGAAGTATGAAGGTAATAGGGTATCTTAATAGTTTCTTTGTACCTGAAATGGTTAAGGAACATAAAGTGGTGGGAATGAGCATGAGTGAAGCAACCATCCAAGGTAAAATACTCCATTACCACCTGTAGGACATAGCGCCAGATTTCCTTGATTTTGATAGGATCAATGTAGCCATTTATCTTTCCCTCTGCAATATCTAATTTTTCCTTCTCAGACTTCAGGAATTTTTCAGAAGCCATGTCCGAGACCTTGCAATTCCTATAAAACTTCTGGCCAACATTGGGGATTCTCATAACTTGAGCAATAAACTCCATATTTGTCTCCATAGATCTCCCTTCTATAGAGACAGTATCATTTTTCCAACCCTCAGCAAATTTTTGAGTCACTTCCTTGTCGAAACCATGTAATTTTTCTAGAAAAGGGGTCACTCCACCTTTCCTCAACTTTTGCCACACCATAGCCATGTCGGATTCCTTGAGCTTCTTACAATTATCAGGTTCCTCCCACTTCAAGTCACCACCCATTTTTAAGAAATTCAGCAGCACAGATCTCTTGTTAGAATTAGGACAATGATTTTCAAAGTTGCAATCCCTGTTAATAAAGAAATTAACAGAGGGCACAACCTAGATAGTGTGTGAATTGTTGATAATAATGATGCTTAAAACTTCATTCCATACTTTCCCATAACTGCTATCAGACTCCATAGAGCTTAGGCGAGTCTTATTAATCATTTCAAATCTTTCCTACCTTATGATTGATTTTATCATAATAAATGCATGATTTAGTTTCCTCTTTTAGATCTGCCTCGCTGTCCCAAGTGATGACCTCATAAAAAATAACACCAATATTTTCCAGGTTGTTCGCCATAGTGTTACTCTCGCAGTACACGTGAGTTATGTGAATTTTGGTACACTTGGCAATGATGTCTTTCACTTTGGACATGATATTTTCAATAGTCCATGATGGAGGATTATTGCCTTTAAGAGAATTAATAATATTCATTGAGTTGCCCTCCAACCAAATATTTTTAGTGTTGAATCTACTAGCAAGTTGTAAGCCATAGTAAGCTCCCAAATCTTTCACCATATGGTTGTTTTGAGTTCCCAAAGGGGTAGCATTAGTAGCAATGAGATTACCATTATAGTCCCTGATAACACTACCACAACCTGTCGGGCCAAGACTGCGCTTAGCAACTCCGTCAAAGTTTATCTTAGTCCATCCATCAGGGGGCATAGTCCAGACACTATTCTCACAGTCATTCTTTCTAGTTTGAGAATCCCTATTGTTCCCACTATGCTGGTTGATTCCTTTCGAAAGATTTTCTAGCACCCCTCTATTCACTTTCTCAAACACCAGAGTAGGAGTACTGCATTTGTCCCTGAAGATGTGGTTATTTATATCTTTCCATATACTCCAAGAAATTTGAGGAGAAACCAATGTCTATCTTTTTTTGTCCCTTTCATTAACACACAGATAATACCACTGCTGGTAAAAATTCTGGATAGAATAGGGGAAAACCCAGCTTAAAGGCCATTCCTGCAAAAAGAAAGACCAAACCTGCTGAGAGAAAGGACAATGTAAAAAAAGGTGTTTAGTGTCTTCCTCAGCCTCCTGGCAGAGACAAAATCTATTAGGCATGATGAATCCTCTCTTTTTAAGGTTGTCTATTGTGAGAGCTTTGTTTTGGACAAAAATCCAGTAGAAAATCTCAACTTTGGGACTAAGATTTTTATTCCAGATCTTCATCCAGAAGGGGGTTTCCTCAAGCACATCATATTGAAGAAAACTAGTAGAAGCCATAGAAAATTTTCCATTAGAAGAGGGACCCCAAATTAGAGATTCCTCCTTATTGGCATAGCAACAATGAGCCAGAAGGGCTTTATCAATATTTTGAAAGGCAGGGTTGATCGCAACCAAATTCACTTAGTAGTTATTAATCCAATAATATTTCACTTTAAGGTCAAAAATATTAGAGCATCTGCTAATGTCCTCAAGAAAGTTAAAAATACAATTCAAAGGTTTTTCAAACAACCATGGATCTTTCCAAAAATTAATATTGAAGCCATTTCCCCATTTCCAACACTTGCCTTTACTAGAAATGTTTTTGGCATCATTAATGTTCTGCCAGAAAATAGAGCCCTCAACTTTCTCCGAGCTAGACAAAAATTGATCAATAGGAGTATCATAAAGGTATTTATGTTTACATATGGTATTCCAGTCCTTAGGTTCTCCATAAATACACCATAATTGTTTAGCTAGCAGAGCTTTATTCATAATCTTAATCGGTCTGAGACCCATTCCCCCTAAAGATTTAGGTTTGCACACTCTTTCCCATGCTATCAAAGTGATGTGATTTCTTTCCTCAACCCCAGACCAAAGGAAACATTTCAGAATATTGTCAATTTCATCCACATATTTGGAAGGCATCTTAAACAAACTCATAGTATACACCAAAATACTTTGAAGAGAATATTTAATCAGGGTTATCTTCCCAGCCTGAGATAAAACTGCACCCTTCCACCCAGCCAGCTTGGTAAAAAATCTCTCCACCATCTGATTCCAAAAAGAGTCACTAATGTTAAGGCCCAGAGGCAACCCCAAATAGGAAGAGGGGAAGGAGCTAATTCTACATTCTAAGATGCCAACAATTTTATATTGCCTATCCTCTGGGGTCTTCATGAAAAACAAAGAACTCTTAGACCAATTAATGAGTTGTCCTATGGCTTTGCTGTAAAGATTCAAAGCCGATTTGAAGGCTTTAGCTTCCTTGATTGTAGATGAACCCATCGTGATGGTATCATCCACAAACTAAGCATGAGAGAAAGTTAAGGGATTGGATGATGGCCTAAGACCTTGAATAACACTCTTAGAGACCAAGAGCTGAAAGTATCTTCCCATGCTTTCAACCAGCAGGGTAAACAGAATGGGCGAGATAGGATCTCCTTGTTTGAGACCTCTACTATTTTTAAAGAACTTGGAAGGAGACCCATTTATTAAAATTGCAAAGGAGCTAGTGGAAATCAATTGATAGATAATTTGGATGACCCTCTCATTAAAACCAAACTGCTTAAGAATCAGACACAAGAAATTCCAATCAACATGGTCATAGGCTTTTGCCAAATCAAGTTTGAGGATAAATCCTTGTTTTTTCCCTTTGATGGCCGAATGAATATTCTCATGAACCAACACAACCAAATCCAAAATTTTCCTTCTTAGAATAAAACCATTCTGTTGAGGAGCAATCAAATGAGGAAGAATTTGCAAAAGCCTAGTAGTTAAAATTTTAGAGAAGATCTTATAGAAGGAATTGCATAGGCTTATAGGTCTTTGATCAAAAGAATGAGCTCCAACAATCTTAGGGACCAAGGCTAAGAAAGTACCATTGATTTCTTTAAGAAGATGCCTACATCCAAAGAACTCCTTCACAGCATTGGAGACATCCTTTTCCAAAATAAAACAAAATTTTTGAAAAAAGAACATAGGAAACCCATCAGGACCAGGAGCCTTATCTCCTTCAAAAGAAAAGACAACATCCTTGATCTCCTTGTTGGAAGGAATTGCCTAAAGTACCTTGTTTTGATCTAGTTTAACAATGCTAGGAATGGCTTCTAGTAATTGATCTTCCAGGTCCCTATCTAGATTACCATCAACAGAAAGTAAGGAAGCAAAATAATTAACAACAATTGTCTTGATTTCTTCTTCTTTGTAAATCTCAGCCCTGTCTGTAGAAATTTTAGCTATACGATTAGTAGCCTTGTGTTTGAGAGTAGTTAGGTGGAAGAACTTAGTATTTTTGTCCCCTTCCTGAAGCCAAACCACCCTTGATCTCTGATGCTAGTAAGTTTCCTCTTTGGATATCAAATTATGGTAACTAACAAGGGCCTTTTGTTCCTCAAATTTAAGAGAGTTTGAAAGCCCATGATTTTGAATAGCCTCCTGGATAGAAGAAAGGTCAATTTTAGCCTTATTCTTCTATTTGAATATGTCTCCAAAGACTTATTTATTCCAAATTTTAAATTTTCCCTTAATGTTTCTAAGCTTTTTGGTAACCTTGAACATGGCAGTGCCCTCAACTTTAATATTCCACCATTTAGATAAATTTATCTCCAGGTCAGGGTGACTAAACCACATCTTCTCAAACCGAAAGGGAAAATTCCTAGGAGCATTAATCAGAATGACTTCCAGCAAAAGAGGGTGATGATCAGACCCTATTTTAGGGAAGGAAGATAGGGTACAACAATATCTAGAGAGCCAATCATGGGAGATGAGAGCTCTATCCAGCTTGCTTTGAATATTATGAGGATCAACATGCTGATTGGACCAAGTAAAATTCAAACCTTAGAGATCTAGGTCAATCAAACCTTCATCATTGATAAAATTGAAAAGGTCCTCTGCTATCATCTTGAGATAGGATTCCGCCATACTTTTCACTATCCATAAGAGGAGTATTGAAATCCCCAATGAGCAACTAGCTTTCATTCTTGAATTCACTCCCTTTTTCCAAGATTTTCTTCCAAAATTTGGCCCTATTAAATTTAGCATTAGGAGCATAAATTTTAGTGATAACCCAACTAAAAGTATCTCTTATGTTCTCTAGCCTAACTGATATCATATTGGGGTCTTCAGCAACAATCACCCACTTAATAGTTTTCTAATTTCAAAAAATAGTTGTACCCCCATAAGCCCCAGCTGAACTATAACTGCTAACACCACCTTCTGAAAAAACTTAAGTTTGTCAACTTTTTCCTTACTCATTTTGGTTTCCTGAACAAGAAGGATATCAGGTTTATAATCCCTAACCACATTTCTAAGAATGTCTTGTTTATGGGGTACATTCAACTCCCTTATGTTCCAAGAGATGATCTTCATAATTTATTTGGAGAAAAAGCCTATGGAATGGTCCTCTATTTTCCATTTGCAATGTCTTGCCAACTATCTTGCTCTCTACCAATTTTAGCTTGTTTTCTTCCTGGTCCAGACTTTTCTTTCCCTACCTTAGAATTTTTGCTTCTATTCTTGATTCCTTCCACAGACAAAGGAGAGATGACTCCTTTAGATTTGTTTTTGGAGCTCTACCCTACCTCCTTGTTCTTATTTTGATCTTTGGCTTTAAGGCATTCAAGGAAATGATTCCTATTATCACCACTTTCACATTGGTTAGAAGCCTTATCTTCTCGAGAAATCTACATCACCACCATGCTAGGGTCAGCAAAGATATCAATATTCTCCTTATCAATTTGAGAGACCTTAGTGTTCTCCCCACTGCAATCTATCTCAGGCTAGGATAATAAGATAGGTTCCCCTCCTTGGGTCACCTCCTCCACCACAATATTAATATTCAACAAGTTACCTTCATCAAGTTGGGACAAAGGGAAATCTTCTCCCTGATTCACCTCTTCTAGCACAAAATTAGCATTCAGCAATGGAGAGAATTTATTTTCCTAAAAAAAAAAAATTGAGTTAGCATCAACATATGAGATGTGACTAATACCTTCCACCTAAGCATTAACCAAGGCCCCAGATTCCATATTACTACCAACCAAGTTACTTCCTATGTTGGCCTTTTCAATACTATGCTCATCAGCTAATGTGCTATGATCAGGAGTCTTTGAAGGCTTCAAAGAAGACTCTGAAGAGCCCTTAGAGATGTTCTTTGGTTTCCAAATAGCATTAGAAGAATCTTTCTTCTTGGTTACAGGGTCTTCCTCTTTTTTCTTAGGAGCTTTCAATAGACACTTTTTAGACCAATGGCTAGATTTCTTACAAATGAAACAAGAAAAGGGGATAGACTCATACTCAATTGACTATTTCCAAACACCCATCTTAGAGACTAAGTCTATAGAAGTAGGAAGATCAGCAGACTTACAAATTTTAACACAAATTCTAGCAAAGACTAGTCTAGATCTTGACATTGTAGCCGGGTATAAAGAGAGAAGTTCCCCAAACACATTCGCTACTCCTTTGAAAACACATTCATTCCAGTACTCTAAAGGGATCCCCTAGAGTCTCACCCATATAGGAGCCCATTCCAGAAAAGATTCTCTCAAGTCCATATTAGGCTCCCATTTTCTCAAAGCCAAGGATGACTTACCCATAACCCAAGGTCCTCCACATAGAGCTTTAGTCATATCATCCTCATTAGTAAAGGAGAATGAGGAAAAACCCTTAGGCATCATAGCTATGTCCACTTGCCTTTTGAGAAACCATCTCCTCTGAATGAAATGCTGAACATAGTCTATGTTCAGCCTTACTCCAGCATATTTTCCAACCAACATGAGATCCATCTGAGACACAAAGTGAACAATCACCGTGTTAGGGATAAAAATGGAAAAATCTCCCTTAATAGGATCAGATATATCATTAGCTTGAGGAAGGGAGGATTTTCCAAAAGGCTTCTTGCCAAAAAATGCCACCCAAGGTTTTTTAGGAACCACAGCCTCACCTTTTTTTTCATCTCCAGCAATCTCAAGAACCACAATCTCACCTTTTTTGACGTCTCTAGGAAAAATCTTAGCTCCCCCCCCCCCGGGTCTAGGGAAGCACTATCTCCTCATGGGTCCTAAAGACTCGAAGCCCCAATATCATCCATGGGTTTCAATGAACCACCATCATTCTCCTTGTCTCCTGACACTATCGAGATTCCAGCAGACTGTCCCACATCTCCAGCAGTAGCTCTAGCAAAGGAACCAGGTTTCCCGCTCGAGCCACCATTCAAATTTTGACCCACACCACCTCCCGCTCCTGCTCCAACCATATCCTCATGTTAATGTGTTCATCATGTACCATTCAATCTTCAAGTTCATTTGATTTCATTCAATATAGTTGACCATGGTGTGTTGATAAAAATAGATTCTTAAAGTCCTCGCATTTTGTATGTTATAAAAGATTATCTAAAGATCTTATAAAATTGTCATACCATTGATTCAACCCCCACTCCCCTTAATGGTATTTTACTCCAACAAGTTGGAAATTATCCTATGTGGCCAGATAGATCTTGAGCCTATATAGCTCATTTGATTATGTTTCCTTTTGTCATATCCCAAGAGAGTGGAATAGAGTGGTTGACTTCTTGGAAAAGTGGGCTTCAAAGAATTTAGATGGTTGGGACATTAGGGAGAGGTGCGGATTACTCTCTCATTATATTGAGACTAGGAAGAAGTTAATGTTGGAGGATAGAAATATAGTGTTGTTTCTAGGTGTTTCTATTTGGAACCTCTTGTATTGTAGTTTTTTTCTTAGTTGAGTCTGGTACCTTTTCTTTTTATTCTTGAATTATGTTGAAGAATAAATAAAGTGAATAATGCATTATGATCTTCGCCAATTTTTTGACCACTAACAAATTAAGAATACAACACCATATTTTTTTGAGGTATCTTGTCAAAAAGTCAATTATGCTTAAATTGTTCATCATTCAAATTAAATTATATAACATAACTAAACATATGAAATATTTAATTTGAATATATAATTTTCTAATATAATGTTGTATGTATGTATGTATGTATGTATGTATGTATATAATTTGGTATTATATATATTTATAGTTGACTAAAATTCAAATAAAAAGTTGTAAACTTTTTTATAAAAAATATCCTTATCTATACAAAGGAATAAAATGTAAAATAAAATAATAATATTATTTTAAAAATAAATAATTCTTATCCAAATTATAATATATAATAATAAATAAATAATATTTTTTTTCAAAAGATAAATACTATGTCATTATAAAACACTTATTAGTCCCTGCCTAGAACAAATATTTTCATTAGACCCTAACTATTAATTTTTACAATAAAAAGAATGTAACATTCTAAAGTTTGCAGTGATTTATTTTAAATATATATTTATGTATTGTAATTTCTAATTCTTTATTGGTTAGTACCAATTTTACTGAGATTAAAATTATTTTTTGAACTAAAAAACCAAAATAAAACTCATCTACATTATCGAATCTTCCCCTCAAAGTTGTAGCATTTTCTCAGATGTTGCCTCAGCTCCATTGAGCGGCAAGTTTGGAACCTGTGATTAGTCAAGACCTCATCCATACTGCAACTTTGAATGTGTTGAGTTTCCCTGCATATTAGGTATCATGCACACACAAAACGTGATTGAGCATAATCTTTCCCCTTCGATCAAGGCAAGAAAAATGCCGCCAACCATAGCAGACTTGGAAACGGCCCTTGGGACATGGCGCATCTGAAGGAACCCTCCGGTAGTAGCACCTGCAATGATAGAATTCCATGCATCATCCAAACCATGGAGCAATTCAAAGCCGAAAAGAGGTCACCCCACACAGGAAGTTTATCTTAGATATTTGTGGGCTTCATTCAGTCACTCCTGGTCATAATTGAGTATTAAGGATTTGATTTACCACAATTTTGTGCTTGTGTTCGGTCTCTTGCAGGGTTTTCAATATGGATTGATTTCAATGATTTATTTCCTATTAAATTTGGACATTCAGGGTTTTGTTTGTTTTGATTTAACGATTATGGTGGTTGTGAAACAATTTTGTTGTGCAACACCCACCACATTGACGGTGTAGAATAAGTCTCTGCTACTTCCATCCACCTAGATCTGCCCCATGTTCTGCATAGAGATGAGCTCTTTTTTTCCCTTATTTTTCATTTTGGATTAGTAGGTGATTTCGATACAATAAAGGGTTCTGCAAATGTTTAAATAAATTTCTAGTAATATATTTAACCAGAGGTAATGAATCTTAGAGGTGAAATGATAGAAACGTCTCCTCTTCCTGCTTTCATCTTTAATTTTTTCAGCATCATCCTCTTCTTGCTTCACAAGTTGCAATAAAACTCTCTTCTGAAATTCTTGTTGGTTCTCCTTCTCCCTATAAAAGTAGTTTTAGTGAAGCTTCTTTGCAACTCAAGAAGAGAACCCCAATATGAAGTGTACATATTAAAAAATAAAAATAAAAAGCTGAAAGAATAGAATAATTCACCCACCTATTTCTTTCTTTCTCCTCTTTAATATCCCGTGTTGATTCTTGATAATTTGAAATGTGCTCTCTTTTCATTGTTCTGTCTCTTTATTTGTCTTTGTCTGATTGTCTTTCATAACCATATCTATAATATCTGTCATAATGGTCATCATTTCTAGCAAATTTTGACAGTTCTCTTGAATTTGATCTTCTATCTCGTTGACCACAATCCCATCTACTTCTACTCCATTTCATCTCTCTCACAAGATCTAGATGTTTTTCTGACTTCCTAATAATCCCTAACTCTATCTCGCAAATTGGAATACTATTATCTTGCTTCCTGAAACCTTGAACACTTTCTACCATAGCCCATCTCTATTCATTTCACAAGAAGTAGACTGGCCCTTGTCTCTGATCCTATCGTGAGAAAAAACTCACACTTAAATAATGCCATATTCTCTCTCTTTATTTAGTATCTCTTAATTTGGGTATTATCAGTCATCACCTATTTTCTCATTAATTAAACTCCAAAATTAATTTGTGGTTACTTTATTTGCCTGCAATCGAAACTTGAGGCCAACATCAAGTGCCTTACTTTAATGACTAATACTCAGCTTTCACAATGCCATAGAGACAGTGAAAGGGTTGGAAAATAAATAACTGATTTAATGAGTCACATATACCTTAGTAGATCAGTAATCATCAATCTCTCCCTTTCAAGTATCCAATCAATTGTCAATCTCTTCTTTAAGATATTCAATCATTTGTATTATAACAATGATGTAACATAGACCTTATTGGCTTTGTCCTAGGCTCTCCTAGAACTCAAAAGGCTAATCTCCTAGCCTCAAGGGTACTATCCTAGCCCCTTCTAAGAGGTCTCAAAACTCCTCTCTTTTCAACCAGTCTATGACATCAATACTGTTATAAAAACTCACTGTTAACATGCCTTCTCTGCTTCCTTCTCACTTTGTACACCCCTACATGAAATAGAGATGGAATCCATACTCATCCTCAAGTGGAGAGGAGGATGTCAAATGCAAAAAAATGGTGTCACTCCACCCAAAATCCCATTAAGACCAAAACTAATCCTATCGCTAATAAAATTAGCTTACTCTTTGGCCTAGAAAAGGCTAAAAGGATTTGGAGGCCTAATTGGCCTATATCCTTTGATATCTTCTAACTTTTGCAAACAAGGTGCCCACCTAATCATATATTTGAATACCCTTTTGGAAGGGCTTAAGGATTTTTCAAGTCTTCCCTCCTCACATTGTCTATATAGTACCTTCCGAGAAACAGGCCTATTTTTTAGGGTTTTGAACTCACTATTTGAACCAGTGAGGGTTTGCCAATATACCCTTCATCTGTCTTCCTCCAATGTTCTTCAATGTTGTAAATTCTTGGAAAAGCATTGAACCTCCTCTCCACATACTTTGATTGAGGATTTGAATGCTCTCAATCAGTCCATTAGCTTTGCAATAGTTCACTGATCCCTAACCAAACCAGATTGCTTGCCTAGGGCATCAGCTTATAAATGCATGTCAAACTTTCTAGGGCCCCTCCTCTACACAACATATATTACAAGGAGTCTAGACATGAATACAAAGGACCCATACAAATTTTACAGCCTGGCACTTAGCATAGTTGGCTAAAATAGACTCAACCAGGCTCAAAAGATAACACCAAGGACTTAGGGAAGAAAAGACTAAGAAAAAACCCACCACACAAAGAGAAACCAAAAAAAATAGGCTTCTCCCAAACCTAGTGGCTTGGCTAAGGCCGCTACAAACCAAAATTTAGGCACACACTAGGTACCAACCAGCCCTACCTAGGTATCCTCACCATACTTCCCCCCCCCCCCCCCCCCAAAAAAAAAAAAAAAAAAAGCTTAAGTCCCTCCTAGGACTAGTAGATCCTCTAATTTGCCTTACTTCTTGAATTCTTCTGCCTCCACCCAGGTAGCCTCAGATTCAGGCCTATCCTTCCATTGAATCAAGTGTTCCATGTAGACCTTGTGCCAGGTAGTCTTCTTGACTCTTGATTCAATATCTTGGTTGCCTCAAGTTTTGGTTTGGGAGGTAGGGCCTGATGTTCTACATCAGCATACATGTTTGCAGCATTGGTATCAAATTCAGCAAGAGGACCTTTGTACTTGATCAGGTCAAAAATGTTAAAAATTGGGGAGATGTTCAGTCCACTAGGTAGGTCTAGCTTGTAGGCATTGGCCCCATACTTGGCCAAGATCTTGCAAGGACCAATCCTCTTCATTTGTAACTAGGTAGACATGCCCTTTTTTAACCTTGATTTATTTAGATGAACCATAACACTTTCACCTACTTCAAAGTGAATGTTCTTTCTCTTCTCATCAATCTTGGCTTTCAACTTTTGAGTTGAATCTAGGATGTTCTTCCTCACTTGTTCCTGAATTTCTTTCATTGTTTGAGTGAAGTATTTAGCATGACCACTCTGCTATTCCATGTCTCCAAGGTCTCTAAGTTCACATACACCTCTTGGGTGCATCCCATACACAATCTCAAAGGGACTTTACCTATAGTCCTATTCATGCTATCATTGTAGGCATACTCTGCTTGAGGAAGAAACACATCCCATGTCTACCCATATTCTTTAGTTAGACACCTCAATAAATTGCCCAACACTCTCTTAACCACCTCATTTTGGCCATCAGTCTGAGGGTGGTAAGCTGATCCAAATGAGAGATTGGTACCCAATCTACTCCACAATGTTTTCCAAAAGTGACTCATGAACTTAACATCCCTATCTGAAACAATGCTGAGGGGTAGTCCATGGATCCTTACAATTTCTTTAAAGAAAAAATGAGCAATGATAATAGCATCATGTGTAGTCCTGCAAGGTATGAAGTATCCCATCTTACTAAATCTATCTACCACAACATAAATGCTATCATGACCATGCTTAGTCTTTGGTAATCCCACAATGAAATCCATGCTCACACACTCCCATGGTTTGTTTGGCACCAGTAGAGGTTGGAACAAACCTATATTACTAGATCCTCCCTTTTCTTTCATGCACACTACACACTACTCTACATATTTGGTGACATCTCTAACCAACTTAGGCCAATGATAGAATCTTTGCACAAGATTATGGTTTTGTTAACCCCAAAATGACCACTCAAACTACCATTATGTTTCTCTTGTATGAGATTTTCCCTCAAGGATCCCTTGGGCACACACAACTGATTTCCCCTAAACAACAAACCACTCTGCAAGGTAAAATTAGAAAACTTACTATGGAAATGATTCTTAAAATCAGAGCATACCTTGTAGGCTTCACCAAAATCTTCATCATCTTTGTAGAGTTCTTTGAAACTCTCTATTCCAATGCTACTTAGTTGTACTTCTTGAATGGTAAGAAGCCTCCTACTAAGTGCATCTACAACCTTGTTTAGCTACCCTTTCTTATGCTTGATTGTGAAGGTGAATGCTTGAAGATACTCCATCCATTTTAGGTGCCTATTGCTCAACTTCTCTTATGTATTGATGTAGCTAAGGGCCTGATTGTCTATAAATACCACAAACTCCTTTGGCAAAAAGTAGTGCCTCCATTTCCTCAATGATTGTACTAAGGCATATAGCTCTAAGTCATAAGAAGATTATTTCTTCTTAGCTTCATTTAGCTTCTCACTAAAGAAGGCCACTGGTCTACCTTCCTGGCTTAACACACCTCCTACTGCTAATCCACTAGCATCACACTCTATGGTGAAAAGTTTATCAAAACTAGGCAGCCTCAAGATAGGTTGTGTTGCTACTTGTTCTTTTAGTCTCTTGAATGCTTGATCTACTACAGGAGTCCATTTGAACTTAGTCTTGAGACCTCCTTTAATGGTATCCACCGTTGGTGCACAAATACCACTAAACTACCTTATAAACTTCCTGTAAAATTGAGCCAAACCATGAAAGCTCCTCACCTTTGTTTCTGATGTTGGTGTAGGCTAACTCAAGATAGCTTCCACCTTACTTGGATCCATTTTTAGTGATCCATAGGATACTAAAAACCCCAAATAAACAAGCTCATGTTTGAAGAATTCACACTTTTCAAGATTTATGGAAAGCTTCTCTTCTTCCAGCCTCTTTAGGACCGTCTCCACATGTTTCAAATGCTCAGTTGTTGTCTTACTGAATATGAGTATATCATCTAGATACACTACCACAAACACACCTATGAAATCCTCAAGCACTTCATTCATGAGTCTCATGAATGTGCTAGGTGCATTTGAGAGGCCAAATGGCATAGCTCTCCACTCATACAGCCCATCAGTGGTCTTAAAGGTTGTCTTCCACTCATCACCATCCTTGATCCTAATCTGATGGTATCCACTTTTAAGGTCCAGCTTAGTGAAATACATTGCCCCTCCAAGAAAATCCATCAAATCTTCAATTCTAGGTATAGGGAACCTATACCGGATTGTAATCCTATTTATGGCTCTGGAATTTGTACAAAGCCTCCACTTACCACCTTTTTTTTATGCCAACACAATCGGGACTGCACATGGGCTTATGTTCTTCCTAATCCTTGATCCAATAATTATTGTACTTGTCTAGCTACTTCCAAGTTCTATTCTGGAGTGAGCTTGTAGGCTGCCTTATTGGGCAATGATGCACCTGGTACAAAGTCTATTTGATGACTTATTACTCTTCTAGGAGGTAAGGTTGTTGGTGTACCATCACTCACAATCTCCTTGTACTTCAACAACTCTTGTATGGTGGTAATGGCTCTATTTTGACCTTCTCTTCCTCCTTGGGTTTGAGTAATATATCATACTCCTCACTCTCCTTGTCCTTAAGAGCTTTGATGAACTCCCTTTTTCCACTCATTAATATGCTTGGGTTTTTGAACTGAGATTCATCCTCTTCCAACAAGGACTAAATTTTAAAAGTTTTGTTATCTTTCTTGAAGGAGATGGAGTTCTCCTTGCCATCATACAATGCACTCCTATCAAATTCCAAGGCTTGCCTAATAGAAAATGACATGCATCCATGGGTAGCTCATTCACTAATACACTTTGCCCCTTGTTTAGCCATGTCACCTTGTATGGGTTGACATGAGGGATATTTTCTAATTTCAGTTTGTTCACAGCCTCCTCTATTATGATGTTGTTAGTGGACCCTGAATCCATAATTACTTTGCATACTTTACCAAGAATCTTACATCTCATCCTGAACAAGGCTCTCCTGTGCTTAGGCTCATCCTTGACCGGTTGTCTTATCAAAACCCTTTTGAACATCAGATTCTCTCCCATTTTTTATTCAATATGGTCCACTTTAGGTGCTTTGACACTTGATGTCTCCTCATGGACATAGGCAACTCTTTTCCCATTGTTTGATGAAGAGGGCTTATCAGGGCACCTATAGGCTGGGTGACCCAATTGGCCATAGTTGTAGCATTTCATACTAGAAAAGTAGGAATTACTCCTTCCTATACCTCTTCCTCTATTTGGACCTCCTTGTGTACCTCTACCTTTAGAATGGCCCCCCCTTGGGTTGGTTTCACTGCCATGCTAAGTCAAGTTGGAGTCCCCTTGCTTCTTTTGCTCATTACCTCTACCTTGATATCCACCTTTGTGGCCCACTTGGTCTCTACCTCTTCATCTACCCCTATTATTGGAGTCTCCCTTCTTTTTGTTTCTCTCTTCAACCTTGGTAGCTAACTGATGGCATTTCTGAACTGTGGTAGGCGTCCATAAGCTTATGTCCTCTTGGATGTTCCATTTAAGACCACTTAGATATCTAGCCACCTTAATGGACTCCTCTTCTTGGATTTTGGACCTAAGGCATAGCTTTTGAAACTCCTTTGTATAATAGGCCACATCTAGGTCCTTTTTCTCCAATCCCTCTCTTTTCTTGTGAAGTTGGACTTCATAGTCCTCTCGCAAGTAATTATCCTTTATCTTATTCACCATGGCTCTCCAGTTTGCTATAGGTAACTTACCCATGCTGACCCTCTCATCTTGTAGTTACTTCCACCATGTCAAGGTTGCTCCTCTCAATCTAGATTTTGCAACCTTAACCTTTTGGGCCTCTGTCACACCTTTGGATTCAAAATGATTTTTCATGCCCTCAATCCATTCCATGACAGTCTCAATGTCCATTTTTCCACTAAAAAGTGGCAATCCTTCAAAAGCCTTTGCATTCATAGCCTCGATGGCCTTCAAGAATGGTTCCTCCCCTATTAAGGGGTCTGGTTCAGGTATGATGTCATCCACATCAACTAGTTTATTTCCTCTATCACTGCTTTCAGCACCACCATCCCTTTCTTGTCCTCTCTGATCAACCACTTCCTATAGCTTGATCCTCATCTCTTCCATTGCATCTTCAAGGAGTCTGTTTCTCTCCTTTTTCTCTTCTACTTCTTTAGCTAACTCTGCATTAGTGACCATTGTGTTCTCCCCTACTGATTCACTAGTATATAGAGACATGCACTGTCCTCACAATCTTTTACCGTGCTCTAATACCAATCTGATGTAACATAGACCTTGCTGTCTTTGTCCTAGGCTCTCCTAGAACTCAAAAGGCTAATCTCCTAGCCTCAAGGGTACTATCCTAGCCCCTTCTAAGAGGTCTCAAAACTCCTCTCTTTTTAACCAGTCTATGACATCAATACTATTATAAAAAACTCACTGTTAACATGCCTTCTCTGCTTCCTTCTCACTTTGTACACCCCTACATGAAATAGAGATGGAATCCATACTCATCCTCAAGTGGAGAGGAGGATTTCAAATGAAAAAAAAATGGTGTCACTCCACCCAAAATCTCATTAAGAGCAAAACTGATCCTATCACTAATAGAATTAGCTTACTCTTTGGCCTAGAAAAGGCTACAAGGATTTGGAGGCCTAATTGGTCTATATCCTTTGATATCTTCTAACTTCTGCAAAAAAGGTGCCCACCTAATCATATTTTTGAATACCCTTTTGGAAGGGCTTAAGGATTTTTCAAGTCTTCCCTCCTCACACTATCCGTACAATACCTTCCTAGAAATAGGCCTACTTTTGAGGGTTTTGAACTCACTGTTTGAACCAGTGAGGGTTTGCCAATATACCCTTCATCTGTCTTCCTCCAATGTTCTTCAGTGTTGTAAATTCTTGGAAAAGCATTGAACCTCCTCTCCACATACTTTGATTGAGGCTTTGAATTCCCTCAATCAGTCCATTAGCTCTGCAATAGTTCACTAATCCCTAACCAAACCAGATTGCTTTCCTAGGGCATCAGCTTATAAATGCATGCCAAACTTTCCAAGTCCCCTCATCTACACCACATATAGTACAAGGAATCTAGATATGAATCCTAAGGACCCGTACAGATTTTACAGTGGGAAGGTGTTCTAGCACTCCATTCTTCTAAACTCTATTAGGGCTAACCTGAGATAGGCCAAAATAAGGAAAATAAAACAAACTAACCTAGAACCAAAAGAAAATGTGAACTAGAAGATCAAAGAAGCCAAATACATCAACATTAAGCACATGCAACCATTATAGTGGGCCTTTTATTCCATTTATTAACTCTTCTAACAAAATCTTATATCTCTGTCAAAGAAAAAGACCAAAAATATAGTCTTCTGCAAATACACCAGTTTTCTCTCCATACGGTACTCTTCCCAATGCCCTCAAATTAGGGTTTCCCCACCTTAAATATCTCCTTCCTTGATGTTAGGGCCCATGGATTAGGCTAGCAAGCTAATAGGCTGGTTACAAGCATTTTGCAAGAAAATTGTCATGACAACTTTCAAAGTTGTCAAACAACTTTTTGGTGGAGTTGCAAACCACCAACTCAAACTTCTTAGTCACAAAGCTCTGATCATACAAGGGTCTTAAAAGACCATTTGGATCCTCTAAACCTTAAAGAGGCCAAATTAAAAATTGTGACAAATTTGTCCTAAGCCTGGCACTTAGCACAGTTGGCTAAAATAGACTCAACCAGGCTCAAAAGATAACACCAAGGACTTAGGGAAGAAAAGACTAAGAACAAACCCAAACTACCACACAAAGAGAAACCAAAAAAAATAGGTTTCTCCCAAACCTAGTGGCTTGGCCAAGGCCACTAATAGCCAAAATTAAGGCACACACTAGGTACCAACCAGCCCTACCTAGGTGTCCTCACCAAACAATATCTCCCTTTGTCATCGATGGAAACATAATATTAAATATGCCATAGAATATCAAACATTTGTCTACAACTTTTTATTTAAATGTTGTGACTTGATAAGATCTTCCTAGCTTATTTATTTAATTTGATTAATCAGTACACAACATCAATGCTCTCCCTTTCAGTTAGCTTTAGTTCTAACTAATATCTCTCTTTCATTCTCTCATCCTTATTCCATGCAATCATCTCTCCCTATAGATAGATATTTCATTGTGGCCTCTCTCCATTTAGGTCTTAGATCTTTCCTGAATATTTTCTCTCCCTTTGACAGCAATGCCAAAAAGAAAATAATCATCTCTGTGGAGCCAAATCAATATCTATGTTGTTTAGTTCAGATTCTTGTACCTTGCATGCACTGATATGTAATCTTAGCTTGTCTTCCATTTATCACAACCTTAGGAAACCCAAAGTGTGAACAATATTCATCAACATCATTAGCTCTTTCGATAAAGTACACGTTGATGCAACCTCATATCACCTTAGTGATTGTTAGATAGGGCATGGACCCCTATTCTACTTCTCAAGTATTCAAACATGTCCTTCAATAAGGGTTTAGTAACTATATTAGTAAGTTTCTCTTGTAATCTCACATGGTCCAATCTAACTTACTTTTCTTGAACTTGTTCCCTCAAATAGTGATACTTAATAGATATATGCTTTGTCTTCACATGCATCACTGTATTCTTAGAAATATTAATAGCACTTGTGTTATCACAATAGATTATCATTGGATCAGTGATCTCCTCATTCATACCTTCCAATAGTTGTTTATCCATGCAATATTTGAATAGTTAGCAGTAGCAGCAACATATTCTACTTCTGCAGTGGACTAATAAATGTATCCTTGTTTCTTACTTATCCAAGTAACCAATCTTTCTCCTAAAAAGAATCTCCACTAGTAGTGCTTTTTCTATCATCAATGTTTCCGGCCCAATCACATCAGTGTAAAATTTTAGTTCAAAATTATCTTATTCCGTATACCCTAAACCATAATTTTTAGTTTTCTTCAAGTATCTCAAAATTCTTTTCACAACATTCATGTGTGATTCTTTAGGATTAGAAGAGAATCTAGCTACAATTCCAACCACATGTGCAATATTTGGTCTACTATGCACAACATACATCAATTTTCCAATCATTGATCTATACAAGGTTTGATTTACCTCGGTTGGGTTGTGATCCTTTTTCAGCTTGCCTCTGGTGATCATAGGTGTACCAACTAGTTTTGAATCTTCCATACTGAATGTGTTCAACACTTCTTTGATGTATTTATATTGTGTGATGTATATGCCTTCCTTCTGTTGTAGTATTTGTAATCCAAGAAAAAAATTATCTCACCAAACATTAACATTTCAAATTCTTTCCTAATTTCATCAGAAAAAGATTTTCATAAGCTATCATGACCTCTAAATATGATATCATCAACAAATATTTCAGAAATAAGAATCTTGTCATCAATTTCACATTTCAAGTATAAATTGTTGTTTTCACTTGTTCTAAAAAATCAAATTCTTATGAGATAAGAATGTAGTCTTTGATACCATGCTCTAAGTGCTTACTTCAGTCCATATAATAATTTTTTCAACTTACATACCATGTTCCTCTGATTAGGATCAACAAAACCTTTAGGTTTTTCAATGTATACCTCTTCCTCAAGTATCCCATTCAGAAATGCAGATTTAACATCCATCTGATAAAATTTAAATCCTTTGTAAGCAGCATATGCAAGTAGTATTCTTACTCCTTCAAGTCTAGAAATGGGTTCAAAATTTTCTCCATAGTCAATTCCTTCTTCTTGTGCATAACCTTTTCATACTAGTCTTTCTTTATTCCTTGTTACATCTCCATTCTCATTCAATTTGTTTCTGAATATACATTTGGTTCCAATCACATTTTTGTCTTTAGGTCTTGGTACCAATGTCCATGTCTTGTTATTTTTTATTTTCTCAATCTCTTCATTCATTTCCTTAATCCATTCATCATTTTCCAATGCATCTATAACTATTTTAGGCTTAAATTCACAAACTAAACATGTGTCATTCCTAAACATACTTCGTGTCATCATTCCTACTCTTTTGTCTCCAATTATATGAGCTTGGGGATGGTGTCTTCTCACATATTTTGCAAGTATTGGTTCAGATCTTTGTTCTTCAATATGTTCTCCACTTAGTGCATGATCAAAATTTTCATCAGTAATTGTTTGTTGATGCTCGGTCTGTAAAGATGGTTGCTCGGTAATGCTAGAATGTTGCTCGAGTAGATTTTCATGTTCTTCAATATAAAAAAATCTACCATATTCTTCTAGTTCCATTTTACTTTCTTCGTCATTCTTTTCTGCAAACTTGTCAACTTTCACATTTTCACTTTCAATCATTTTGTTAGTAACCTTGTTCAAACATTTATAAGCCTTGATTTTAGTAGAATGTCCTAGAAATATCCCTTCATCACATTTCGAATCAAATTTTCCATTTATATTATCTTTCAAAATGTAACATCTAATTCCAAATATTCTAAAATAACTCACATTAGGTGTGGAACCATACCATAATTCATAAGGTGTCTTGTTTGATTCTTTCTTCAGCTGAACTCAGTTCAATGTGTAAACAATAGTACTAACAAATTCTCTCTTGTACAATTGTGCAACATCTTTTTTAATCATTAGCATTCTAGCACAATCAACAATTGATATATTTATCCTTTTAGTGATACCATTATGCTAGGGTGTCCTCGTTGTAGCTACATGTCTCTTAATTCCATGATCATGACATAAATTAGTGAACTCATTAGAAATAAAGTCACCACCTCTATCTGATCTTAAGAATTTCAATTCCTTACTACTTTCTTTTTCCAGTTTTTCTTTATACCATTTAAACATTTTGAAATCTTTTGATTTTTCTTTTAGGAACATGATAGTCATCATCCTAGAGAAATCATCAACAAACAAAATAAAATATGTCTCCATAATAACTCTGAGTTCTCATTGGACCACACAAGTCAGTATGAACTAACTCCAAAATAGCATTAGATGAGTAATGTTTTCTCTTGAAACTAGACTTTGACATCTTACCCATTTGACATTATTTTCACATTACATGGTCAGGTTTATATATGCTCGGTAAACCTTTAACTCTTTTTTTCTTAATGATCTTAACCATGTTATCAAAGTTCACATGGCGTAACTTCTTGTTCCATAACCATACATCTTCATTTTTAGCCAATAAACAAGAAGTTTTGGTATTGTCAAGATAGAATAAGTTACTTTTTGATTTTTCACCAGTTTCAACCAACTCTCTAGTCTCATCATATATTTTCACCTTTCTATTCTGAAATGAAACTCGGTGACCAATGTTATTCAATTGTGCTACACTCAACAAATTATAATTAAGTCCTTTCACCAAATATGCATTCTCACATATGATCTTAATATTAAACGATATAGATCATTTTCCTTTTACTAGACAAGGTGTATCATTTCTCATTTTTGCAGATCATTATAATGTTCAATATATTCAAATTTGTTTTCATCACCAGTCATATGATGTGTGCAACCACTATCAATAATCCAAGTATCATTCTTTCTAACGTTATAAATGAGTGTTCTTTCAACATACCTTTCTTATTCTTTAGAATATTCCTTCAATGCCACAAATACCACTTCTATGTCTTCATCGGTCTCAGTCTCAGTGTCATCATCTTCATCTTCAACTAGGTAACATGCCTTCTTACCTTTATCTCTGTAGTCTTTTTTATCTTTGTTTCCATATTGTCAGTTGCCTCTGTGATCTTTGTAGTCTCTTATGTCATTCTTCCTTTTATTTTATCTCTCATTTGTTTTTGCAACTTCCTTCCTATCATGACATCTTGCAATAATATGACCAATCTCTTAGCATTTAAAAAATACCAAGGGTAGCTTACCTCTATATCTTCCTTTTCTTTTTTTTAATCTTCTAGCCATCAATACTTCAAGTTCATCCTCTTCGACATCACTTTCACTTCCATTTCTTATCTTATGTTTGCTACTTTATTTTCCAATTTTCAGAGATGACATAAATGCAGATTCTATCATAGGTACAATACTATTTTCATAATTGTTAAGCTCAAATGCATTCAATCTACCAATTAAACTATCAAGATAAATATTATTACCCAAAGTTGCTCTCATTTCATGAATTTCAAAGACTCTAATAGCATAGGCAAGTAACAATGTTCTGATAATTTTACTTACAACAATGTCTTCATCAATAGTTCCACCTGCTCCTCTGATAGTATTCACTACTTCCTTGATTCAGTTGTTGTACTTAGTGATGGTTTCACCTTCTTTCATCTTCATGTCATCAAACTTTCCTCTTATAATTTCATCTTTTTCCCTTAGCAAATTCACATCTCCTCCATGAACTTGTGTAAGCTTTTCCCACATCGATTTTATAGTTGTACATGTCTTAATGTCTTCAAATTTAGCATCTGATAAAGAAGAAGCAATCTCAATCATCATAGCATTATGTTCTTTTCTTTCTTTCATCTGGTTGACAGTCAAAGGACAGTGGGAGTTATAAACTCATTTTCCAAGTAGTATGTTGTAGAATCACCAATCCATGATAGATATAACTTCATCCTACTTTTCCATTTTAAGAAGTTATCTTTGTTCACCTTTGCCACCTCTCTCTTATATATCTTGTGATCTTTTACTTAAGTCTTTCAAAATTTTGCTTTAAGCACTCTTGCTTTGATACCAATTGTTAGATAACTAAGAGGGGGTTGAATCAGTTAAGTCCAGTTAGCCTACAATTTGAAACACTCTCTGATGTATAAAACAAATCTTACAAATCAATTAAACAACTCAGTAAAACTTTGTTAGTGCATTTTTGTTCATTAACTAAATATCAGTAAATTAACTAGTGTATATACCGATCAAACCAATAATTGTAATATGTAAAGTAAAATAAAAAATGATCACATCCATACACATATAACACTTGATTTATAATGTGGAAACCCTGTTAGGAGAAAAACCACCTGGGACCGGTACCCGAAATAATTTCACTCTTTTGAAGTGAGCTCAATTAAGAGCCAACCCTGTTAAAGGTTACAATAACACACTGTAAGGTGTGACCTTATTAGAGGATTTATCACTAATAGTTCTTTGTGACCAAACATTCACTATGAGTTCAACATGAAAATAATCAACATTCATTGAATGTCATAATGAAATATAAAGACTGTTAAGTCCCACTCGGTTAAGAGATTTATCTATAGCAATGGTTAGAATGCAACAGTAAATGATCTTATTCAAATACAACTTTCTTTTGCAAATTTTCATATCTATGCTAAGCTCAAAATACCTCTGGCTAATATAGTTGATTCAATTCCTTTGTATCCTCCAACTCTATTATGCTCAGTTAGTGCCTTTCTCTAACACTCGGTGTTGTCTACAGAATTACTCGGTTCTATCTTCAACCTGTCTGACCAGCTTTGCATGAATGCAATCTCCTCACTTGCATTCCATAATTAATTATGAATCTATTGTCTCCTTTTATAGGCATAATAAACCATTTTCTTCTCAACCATAGATTTTGCCTTTTAATCTTCACCGTTGATTTTACCACTTCAGCCTGAACTTGTTTCTGTAACACATTTCATTCTCCATGATTCGATCATCCTTGAAATTTTTCATTCATTTGATCTTCATAAAAAACTTTATCTTTAACCTTGAAATCATCCATAATCATTCAGGTCATCATCTTTAGTTGATAATCATATGTTTTATTTATTTATTTCACTCGGTCATTACCGTGATGTGTCGATGACTTCTTACTTGGTTAATATTGTACTCAGTATACACTACACTTGCTTGGTGTACACTATTTTCAACTTGGTGTATACTAAGTTATTCATTTACCAATCACATAAACTTGTTCATTCTTGATCTTAAATTCATAACATAATTATATAATACAATAAAATCACTAACATAATGTCATAGACTCATCAATAAGTTACCCAATGAATACCATATCCATATCTTTCTCATTCATCTCATCTTCATGTTAATATCTCACTCCTTCACCATTATTTCTTTCTTCAAATATTTGTAACTATCATGATAAGTACAGTCAAAACTAGTTGACATCAATGACAATATAATAACTAATTTAATGTGTCACATATACCTTAGTAGCTCGGTGATCATTAGTCTCTCCCTTTCAAGTATCCAATCAATTATCTCTTCTTTAAGATATTCAATCATTTGTAGTATAACATGAGTTTTCTTCTATCTCAATGTTCTTATCATTGTATAAAGCAATTTTAAATGCTTATTACATAATACATTTCCTTTTCTATATTACTAACTCATTTCTTCTCTTAACAGGTTACAATTCTGACCTATCATGTTGATGCCTATGCAACATTGCAACAAATCCTTTTATCAGCAAGAACACCACTCCTCTCACTCATAACCATAAGAACCTATCAAATTGTGCATACTTTCACCACATAGGCTCATGTATTTAGTAATAATAAAAAATCTACCTTGTACCATATGACATTCGATACAAGCTATCACTCTACACATCTGACTAATTCTTCTCCTTCATTGTATACGTTAGCAATGCTTACAATTGTAAACATCTTTGAAATTATACCCTAATGTCATAGCCGGCTAATTTTGTATTTAATCTTAATAGAATCTATATAATATTTTCATCTAAAGGTCATCTTTCAAGTTAATATTAAGGATTTGTGGTTGCATGTTTTGATGATTTACTGGACATTCCTTTTTTTCATGAGTTAAATTTTTAATGAAATTTGTATGGTTACTACTTTCAAAATAGTCTTACCACTTGCACAGACTAAAAATTTCCAAGGAATTGACAATTGTATTGAACTCCTTGAAAATATTTTAGCTTTGATAAGCATCAAATTCTGAAACCATAAAATATAAGAGGCAAAGGAAAAATAGAAAAACAAACTAAGGAATAACAACCATCAAACAAAAGATGTGCTGAAAAAGATTTATATTTCATATTTTTAAAAACACAATAATTAGACTATAAGATAAATGCAGAGTTGTTGCTTTCTCATCACACTAAGAAATATAGAAACCCCTGTTCATTTGCTGCACAAAAATTGTTGCTACAACAATATTGATTGTTTTTATTCATTTTTCATACATATGATGTTATAGGCTCTTTAAAAAACAAGACAAAACCTCAAAATAAATTTGAAAAATTGATTAAGTCATGCTTCCATTTTAGATTATAATTTCTTAATATTTCAAGCATTAACATTTTATATCACATTTCTATATATTCTCTAACATATTGATGATTGTTATAGAATGTTATCATAATATATGATCTCAAATTAAAAACCTTAAATTATCACGTTCACACATTAATCTCATGAACTGTGAAAGTATGATGACACCAAAAGGCTTATAACCTTGTCAAGCTGGAACATCAACTAGTAAAAGAAACAAAGGAACATGGAAAGTTAGAAGATAGAACTAACAAGCTGAACAGATCAAAGGCACTTTGGATTTATATATGATTGTTTTAGGACAGAAAATTAATTCGCAGAAGTCTAAGATTTATTTATTTAATATTAATATTATAGGATTTCCGGTTGAGCATTTACCATGATCATATCTAGGTCTTCCTTTCTTTATGGGAACCAATAAAAATTGTTATTGGACATCTATTATTGACTGGATTTAAACAAGAATTTCAGCATGGAAAGCTAGGTGGTTATCTCTTGTGGGCAAACTTCTATTAGTAAAGGTGGTGTTATATGTTATCCCAAATTATTACATTGCAATACTTAAGGCTCCTCTATTAGTTGTACAAAAAATAGAGAAACTGATTAAAGAATTTTTGTGAAAAGGGAATATGTTGGAAGAGAAAAACATCTCTTTGGTTACAATACAATAGATGGCACAAACTAAAGAAATTGGTGGGGTAGATGTTCATAACATAGCATTGACAAAACAAAGTTTTGCGTGGCAAACTTGTTTGACACATGTACACGAAGTCAGAGAAAAATGGTCTAGGATTTTGTAGTAAAGATATTTGGACAAGGACGACCCAAAGCATGTATTAACTATATTGGATCCCCCTCAAGGATTAGTTGTATGGAACTTCATGATGACTGCTAGAGCTGTGACTCAAAAATATATTTCATGGGAAGTGCATAATGGTGATAGTGTGAGCTTTTGGGGTGATTCCTAGAATGGTCTCCCCCAATTGAATACCTCTCATCAATTAGATGATCTTATAGATTCCTTTGTTACACATTGGGGGGACAAATTATCTGACTTTGTTGCATTTGTTGATATCTACTCCAGGAAAGTCCAATGGAAAGACCCTACTGATTTTCCTATTGAGGAGGGGAAACAAAAATTGTTTCACAAGATTCTTATGGAAAGAGACACTTTTTTGACTAATAGGGAGGATAGACTTTTTTGGGCCCCAATTAATGATGGTAATTATAATATAAAATATGGGTACAAAATGTTGTTGCATTTGAATAACATGAAACTGTTAGAATAACTGAGAGGGGGGTGAATCAATTAATCACTGTCCCAATACAAAATGTATAATCCAAAAACAAATAATTCAATTTATGTTGCTCGGTAACTTAAAATACTTTTACTGTCTGTGCTTTTACTGATTATTAGTCTAATAACATATAGTAGTTACCGATCAAATCAAATATGCAATATGCAAATATGACATCAAAACAAACATCACAATCAACACATAACACAAGAGATTTAACGTGGAAACCCTGTGAAGGGAAAAACCACCTGGGACCGGCAACCCAAAAATATTCACTCTTCTGAAGTGAGGTTAGTGAAGACCCAACCCTATTAAAGGTTACAAACACACTATTAGGTGTGACCTTGTTAGAGGATTTAAGACCAACCGTTATCGTCCAACCAGCAGTCACTCTGGGGTTGACAGGATAACAATGTTCATTCTATGAAGGATACATAATAAGACTTTCTTAGTCCACTTGGTTAAGAGATTTGACTGTGTACAATGGATAAATATGTAACAGTAGGTGATTTGTCTTAATACAACTTCAATTGCAAATATACAGATCAATGTTTAGCTCATACAAATCTTTCTGATCAATGTAACATTTTTGATTCAACAATATGTCAACTTACTGTCCATCAATAATCACTCTTTGTCACTCAGTAATGCTCTACAGTAGGGTTCTCTTTAACCAATATGATCAGAATGCATGAAAACTTGTTCACACAATGATTCTGCAGTTTTCCTTCTCTTCTGGCATCTCACTCATTGTGAAATCTCCAGTCTCTTATATAAACATGTAAACCATTTTCTTCTGCTCCATCAGATTTTGCTGCTTAATCATATTCATTGATTTTTCCTCTTAAACATACCTCAGCACTTGTGTCAATAACACATTTGATTCTCATCCATTAGATCTTTCCTTAATTTTGTTAGCCGTCAATCTGTGTAACAAACATTATCTGTTACCACGAAACCATACACTTTCCAGCTCATCAATCTTATCGGCTTAACTAATCATTTAGTTCATTCTATTCTTCTCAGTTAACAAAGAAGTGCATCAGTAAATAAAAGCTTAATTTGTATTGTGCGCGGTATACACTACACTCCGTCGGTGTATACTAAAATGCTTCATCAACTGACAACACTGCTTTGTGTCTTTCAGCTCTTTTCCTCATCATAGATGAATGAAACATAATCAAGTCAATATCATAAGGTCATAGACTCATGAACAAGTTACTCAATGTATTCTTTATCCTCATCTATCATATCCATCTTCGTCATTTAGATATTTTTGTTCTTCATCTCTTTCACTCATTTTCCACAGATGTTTCAATATAGTAACTTACAAGATAAATGTTGTCAAACTAGTTGACATCAATGACAACATAATACTAATTTAATCATATTACATATCTAATCAATTAGCTCGGTGATCTTTAAATCATAGATTCTTCAATCAGGTTCTAAATCAGTTGTAGTTCATCAATCTCTCCCTTTGGCATTGATGGCAACTCAAGAAATATGAAATATACCATACACATACCAAACATGTATTCTAAAACTTTGTGAACAAATGATGTACAAGCTCTCCCTAGCTTAATATGTTTAATCACTACGTTACTCAACAACATTACAAAATACAGCTTTGTCAATCTGCAAATATGATCTTTTCAGCTCTCGGATTCCTTCTTCTATTCTCAGTAACTAATCTTCAATGCTCTCCCTTTCTTCAATTTGTCTCTCCCTCAGATAGTTCTCATCGGTGCATATTGTTTCATATTTCATATTTTTTATCTCTCCCTTTGATAAAAATGCCAAAGAAACAAATAAACAAATAGCTCCTCAATAGCCAAGTAACTCTTTGTTGTCCGGTGCATCTTTGTATCTCTGTATACTGAGATGCCAATCTGTTCTAGTACTTTTCACAACCTTAGACATGATCCAAAGTGTGAACTATGTTGCATCAACATGAATGATCTTCTGATAAGATTAGGCTAATGCAACATCTAGATCACCTTAGTGACCAGTAGACAGTGGACGAACCCCTAGTCTAGTCCTCAAGTACTCAAATGTGTCCTTCGGTAGAGCCTTTGTAAATATATCTGCAAGTTGTTCTTTTGATGTAACAAACTCTAGTTTAACTTTCTTCTCATGTACTTGTTCTCTCAAGTAGTGATACTTAATTGATATATGCTTTGTTTTAGAATGCATCACTGGATTCTTTGAAATGTTTATTGCACTGGTGTTATCACAGTATATAAACACCGACTCAGTGATTATCTCATTCATACCTTCCAGAACTTTCTTAATATATGCAATATTTGAACAATTTGTAGTAGTAGCAACATACTCTACTTTGGTTGTAGACTAATAAATGCAAGCCCGCTTCTTACTTGTCCAGGTAACAAGTCTTTCACCAAAGAAAAATGCTCCTCTGATGGTACTTTTTCTATCATCCACATTTCCAGCCCAATCAGCATCGATATAGACTCTGATTTCAAACTTGCCTTCCTTAGGATACCACAATCCATAATCCTCTATTTTCTTTAGGTATCTTAAGATTCTTTTACTAGCAATCATGTGTGATTCTTTGGGATTATCAAAAAATCTAGCAACTATTCCCATAGCATGTGCTATGTCTAGTCTACTGTGAACTACATACATTAACTTACCAATCATTGATTGGTACAGTGTCTGGTTTACCTCTTTAGTTTCATCTTCCTTAGTTAGTTTACATCCAGTAGCCATCAGTGTTCCCACAGGTTTAGCATCTTCCATGCCAAATGTTTTCAATACTTCCTTGATATATTTTGATTGTGAGATGAATATCCCATCACTCTACTGAATCACTTGTAGTCCTAGAAAGAACTTAATCTCTCCGAACATAGACATTTCAAATTCATTCCTCATTTCATTAGAAAATGCTTTACATATTTGATCTTGACCTCCAAATATAATGTCATCTACAAAAATTTTAGCAATAAGAATTGTATCATCAGTATCTCCTTTCATATATAAATTATTGTTCTCACTTGTTCTTACAAATCCTATACTTAACAAATAAGTATGCAGCCTCTCATACTAGGCTCTCAGTGCTTGCTTCAAACCATATAAATATTTATGTAATCTACATACCATATCTTTCTTTTCTGGATCAATGAACCCTTCAGGTTGTTCTATGTAGACTTCTTCTTCAAGTATTCCATTCAGAAATGCTGACTTGACATCCATTTGATAAACCTTGAATTTCTTGTGTGCAACATATGCAAGTAGCATTCTGACTCCTTCTAATCTAGCAATAGGTGCAAATTTTTCACCATAATCTATGCCTTCCTCCTGTGCATATCCTTTGCATACCAATCTAGCTTTATTTTGGGTTACTTCTCCATTCTCATTCTGCTTGTTCCTGAATATCCACTTAGTACCGATAACATTTTTATCTTTAGGTCAGGGTAATAAGGTCTAGATTTTGTTCTTCTCTATCTGTTCTATTTCCTCTTTCATTGCATTAACCCATTCATCATTTTCTAATGAAACTTTCACATTTTTTGGCTCATAATCACAAACTAGACATGTACCTTGTCTTGCTTTACTCCTTGTTTGCATGCCAGTTTGTTTGTCTCCAATAATTTGTGTTTCAGGATGGTGTATTTTGACAAAAATCACTAGTATCCTATTTCTTCTTTCTTGTTCATCCTGTGCAGGTTCATTTTCTTGCTCGGTAGGGCCATCCTACTCATTGATTTCTCTTTCATGTTGTTCGGTATTATTTTCCAGCTGATCGGTTATCATAGGCTGCGGCTTCAGTAAATACTCTAGTTGTTCAATGTAAGTGAATCTATCATAGTATTTTGGTTCCTTTGTACTTTCCTCTATGTTCTTTTCATCAAACTCATCAACTCAGACATTAGTGCTCTCAATCATTTTATTAGTAGTTTTATTCAGACACTTACATACTTTTCTTTTACTGGAATATCCTAGAAACATCCCTTCATCGCCTTTTGAATCAAATTTTCCATTTCTCTCATCTTTCAGAATAAAACATTTGCTTCCAAAAATTTTGAAATAACTTACAGTAGGTTTGTGTCCAAATCACAACTCATAGGGTGTCTTGTTGGTGTCCTTCAATTGAACTTGGTTCAGAACATAAACAGCTATACTGACAGCTTCCCTCCATTATGTCTGAGCAACATTCTTTTGCAGCATCAATGTCCTAGCATAGTCAACTATTGACCTATTCCTTCTTTTAGCAATGCCATTTTACTGAGGTGTCCTCGGTGCAGAAACCTATCTTTTAATACCATGCTCATTACAAAAATTAGTAAATTCATTAGAGATAAATTCACCTCCTCTATCAGATCTTATGCATTTCAATTCCTTACCAGTCTCTTTTTCTACCTTAGCTTTATACCACTTAAACATCTTAAATGCTTCAGATTTTTCTTTTAAGAACATAATAGTCATCAACAAAAAGAATAAAGTATCTATCACCATAATAACTCTGAGTTCTCATAGGACCACATAGGTTGGTATGAACCAACTCAAGTATCTTCTTTTTTTAATAGTCCTTACTTTTGAAACTAGATTTAGTCATCTTACCCTTCTGACATTCATGACACATAAAATGATCTAGTTTTGACAAGTTAGGTAGACCTCTAACTCTTTTCCTTTTACTAATCTTAATCATGTTATCAAAGTTCACATGGCATAACCTTTTATGCCACAACCAAGCATCTTCATTTTTCATCATCAAGCAAGAAGACTCATTAGTATCAAGATAAAACATATTACCTCTTGATTGTGCTCTAGTCCCAACTAGTCTTCCTCCATCATCAAATATTTTCACTTTCTTGCTCTCAAAAGAAACTCGGTGACCTGAATTGTTCAGCTATGCCACACTTAACAAGTTATAGTTTAGTCCATCTACCCAATAAGCATTATCACATTTTATCATATCATTTATCATCAAGGTTCCTTTACCTCTTACCATACAGGGTGTGTCATTACCCATCTTAACTGATCCTCCATTGTATTCTTCAAGTAGATCAAATTTCTCCTCATCACCAATCATGTGATGTGTACAGCCACTGTCTATGATCCATGTATTATTTTTTTTAACTTTAGATATCAGTGTTGTTTCCTCATGTTTTTCTTCTTCTTCCTCTGAGTCATCTTTCATAGCAACAAATATAACTTCTACATCATCATCAAAATCAGATTTAGATTCATTATCTTCAACTATGAAACATACCATTTTCTCTTTGTCACTGTTGTCTCGATTATCTCTATTGTGTCGGTAGCCTCTGTTGAATCTTCTCCCATAGCTTCCTTTAGATCAGTCTTTGGTTCTATCATCATCCTTCTTCTATGGACATCTAGTAACGATGTGGCCAACCTCTTTATATTTAAAGCATGCCAAAGGTAGCTTACCTCTATACCTTCATTTATCTTTGGGTAATCTTCTAGACATAAGAGCTTCAAGTTCATCAAGCTCATCATCGGTATTACTGTCACTATCACCATTTTTATTATTCCTGCTAGACTTACTAATCTTCAGAGAAGACATGAAAGTGGACTCAACAGATGGAAAAACACTATTATCAAAGTTATTTAACTCAAAGGTTGTAAGTTTACCAATCAGATTGTCAAGTGTAAGTACATTACCAGATGCAGACCTTGTCTCATGAATAGCAGATATTCTTATTGCATAAACTGGTAGTAAGTTTTTGAGTACTTTGCTTACAACTATTTCTTCACTAATGACTCCATCAGATGCTCTAATAGCATGTACTACCTCTTTCATTCTATTTGTGTATTGCACTATATTATCACCTTCTTTCATCTTCATATCATCGAATCTGCCCCTTAAGATTTCTACTCTAGCTCTTTTGACATACACATCTCCACTGTAAACTTGAGAAATTTTGTCCCACATGGCTTTTGCAGTAGTGCAGCTTTTGATATCTTCAAATTTGGCATTGGTACAGGTAGCAGCAATTTCCATCATAGTAACATTGTGTTCATGCCTGTCTTTCAGTTGATCAATAGTCATGGGACTAGTGATCGGTTCTATATAGCCATTCTCCAACAGTTCTAGTGTAGAATTCCCAATTCCAGATATATGCAACTTCATCTGACTTTGCCATACTATGAAGTTCTCTTTGTTTAGTCTTGGCACTTCCCTCTTATACATTTTGAGATCTTTGTACTGAAGTCCTTAAAACTTTGTTCAAAGCAACCAATGCTCTGATACCAATTGTTAGAATAACTAAGAGGTGGGTGTATCAGTTAATCATTGTCCCAATACAAAATGTATAATCCAAAAACAAATAATTCAATTTATGCTGCTTGGTAACTTAAAATACTTTTACTGTCTGTGATTTTACCGATTATCAGTCTAATAACATATAGTAGTTACCGATCAAATCAAATATCTAATATGCAAATATGACATCAAAACAAACATCACAATCAACACATAACACAAGAGATTTAACGTGGAAACCCTGTGAAGGGAAAAACCACCTCGGACCAACAACCCAAAAATATTCACTCTTCTGAAGTGAGGTCGGTGAAGACCCAACCTTGTTAAAGGTTACAAACACACTGTTAGGTGTGACCTTGTTAGAGGATTTAAGACCAACCATTATCATCCAACCAACAGTCACTCTGGGGTTGACAGGATAACAATGTTCATTCTATGAAAGATACATAATAAGACTTTCTTAGTCCACTCGGTTAAGAGATTTGACTGTGTACAATGGTTAAATATGTAACATTAGGTGATCTATCTTAATAAAACTTCAATTACAACTATACAGATCAATGTTCAACTCATAAAAATCTTTCTGATCAATGTAACATTTCTGATTCAACAATATGTCAACTTACTGTCCATCGGTAATCACTCTATGTCACTCGGTAATGCTTTGCAATAGGGTTCTCCTTAACTAGTATGATTAAAATGCATGAAAACTTGTTCACACGATGATTCTACAGTTTTCCTTCTCTTCTGGCATCACACTCATTGTGAAATCTCCAGTCTCTTATATAGACATGTAAACCATTTTCTTCTGCTCCATCAGATTTTGTCACTTAATCATATTCGTTGATTTTTCCTCTTAAACATACCTTGGCACTTGTGTCAATAACATGTTTTATTCTCATCCATTAGATCTTTCTTGAATTTTGTTAGTCGTCGATCTATGTAACAAACATTATCTGATACCATGAAATCATACACTTTCCAGCTCATCAATCTTATCGGCTAAACTAATCATTTAGTTCATTTTGTTCTTCTTGGTTAACAAAGAAATGCATCGGTAAACACAAGCTCAGTTTGTACTGTGCTTAGTATACACTACACTCCGTCGGTGTATACTGAAATGCTTCATCAACCGACAACATTGCTTTGTGTCTTTCAACTCTTTTCCTCATCATAGATGAATGAAACATAATCAAGTCAATATCATAAGTTCATAGACTCATCAACAAGTTACTCAATATATTCTTTAGCCTCATCTTTCATATCCATCTTCCTCATGTAGATATTTATGTTCTTCATCTCTTTCACTCCTTTTCCACAGATGTTTCGGTATAGTAACTTACAAGATAAGTGTTGTCAAACTAGTTGACATCAATGAAAACATAATACTGATTTAATCATATTACATATCTAATCAATCAGCTCGGTGATCTTTAAATCATAGATTCTTCAATCAGGTTCTAAATCAATTGTAGTTCATCAGAAGCCCATATATTGCCCCTACTCCTTCTGTTGGAATAAAGATGTTCTACCTGAGGCTGGATGTTTTGCGTGGCTTTCTTTGAAAAACAAAATATTAACAAGCGATAGATTATTGGAAATTTCTATTGCATAACCATCTAAATGTGTATTATGCAATGATGTGGAGGAAACTACTGACCACCTATTGTTAAATTTTTCTTTTGCATATGAGTGTTAGTCCTTTATATTTAGTAAGTTGGGTTTTAGTATGCCATTTCCTCAGAATTTATGGGATTTATTTCAATCCTGGCCTACCTTATATTCTACTAAATTATTTTCATGTATCTAGACGTGTATACCTTCTATAGTGGTGTGGGCTATTTGGTGGGAAAGAAACAAATGAATTTTTTGTAAAGAAAGTAATCTTTTGTACTTGGTATAGGAAGGGATAGAAAAACAAGTAGTAGAGATTGTTAATGCTAGTGTAACAAATGTTAAAGGTAATTTTTATGTCACTTCATGGGATGGAAAAATGTTGAATGCATGGAAGGGAATTAAGGTGCCCTTTGGCTCTGTTTCACAATGGAATGTCGGTCAAGTGACATATAGAAGGAATGTTAAGTCATTTCCCCCCACCGCGAATATGTTAAAATAAATTTTGATGGATCTTCTAGGGTAAATCATAAATTGGTATATGTTTGTGTGATCATCATGGGCTAGCTATAGAAATTAAATCATGTCCTATCCTCCCAAGAACTAATAATCTAACGGAAGAAAATGCCTTACTTCATGGTTTGGTTTTAGCAAAAAGAAAGGGCTTCAGAAAAATCCACATTGAAGGTGATTCCATGGTAATTATTAATGCATGCATTAAGAGGTCCTCCATTAATTGGAAATTATCTTATATTCTAAAGTAGGTTTGGCAGTTAATGGATTCATTTCAAGATGTCCATGTGTCTCACATATTTCATGAAGGTAATAAAGTAGTGGATTTCTTGGCTAATTGGGGTTGTGATGACAAACATATTGAAACCTTATGCCTGAATAATTTTGTCCACGAAAATGTTTAGCTACGGGATCTTATCCTCCAAGATTCCCCATGTGTTTCTTAAGCACCCTACAGTAGGCTTTACCGAAAGGTTTATCCATATAAGTGTGGATGTTGGAAGATGAAGTTGACATGATGGTTTGAGTTGGGCATTCAGAATGACATTGTGTATAGAAATTTTTATATCAATAGGTGGCATGACAAGTTGGCAAGGTGGTTGGGGATGTGGCATTCTGAAAGACAATGTCTTCAGAAATCCTTGAGTTGGCATTTGGTGGGATAGAGCATGACATCATATGTTAGTTTCAATCCACTAAGAAATTTTTCTCAGTGTTGGATAAAATAGGGCATGTGTTGGGGAAAGAATTGGTACACAAAGTACAAAGAAAGATTTTCACACTCCTTCACATTTTGGACATTAGGAACACACTTGATCAAGAGACTTGTTGTGCTTCTGGCCAAGTTTTTTTCCCTATTGTATTTCATCAAGCTGAATCTCATCCGGTCCCAACTCTTAATGCTAGACCTCCAATTGATTTTGCATCTATATTTAGATATTATGATGGAGAAATTGCAAATTTTGGGGTTTTAGAGCCCTAAGCTCCCTCGTACATCGAAGAATAATCACAAATTGTTCCCTAAAACAAGCAGAATGGTTGGGATAAATTGTGACATCGATGGGTTTGATTCTTAGTTTTTTGACAACAACATTGGTTTTGGATTTGGAAGTAGTGTGTGTGAAGGAAATGTGTAGATGAGGATTACCATGATACCAGGTGATTTACTTCTGTAGTCGACACAATTCCAAGTTTTTGTTTTAGCTTCCATACAGCCTCTCTTGTATTTTATCATAACAATTACATTGGGTTTTATTTAATTTTTTTATAGTTGTGAGATGGTAATTTTGATCGATATATGTAAAGGGGGTTTTTATCAAATCAAACATTTGTAAAAGGGGGATATCTATATATATGATCATGAGATCATTAGTTAGGTTTTTTCTTTAGGATGGTTCCTGAATATGGATATGTATATTTTGTACTTGGGCTAGGAATCAGAGTTTTCTTTCTAGTTCTTTCTCTAAGGAGCCCCCTAAACTTGTTAATATATTAATAAAATATTTAAGTGCCCTATCACTTTTTGATTAAAAAAAAAAAAGATTTTTGGTTTAGATTGTTCTTTTTAGATCATTTTTCTTGTGTAATTCTTACTGAAAGACTCTTCCATCAAAGCTTGTGTATTTTAATCAAATATACAAAAATCTTCTCAAGACTCCATTCTAATTGAATATTGTTTTTAAAATTTCCACCTGTCATTACTATGTTTTCTAGTTATATTAATCAAACTTATTATAGTGAACTTTATTTATCACTTATGACTAATAACTTGTTTTAATTTTGTTGGCTTTCTGGGTTTTTGAAAGAACGCTCTCACAAAAGGAAAAAAATTCTACCTTTTTGCAACCAGAACCTCACAGAGTCAAGAGTTCATGTATACAGTTATGTAACATAAGACTTTCACTGCATCATTCTTCATTTCTGCATATGAATACTTGGTAATTTGGTAACATTATTGCAAATTGAATTGTTAATACCTTTGAATATATGTTCCAAATTAAAAATGCCACATGTCTCATCTACCTTCTAACCCTTACACAAGGTAGGGACTCAGGTGTCCTAGAGATCTTGTTTTAAAATAAATGGGTAAGTTAAATGGATTAGAAAGACAAAATCCCTAAATGCATATGTAAAATAATATCCTCAAATTAAATAATCAAGAGGTCATATCTTAGCCATAAATAATTTTACCTTGTTTCAATTATCTATGATGTCAAGGAGACACACCTAGATGCAATGTGTGTTGAGTGGACCATTCATTCTCATGAGAGATGGATTTGAACCAGTACTACCATAGGTGAAATTTAGATGAATGAATTAGACTCCAAAACTTTGCAATTAAATAATAGTTGACATCATTAAATATAATTAATTAAAATCCAAAGCCAACCATTCATTCTCATGAGAGATGGATTTGAACCAATACTACCATTAGTGAAATTCAGATCAATGAATTAGACTCCAAAACTATGCAATTAAATAATGGTTGATATCATTAAATATAATTAATTAAAATCTAAAGCCAAATATATTTGAATATAGATATTTAGTAATTAAAAGTCAAAATCCAATACATTTGACCATAAATATTAAATAGTTTTGATTACATAAAAATAGGTTTTGAAAGGACCCGAAACCTTTTACAAAGAGAATAAAGATAAGACAATTAGGCTCCAATAGTTCAAGTGCATCAGCACCAAAAAAAGAAACACAAACAAGTCCTTAAACACAAAGACCAACCAAAAGACAAAGGACAACAAGAAAAAAGGAAAGCAAGACAGCAAGCTGTTGTCTAAACACATTTCATTAGTTCTGTAGCCTGATCTGCAAGAATCTGCATGTTTGCAGCAGACAACTTCAACTCTTCCATGTCATTCTTGTTGCCATCTTCCACCATCCTGGACTTGGATCTCATGCGCTTACTAGGTTCCTATTCCTCTTTAGTCTCTATGATCTCTTGGTTCCCTTTCCCGCTATCAAACTTGTCAACCAGGATCTTCACGTGCTCATTTGAAGCCTTGAGGACAACAAAGCTTTGTTCTGCAATATTCCCCATGGTCTTCTCCAGCTTGTCAATTCTCTTTTCCATAGTCTCAACTTTCCTGGTTAAAACATCACTACATTGGATTTTCTCCTCCATGGCATTAAGTCTGTCATTGAAGGTAGCAACACCCTCAGCTCTGGCAACAATGTTAGTGAGCTCAGCAATAGTTTGGCCCAAGGTTTTCTCCCCCAAGTTCATCCTTTTAAGAATCCCCATTTCTTTTTGTAGCTGGTGGATGTTGGACTTCATCACAGTGATGTCATTCTTCATTATGCTAAGGGTAGACAAGAAAGCCAGGCACCCTAAATTCTCAAAATCATTGTTCCTCCCCTCATTAATCTCAGGACCCCTGTTCTCTACCTCCATGTTCTCCTTAGGATTGTCCACCTTCTCCTTATCCAGGTTGGCCTTTTCCTTCTCATACCCTTCTTTCTCAATATTAGTCACGTCTTGTGTAACATCTTGCAGGATTTTTTCCTCAACCCAAACGTTAAAATAGTTAAAATGCAAAACACAATATATTTTTTTTAAAAATAATTAATTAAAATGTAAAATTCAAAACATTTGATACTATGAATATTGATTAATTAAAATTTAAAATTTGATACATTTGACTTATAATTTAAAATTCAAAATTAATTAGTGAAACTCAAAACCCTGTACATACTTCATTTACCAAATATTAATAAAAGTGGCAATGCATAACTAGCACATGACACGACATCCATTATTACTTAATTACACCGAGAGGCGTCTCTACAGCCATAGCACAAGCCAGGATACGAGCACGAGCATATTCTGGGAATATGTTGTGTACATACAAAATATTTGTCATTAGTTACATATGATTTAAAAATTCAAAAAAATAATTAAAATAATTAGTCCTAGATGGCATTCAAAAAAATTAAAAAGCCGAATTAAGATTAAAAAAATGCAAAATGACATTTTTTCGGATTTATTTTTTCAGATTTGCTTTTTCATATTTGCTTTCAATAAAAGAATGTAAAGAGGCACTTTTGAATGCAAAGAGACAGTTTTGAATGCAAACAATCACAAAAGAATGCAAAGAGCCATGATTTTGAGAAGATGAAAAGACACTTTGAGATTATAAAAGAGTCATTTGCTCATTTCATTTTTTGTTTTACAAATAGGAGCATCAGAGATATTTTTACGAGGAGAGAGATTTGGAGGAGATTTCAAGAGCAACCACATTTCAAAGTGAGCCATTTATTTTTGTATTTATATTGGAGATTTAGTTTTAAATTAATTTTTTTGCTTCACTTTGGAAATGTTCTATTTAAATTTAAAAATAGATTTAATTTTGTATTTAGATTTAGGTATATATTTAAATGTTTTTTTTAGATATATATTGAAATGTTTTTTTTAGATTTAGACTTAAATATTGTATTTACATTTAGATTTAAATGTACTATTTAGTGTTAGATTTAGATTTAGTATTGTATTTAGATTTAGATTTAGTTTTTAGTTTTGGATTAGGATGAAAATGAATAGGGCGATCAAGAACTATTTTTGGCATAAAAAATATATTTAGAAATAAAATTTCAAGAACAAAGGTATAACTATATCCATTGATATAATTGGCCATTTTAATCTTACAGATGTTAGACCCATCATTGATGGTTGTTGCAGCAACACGTGAGCTATTCTTGAAGCAGTTTCTTTGCATATCTCCTCCCAAATGGAAAAGGTGGAACAAATTGTATGGAATGTTTCAGCGATGAATATTAAATGTTTATATCAAAATACCAAACCAAGAGAAAAGGAAACATTTCCAACTGAAACAACATTTGTTGGTGCTTTTAAAGCCCTAATGGAATTAGTTTAATTTTCTTTTGATTTACGTTGAAAATTAAAATTAATTTTTATTTAATCTAAAAAATTAATTATTGCTTAATTTAAATATAAAATTAAAAGAAAATTAGTGGCTTCATTTTCGTTTTGGTGGAGGTAAGTATTTTATATTATATTGATGTAACATGTTTTATTGTCTTTTTAAGTAATACCAAATTTTCATGTTTTTTTTAAATTAATAATAGAAATATAACTTATGTTCATTTTCAAAAAAAATATTCTTTAAAAATTAGTTGATTACAAAATAAAGCAAAAATAGAAAAACTAAAATATTTAAGTAAAATAAATAGAGAATTGAAGGAATGGGAATAGAAAAATCTAAATGGTAAATAATATAAATAGAAATAATGAAATTATTATTTATAAAAATCTGAATCATATATTACACATTTCATTAATATTTGAATCAATTTGAATCACACTTCATGCTCTCATATTGTGTAGAAATATAAAATTAAAAATCCCAAAAAACTAAAAGCAATAAAAATTGGAGAGTTGTTTAAGATCATAAATAAACCTATAAAATTAGAAAGTGTGCTTATTAGAAACCTATCTAAATAAACCAAATGTGTAATATTAAGTTTTGAAATTAGACTTTAAAAAAAATCTTATTAAGTTTTGAAGTTAGGCTTTAAAAAAAATCTTCACAATCAATAAAGTACCTTTTAGAGGTAATATATAGTAAAAAAAGAAAGTACCTTTTAAAGTACTCACAATAAAGAAATAAATCTTTTTAGAAAGAAGATAAGGTGATTTTTGCAAAAGAAGCCTAGATTTTAGATTTTGAAATACACTTTTCTATAAGACAAATACATTCACAAGAGATAGATTTCAAAAATAAAATTAGACAAAATCAATTAATGTAACAATGCCTCAATATGTAATACATGTGTCTTTCACTACAAGCATAAATTTTTAAAATGTACAAATCCATTAGAGTGTCATGAAAGGATGCATTGAATAACACAACGATCAAAGAACGTATCGATAACAATAAAATATGTATTGATATCATTCAATGATAGTGGTCTACAATTTTGTTTTTAAATGTCCAATCCCCTTGTCAAGAGAATAGTGATGAAGCACAAATAAAGGGTAGATATACTAATTAATTAGGTATGAAGGAAGTGTATACAATAAAAAAAATTAATTCTAAAATCTTAATGTAGGGGGACTAAACTTTATAGGGTATGAGATAAGTTGGATTGGCAAAAAAAAATTTATTTCAAATAAGTTAAAGTAAATAAATATTTAATACCTTACATTAAGAAATGTCCTAGGTAAATGAGTTAGGAAAAATCATTATATATAAATCAAATGTATAAATATCAAATAAATAAAATAATGGTATAATTAATAGGTTTAGTGTTAGGGTCCAATTAGGGTTGGGGATCAATTATAGTTACAAGAGAAATATTTTTTTTAAAGTTAAAATTAAAATGTGTGTGTGTGTGTGTGTGTGTGTGTGTGAGAGAGAGAGAGAGAGAGAGAGAGAGAGAATAACCATAACCATAACCAAAAATATAACCCTAAACTTAAAAGTAAACCTAACCCTAACTTCAATTTTAAACTCTAATCTTAAAGCTTATCCTAACCATCAATCTAATCTTAACCTTAGCCATATCGTAATATAAACCCCAAAAACTATAATCTAAATACTAACCCTAATCCCTTTAACCCTAAACATAATTATAACCCTAACCTTAATATTAATTTTAATACTAATCCTAACCCTCATTCCAAGCATACCCTGTAACAACCCAAACCAACTAACAAGAAATGAAAACTAAATAAACACTGAAATTTTATTTTTTTTGAATATTAATCCATTACATAGAATCTTTACAACCAGATACCAAGAGTATTATTATTGCATTATTACATATCTGATAATTACATCTGAGTATTTGGATGTACTCCAAATCAAATACAATACAGAAATTCAAATACAATCAGATTGCTAACTGATTGAATCAAATTCAGATACATTTAAAAACCAAGAACCATACTACATCTAGACCCTAATGTTCTATCGGCAGACTATCCTTCCAAGTCCTTCTACCAATATATATATATATATAACCTAAAATCACAAGAAAACACATTCGACAAACACAACAGGGCTTAGTCACATTGTCCAAGTTATTTAAACCTTTAGTAAACTTGCATGTTAGATATAGTAATCGCATGATAAACATGTAATCCATATATCAGATATTCTGAAAATACAATTTTCTTTTCTCAACCAGATTAAAGCAAGCACTTGATTTCTTACAAACAGTTATGCAGAAATAAACTCGCACAGATTATGACAAGGAAATGATCCAGTAGTTCATGGGTGTCAACATAAGAACCTACGTTCAGCCACTCGTAAGATTCAGTATGTCAGATGAAACCATAAGTTATTATTTTATTATATGAAACCCAACCCATGAATTTTAACATTATCACTTGATTAAATAACTATCATAAACTTTCCCATAAGGATCTAGACTAGTGTCGGAGGGCATCCGACAAAATAATTCTATCACCACAAGTTACTCGATTCATGACAGCCACCCAATCTAAAGGATCACACTTGCATAATCTAAGAATACACATGATTTAACTGCTATAGAGAAAAATGAACTACAAAATTCCATTTCAATATACAGTTATCTCCATTGCATCAATAATAAAATTGAATCCACAATCTGGAAATCCATATTAAACCATGTTTCCATATTACCATTCTATACTTAACCAAGTATCAAATCTCCTGACAAAATTATAACCATAATCTATTCCATCATAATAACATCAATACAAAATGCCATAAACAATTTCATTCACATTGGAATCTTATCTACAACGATTATAAATAAATCTAATCATAAACAGACTCCATCTGAAATATACAAAAATCTTCCACAAAACCCATTACAGATATCAGTTAAATAGTTTGTTGATTTTAACAGATTATAAATGTACTTTACACTCTGTTCTGTTATCTATAAGTTCATATCCCTATATTCATGATAGCGTACATATATGTATATATCACGGCAATATATATATACATACATGTATTCTAGCATGCATATAGTCATATAACCTCATACATAACATTCCAGACTTTACTCTCTGTACTGTTATCTATACGTTCATATCCCTATATTCATGACAGCGTACATATATGTATATATCACGGCAATATATATATACATACATGTATTCTAGCATGCATATAGTCTCATAACTTCATACATAACATTACAGAGTGCTAAGTAAAATCTCTAATTTTACCGTTATCATAAAATGCAAGAAAACAACTAAACATATAATTATACATCTCAGTAATTCAGAATTAGAAAATGAATTTACCAAATTGTAAGATTGTATATTCAGTCTGAAGACCAAAAGCAAATTATATTAATCTTATTACTAAGTTTACACCCAAAATATTACTTTTTTTTTTACAACTGAAACTATAATGTCATCGCATTTATATTTAGTCATTAATACTCTGTTGACACACATCTAGTTCATATATATATAGTCAGCTATACTATACTGCTCTATATATATATAAATAAGAACTGCTAACTGTCGACATTCTACTGCCGATGCATATCTATAATAATAAGCATTAATAAATATATATATATATACAAACTGACAGTCATTAATAACACAGAGAATCATACTAATTGCCACAAGTAGGATCGACTATTCACATAAGCTATGAAATCAACTGTATTTACAGTCAAAACAAAGACCCGACCACAGTTTAATAAATATAATTTATGCAACCACAACTACGAACACAACTAACATTTTGTTTCCCTTCACCTCAGATTTATCACAGTTGACTGTTTATAAGAAGACTCACAAAAAAAAAAAACAGAGACCTTCTAAAACAACCGAACAACTAGAAATAGATGCTGTTGAAAACTAACCCTTACTATAAATTTAGAAGAAACTGTTAACGATAACAATAATATATTCTATAATTGATAAACTCAAAACTGCAAAATGATTCCATAGGAACTCTTTTCCTGAACCGATGAATAACAATACAAATCGATAATGAAAACCCAAAAGACTAATAGGTTCTTCACTCAAGGATTATGCTATCAATGCCGAAGCCATACGAAACATAACTTCAAAAATCCCTTAATAATGATAACTATAATGTAGCCGTAAATGGCTTATTCAAAAGAATAGAGAATAAAACTATCCCTTATACTTCTATAAGACAACATTGAGCTCATAAAACCGAAACCATAGTAACAGATTCAACCCAATAATCTTCTGGACACTTTTCTCAAACTAGCAGATGGGTTTTCGACAAACCTTTTTAATTCCACTAAGACCAATAAAGAAAATGAGCCAGAGACGACAAAGAAAACTTACTTCACAACCCTTCATAAATTTTTATTATGACAGAGAATGCTACAAGACGAAGCTCATGACGGATACAAAATAAACAGAGACTCATCACCCAGAAGCTATGACTCTTCACAGTATTTCTATGACAGAAAACTCTTTATGTTTCCAAGATCACAAGTACCCATATTTAACTATAAATGGAAACTTCATAACAAAGACCGTAGATAAATGAAAACAAGTTTACAATCCAACTACACCTTCACAGTTACTTCCTCCATGTAATAAATTCATTCACAAAACTATTCCAAAAGACTTTTAATATTTTCCTTACATCATGCAGATTAAGCAAAGAATTCAAAGAGAGAGAGTTAAGAAATTGCCCCTGCCTGAGAAAATGCGAGGGTGAACACTAAAAGACCGCTTGCAGAGCTTCCTGCCCAACTCAAAAATGAAGTCTTTGTCCTCCTCAAAGCCGTGCTTCACAAAATAAACCTCACAACAACTTAGAGAAAATGCAACCATGATATCGACAGAAGAACCGAGATATGCATTGCCGTGAAGATAAAACGAACTGGTGAAACACAAGAACCTCCCTCATGGTTAACAACTTCCCAAAATCTCGCAGAGAAACCTGTTCAACAGAGGGTTTGTTATTTCCTTCAAACTGAAGTTCATCAATGGTGAACTGAAATCAAAATGCAATCCATCACCAAGCAAAATGACCGATAAGACATACAATCAATGCTCATTACTGCGAGCTAATCTCAAAAAACCCCACTCACACCAAAAACTCCACACTTGGCATTTTTGGTACAGCTCGCATACCAATACCTGCTGCCTTGAATTGCCAAGTTTGCCGCCATAACAATCCACTAAACTCAGCTAAGTCACGGCTAGTTTAGGTTAGGTGTTGATAGGTTTAGGAATATCGCATAAAATCATGCCTTAGTCTTTACTTAGGCTAGGTTAACTTAGTTTAGATTGATTTAAACAAAACTTCCTAACTATCTTCTAACACTAAACCCGCTAACACTTTAGCATAAGTATTAACATCAAAAACTGCTAAGTAAACTAACATTTAAAATAAGACATTACCAATATACTAACAATAAAATGATATTGATATTAATATTAATATAAATACTAATCCTTACCATTACCTCAAACACATAATGATCCTACTAATAGTCATTAATATTAGTATTAATATTTATCTTAATATTAATATTAATTACTATTATAATTCCTTTCATGTAGAAATTAACATCAATAACAATCATCAATATTATACATATAATTATAATCATTCATTAATATAAACATTTGTACGTATATATAAAATCAACTATATGTCTATATATATATATATATATATATATATATATATATATATATATATATATATATATATATATATATATATATATATATATATATATATATATATATATAAACATACACATATAATTATTTCATATTAGCGTACACCAATTTATACAAATGAAATATTATAACAAATATATATATATATATATATATTGATCAATGAACATATCCGAATCATAATTCCTTTCACCAACCCATTCTGAAACATACACACATAAAATGGAACTAAAACTATAGCAAATAAACTTGAAAGCTGAAATGTCTTTCTGAAATATTTCTTACTACAGGATTTTGAATCTGAACCGATTCAAAAGATAAAATTCTGATATAACACATACTGAAATGCTTAGACCATTATTCTGAGAATCAGACTTAGTGAACTCTGAATTCTCCAAGAGTTTATAAAGCATATTAACGATGCCAGATAACAAATTGTTCAACCGAAACATGTTCCAAAACAAGTAACAAACCATCCAGAAAATATAAACTAATCTCAAAATTCTATGGATCAAGTCCAAGACTGTCAGGGCATGACATACCCTAAAATATAATCTTAACAATAACCCTAACAATGAGGTAAACCATAATTATTATAATAATCCCAAACTAACCATAAACCTTAACTGTAAGCATAATGCTAACTCTTAATTTAAGCATAATTCTAAAATTCACCCTAGCTATACTTGAAATCCTAACCCAAACCCAACCATAACCATAACCTAAACCCTAACCCTAACTATAATCCCTAACCTAGCCCTAACTCTAGCCCTAACTATGATGCAAATAATAATCATAACCATGACCCTAACCATCATCATAATCCTTATTCTAACTCTATCCATAGCTAAAATCTTAACTCTAACCATGAAGTAAACTATAATCCTAACCATAACCAAACCCTTACCCTAACCTTTATCCTAACCATGAACCTAATCCTAAGGGTAACCATGGTGTCAACACCAAAATTTAAACCACAACTATCAAACTTAACTCTAATCAAGTAACCAAAATCTAAACCATAAGCATCAACTTAAATTTTAATCATATGCATAATCCTAATCGTTATGTAAAACCTAACCCTAACGCTAACTATATTCCTAATCTTCAACTTAAACCTATCATAATTGTGGTTTATAAAGTACTAAATGTGTGGCAGATATATATGAATACTATTTGGCAAATGTTTACAAATATTTTTTTATTTTATGCAATAATAAATTGAATCTCCAATCAATTTGAAAATTAATTTTTTAATAATGTTGATAGAAATTAAACATATATATATAAGGCTTCGTGTATATCTTCCTCATTATAAAAAATTTAATTATCCCAACAGTAATCCTAACTCCTAACCCTAATAAAAACCTTAACTCCAACAATAATATTAACTATGATGTAAACCCTAACCCCAACAATAATCCTATCCCTAACCACGATCTTAATCATGCCCTAACCATGATCTTAATCATACCCTAACTGTGACCCTGATCCTAATCCTAACCCTAATCTTAATCCTAACCCTAACCCTAACCCCTAACCCTAACCTTAAATGTAACACTAACTATGATATTAATCTTAACTCTAAACCCTACATCGTAACTATAACCATGACCCTAATATTATCATAACCCTAGAACACTAACCCTTTCCCTAGCCCTAACCCTAACCCTAACTATTAACATAATTCTACTCCTAACTCTAAAGTGTACACCCTAACCCTAACTCTAATTAGACCCTTGATCCTAATAGTAATGCTCACCTTAACTGTAATTCTAATCTTAATACTAATCCTAACCCTAATCCTAATCCTAACTCTAACCTTGACCCTAATATAACTGATATAATTATATAATAAAATTCATATAATGTCTTCCATGTTGCATCGTGACTGCTACTAGCTTATATATACCTATATATATATAATATGCCGAGATTAATCCTTCTTGAGGTGCCTATTTTCATTAACCCTAACCCACACACAAATATTGCACTTTGATGAATATGGGCCCTTGAGAAGGATTACTCTCGATGTATTATATATAAGTATATATAAGCTAGTGTTAATGATGTAGTTAAAAGTGATAATTAAGGTTTTAAAATGGACTCCTACAATGAATAAATAATTTTAACCTGCATTTATCTTACACATCTGTAAATAATGTACGTGTTTTCACCAAGGATTATTTTCTTGGAGGAAAATATTTATCGTTGACCAAAAAGGTAAAAAATTAGGGAAGGAAAAGCAGTGACACCAATGAAACGGATAAAAATTTTACAATCATCAATCATAGATGTGTTCACCAAGGTCATCCATTTCATATGATAAATGTATTCACCATAATGATGCATTTATTACCATCCTCTGATAGGGAGCATCTAAGTCTTTTCCAAATTTTTCATTTATGAGTTCAATTTGATGGAAAAGAAAAAGTTTCAGAAGATTTATTTTCTTAAAGAAGAAATGAGTGGTCTCAAAAGGAAAAATCTAAACAAAAAACTAAAACATATATCTTACCAAGGGGGACACTTAGTTTTTTTTTTTCATATTTTCCTTTTTGCCTTTATATGACTCACATTTTAGTTTAGAATGGCCTTTTATAAAAAGAGGGTACAAAATACCGCCACTGGCTAAAGTGTCGTAAGCCAAGGAGCTTGCATACCATTGCTCATGTACCATCAACACTGGCTAAATAAATTCGGTTCTAACATTTTCAGCTCACTACAAAGCATTTAATGGATTGTGTAAGTAACATGCAAGAGAACAAAAGGATTTATGGCGGTCACATTTCCTAACTTCAATATTTATGGCTACAAGTTTTATTTATTTATTAAATTATCTGTTGCAATTTTTTACTTGTATATTTTGGTTGTAAGTTTTCTCTACAAATTTTCTCCTGTGGGAGAGAAATTTGAGATTATTTTTTCCAATTCACTTGAAATTTATGATAATAGTTTTTTATTAACATTTTATAAATTTTCTTTTACCATCTGTTAATAGTTTCTAATTTTTATGTGTCTAAAATATTTTTTGACAGGTACCAATTTTTTCAATAAATTTATCATGTATTTATTTTTATTATATATTTAATAATTTTGTGATATGTAATATAATCTTTATATACTTTATTTATAATTTTTAAAAAATTTAGATTCAAAGAGATATGTTGAAAGCATTTTTAAATAAATATAGTATGTATATTATAATTTTGTAAAAAAAATAATTTTAAAAATAATTTATAATCTATTTTTTCACTAATCTTTTGAATTTATGAAAAAAAAGACTACTGTAAAATGTAACTTCTTTTAATATATTTCTAATTCAAAATAAAAATTTATAAATAAATTTTGAAATTTTAATATATTCATAATTTATGTTTTAACATAGTTTTATTAAATTCAAAATCTATATTACATTATCTTACATTGTCAAATTTTGAACAAATTTTGGGTGTACTTCAAAAATCTTGAAAATTTTGAAATAGAATAAGTTGAATAAAAGATTCCATTACATTTTCATTCAGAAAGAAGTGAAGACATACATTTTTTCCAACCCATCTTAAAAATATAATTTTTTTTAAAAAATTAAGTTTTATTGTGGACATTTTAACTTTTAGATATTTTAATACTTGATTGGTATTGAGAGCTACAAAGATATCTATTTAGTTGAATCTATGTAAACTAATATGAGCCTAATTTCTAATTTATTTATTTAAAAAATAAGAAATAATACAATATATAATAATAATAAAATAATATAAATCTCTTTAATTCATTTCTAATCATATATAAAACAATTTATTATTTCTTTTATATTATTATTTAATAACATTATTTTGTAATCACTCAAATAAGAATAATTTTCAAAATCATTTTCTTATTACTTATTACTAATTTAGAAGAAAGTATTAAATTATTTTAAATTTAAGATAAATATGTGATAAAAAAATATAATTAATAAGAATTAGTTAATAGTTTACCTTATTTAATGTAATACTATTACTTACATCTTTGTCATATATTCTAGGTTTGATCACCATCCATATTGTTGCCATCCTTTTGTTTTGTCATTTCTTCATAAATATTTATCTCTTATGTGTAGGATACCATCATAGTATCCATTGTGGTATAACATCTTCATAGACATGCATTTCTTAGGTTGAATAATTACTTACACCATCATGACATCCTCATACACATCCATTATCATATATAGACAATCTTGTGTTGAGTTAGATCACCACTTGCATCTTTAGCATATATCCCTATCATACAATATACAACCTTTATCCCAGGCGTGCATCATAAAATATCTTACATCCACTTGCAATAATATCAAACAAAAATTTCAACCATGGGATATGCATTCTATTTTATTAATGATATTAGCTTTAAAAAGATCAAAATTATTCTTCTATCTACAAGCTAGGTTGACACCTTTATAGACATTCATTTCCTATGTTTACACCGACATCATAGCATCTAGTCACATAACATCTTCATACACATCCATTATAAATTAAGTCATAATTTTCACTCAACTCAAGGTAGGTTTGATATTGTAGATTTGATCGCCATCCATTTTGTTGTCATCCTTTGGTCTTGTCATTTTTTTGTAAACATTTATCTCCTATGTTTAGGATACCATCATAGTATATGTCATTTTATTTTATTGATCATATCAGCTTCAAAAACTTCAAAATTCTATGAAGAATCTAACATTTAGTTATTTTTTTAAGTATGATTGACAGAGGTATTAACTTCACCTACTGGGCCCATACCTAGCTAAACTGAGAATTATTCTTATATGATATGCTTGACGACGGTATTTATATGATTTTGATATTATTAAAATATTTTGTTGAGGATATTAATATATAGATATAATGGCATCACTATAAAACTTGTCCTATATATTTAAGCAGTATAGTTACATGAAAACAATACTTTTTCATGTGAATTCTCCTACAACATCAAGAATCCCAGCCCTTAATAATGAATCTCATGTCTCCTTATATAGACATCATAAACTATTTTCTTTTCATTCATAAATTTTGCCTCTTAATCTTCACCGTTCATTTTGCCACTTTAACCTTCCTCGGCAGTTGTGTCAATAACACATTTCATTCTCCTTCATTTGATCATCCTTGAATTTTGTCAGTCGTTTGATCATCATAACAAACATTATCTTTTACCTCAGAATCATAAATAATTGTCCAACACATCATCTTTAGTCGGTTGTTACAAACTCCATTTGTTTCTTTCACTCGATCAATACCATAATGCGTCGATGATAACTAACTCGGTTAATACTATACTCAATATACACTACACTTGCTCGGTGTATACTGAAATCTTCATTTACCGACCACATAAACTTGTTCAGTCCTGATCTTCAATACATAATAGAATCATGTAATACAATCAAGTCATCAAAATAATGCCATAGACTCATCAATAAGTTACCCAATGTATACCATATCCATATCTTTCTTATCCATCTCATCTTTATGTAGATATCTCATTCCTTTACCATTTTCCTTCTTAAGATGTTTGTAACCATCATGACAAGTACAGTCAAAACTAGTTGACATCAATGAGAATACATTAATTGATTTGATTGTCTTACATATACTTTAGTATCTTGGTGATCATCAATCACTGTCTTTCAATTATCCATTCCATTGTCAAACTTTCCTTCAAGATATTTAATCAGTTGTAGGTTATCAATATCTCCCTTTGGCATTGATGGCAACATAATATGAAATATGTCATAGAATACCAAACATTTATTCTACAACTCTTTAAGAAAATGTTGCAACTCAGTAATCTCTCCCTAGCTTGTATATTTAATATGTGTAATCACTACACAACATTAATACTCCATGCATACTCCTCCTACAGATTTGATCTTCTCTCTCTGTGTGTATCTTCTTTTCTCCCTTATTTTCTTCTCTCCCTTTAGACAGATATTTGATTGATTCTTCTCTCCCTTCAAAAACAATGCCAAAAAGAATAAACAACTCTTCAGTAGCCAAAATATTATCTCTAGTGTTCGGTTCAGATCAAGTACCTTTCATGTATTGATATGGAGTTTCATTTTTTTTTCTTCTTTCATCTTTCACAACCTTAGGAAACCTAAAGTGTGAACATAATGCATCAACATCATTTGATATTCTGATAAAGTATAGGTTTATGCAATCTCTTGATCACCTTAGTGACCAATAGATAGGGGATGGACCCCTAGTCTAGTCCTCAAGTACTCAAATATATCCTTAGATAAGGGTTTAGTAAATATATCTTCAAGTTGCTCTTTTGATTTCACAAACTCTAATTTCACTTATTTTTCTTGTACTTTTTCCCTCAAGTAGTGATACTTTATAGATATATGCTTTGTATTTTCATGCATCACTGGATTCTTAGAAATGTTTATAGCACTAGTGTTATCACAATATATTATCATTGGGTCAGTGATCTCTTCATTCATACCTTTCAAAAGTTGTTTTATCTATGTAATGTTTGAACAATTAGCAACAACGGCAACATATTTTGTTGCTACAGTGGACTGATAAATGCATCCTTATTTCTTTCTTATCCAAGTAACTAATCTTTCTCCCAAAAAGAATGATCCACCAGTAGTGCTCTTTCTATCATCAATTTTTCCAACCCAATCCGCATCTGTATAAATGTGTAGTTCAAAATTGCCCTCTTTCTTGTACCACAAACCATAGTTTTTAGTGTTCTTCAAGTATCTCAAAATTCTTTTTACAGCAATCATGTGTGATTCTTTAGGATTAGCAGAAAATTTTGCTACAATTCCAACTACATGTGCAATATCTGGTCTACTATGCACAACATACATCAACTTACCAATCATTGATTTGTATAGTGTCTAATTTTCCTCAGCTAACTGATCATCCTTTGTCAATTTGCATCTGGTGACCATAGGTGTATCGATTGATTTTGAATCCTCCATACCAAAGGTATTCAATACTTATTTTATGTACTTTGATTTAGTAGTGTATATGCCTTCACTTTGTTGTAAAATTTGCAAGCCAAGAAAAAATTTAATTTCTCCAAACATTGACATTTCAAATTCTTTTTGCATTTCATCAGCAAATTATTTGCATAGATTACCATGTCCTCCAAATATGATATCATCAACAAAAATTTCAGCAATAAGAATCTTATCATCAGTTTCACCTTTCAAGTATAAATTGTTGTTGTCACTTGTAACAAATCCAATACTGATAAGATAGGAATGCAGTCTTTCATACTATGCTCTCGGTGCTTGTTTCAATCCATATAGTGCTTTGTGTAACTTACATACCATAATTTTTTTTATTAGGATTGACAAAACCTTCAGGTTGTTCAATGTATACCTCTTCCTCAAGTATTCCATTCAAAAATATAGATTTAACATCCATCTGATAAACTTTAAATCCTTTGTAGGCAACATAAGAAAGTAATATTCTAACTCCTTCAAGTATAGAAAGTGGTGCAAAAGTCTCACCATAATCAATACCTTCTTCTTGTGCATACCCTTTGCATACAAGTCTTGCAATATTCCTAGTGACTTCTACATTTTCATTCAACTTGTTTATGAATATCCATTTGGTTCCAATAATAATTTTATCATTTGGTCTCAGTATCAATGTCCATGTTGTTTTTAGTGCATTTCTAACAGTTTTAGGTTCAAATTTACAAACTAAGCATGTATTGTCTTTCAACTTACTTCGTGTCGTCATGCTAGCTTTCTTGTCTCCAATAATTTTATTATATGGATGGTATCTTCTCACATATTTTACAAGTACTAGTTCAGTTCTTTGTTCTTCAATGTGTTCTTCACTCAGTTTAGGATCATGATCTTCATCAGTAATTGTTTCATGATTCTCGGTCTGTATAGGATGATGCTCGGTATTAATACCTTTTTGCTCGGTAACGTCAGGCTATTGTTCGATTAGAGTGTCAAGTTTCACAATGTAAGTAAATCTACCATAGTCTTCTAGTTCCTTTTTTCTTTCTTCATCATTTTCTTATAAAATTCATCAACTCTCACATTTTCACTTTCAATCACCTTGTTAGTATCTTTACTCAAACATTTGTAAGCTTTTCTTTTAGTAGAATATCCTAAGAATATTCCTTCATCACCTTTTGAATCAAATTTCTCATTTCTATCATCTTTGAGAATGTAACATCTACCTCCAAAAATACTAAAATAACTTACATTAGGTGTGCAACCATACCATAATTCATAAGGTGTCTTGTTTGACCCTTTCTTTAGTTGAACTCGGTTCAATGTGTATACAACAGTACTAACATCTTCTCTCCAATAAATCTGTGCAATATATTTTTCAATCATTAGTATTGTAGCACAATCAACAATAGACCTATTCCTCCTTTCAGAAATCTCATTCTTCTGTAGTGTCCTCGGTGTAGAAACATGTCTCTTAATTCCATACTCATTAAAAATGTTAGTGAACTCATTAGAAATAAAATCACCACCTCTATCTAATCTCAAGCATTTTAATTCTTTACCACTTTCTTTTTCCACTTTAGCTTTAAACCATTTAAACATCTTAAAAACTTCATATTTTTATTTCAAGAACATGACAAACATCATCCTAGAGTAGTCATCAACAAAAAAGATAAAATATCTATCTCCATAATAACTCTGATTTCTCATAGGACCACACAAGTTGGTATGAATCAACTCCAAAATAGCATTAGATGAATAGTTCTTGCTCTTAAAACTAGATTTTGACATTTTTTCTATTTGACATTGTTTACACATGACATGGTCAGGTTTAGATAAGTTGATGCAGGGCCCTCCGTAGGTCATCATCTCATACAGAAACTTCTGGAGGCCATAACTTTTGACTCAGGTCTAGATTTTTGCTAAAAAAATTTGGGTGCGTGCCTCAGGTGGTGGCATTTGTTTTTCCAATGATCTCAAATCGATTGGGGTCCATTTTAGCACATTTTTGGGAGTTGAAAGTTTCATCTCGGGCTCTGAAATCAGCTTTTAGTGTTTTTTCTCTAGTTTTTAGAAAGTTCTATTTTGTAATAAATTCGAGTTTATGTTATCAAATCTTGGATATTAGTTGGCAATTCATTCTAACTTAGTCAAGGGCATGTTTAGGGAAAATCTCAGCTTTTTAGGTGTTGTTTCAAAAATTACCAAAAATGGCAAAAAACACGTGGAAAAAAACTACCAAAAAGGGTAATTTTTGGATTTCTTGTTTTTTCTAGTTTTTTGGTTACTTAAGAGTTTGCAGCGAATTGTAGCGGTAGTCAGTGATGAATGAATAATATTGAAGGTTTGAAATCTGTGTTTTTATCTGGTAATTGAATATTATTGTTAACAGAGGACTGTGTGCTACATCATTTGGTATTAGAGTAGGAAGATGGTTGGGAGAGGAAGAGGAAGAGGAAGAGGAGGCGTAACACCGATGCAAAGATTGATGTTGGATATACAAAGACAGATTGAATGACTTAGTGAACGAATGGATAATCAACAGATACAAGGAGGGAATGAATCTGATGAAGAGGGAAACCAAAGAGGTGCTGACCAAAATGAAGAATATATAGGAGAGAGGCTGGAAGAAATGAGCTATGAAGATAGAGTTCTCAGGGATTTGGAAGGAAGGAGTGAATCAATCAAGATTGACGTTTCAGACTATGCTGGTAGTCTTAAGCCAGAAGAATTAATAGATTGGCTAAACGAGATGGGAAATTTTTTTGAATGGAAGCCTATGACAAAAGAAAAGAAGATGAAGTTTGCATGCACAAAACTAAAAGGACATGCAATGATATGGTGGGATCATCTCCAAAAGGAATGAACTAGAAAAGGAAAGGAAAAGATTAAGACATGGAGCAAGATGGAGAAAAAGCTCAAAGAAAAATTCTTACCCATGGATTATTCACAAACCCTCTTTCGCAGGTTCTAGAATTTGAAACAGAATTTGTCTTCAGTACAAGACTATACAAATGAATTCTACAAGTTATCCATGTACATAGAGCATCAAGAAAATAATGAGCAGATGGCTGCTAGATATGTGAATGGCCTAAAATTCTCCATCCAAGATGAGTTGAGCATGCATCATGTCAACAGTATGGAAGAAGCCTACCAATTAGCCCTAAAGGCTGAAGAAAAGTAGAATAGGCAATATAACCAAAGGAATAGAGGTGGTCGAAGGGGTACCTCAACTCCATTTCGAGGAGGTTCTAATAATGGTCGGGGAGATCCTTTTCAAGGATTTGAAAAAAATATAGACACTAGGCAAGATCCTCCAAATCAAGAAAGAGGAAGGGGGTTCCAACGAGGATGAGGCTCCGGAAGCAAAAGAGGCTGGGAAAATCAGAGAAGGCCTTTCACTTGTTTTAGGTGTGGAGAAGAAGGACACAGAGTCTTTGAATGTTCAAATTATAATGCACCAAAAAGAAATCAAGGAGGACAACCTAGAGTGAACCTGGTTCAACCAGAATTCATAAAAGCAGGAACAGAACAAGAAGTCCTGCCAAACGTGGGAGAAACTCTCATGATGAGGAGATCAATGATCATTCCAAAAAAGGAAGAAGTCCCTGCAAAGAGCTCTCATGAATCATGGCTTCGAACCAACATCTTCCAAACTAGATGCACCTCAGGCGGAAAGGTATGCCAAGTTATTGTTGATGGGGGTAGTTGTGAGAATATGGTAGCTAAGGAAATGGTAGAGAAATTAAATCTGCAATGTGAGAAACATCCTCATCCCTACCGTATTGCATGGTTTAAGAAAGGAAATGAGGTTACCATTGATAAAAGATGTTTGGTTAGGTTTACTATAGGAAAAATCTATAAGGATGAGATATGGTGTGATGTTATTCCTATGGATGCTTGTCATATTTTGTTGGGAAGGCCATGGTAATATGATAGGAAGATCATGCATGATGGAGAGAAAAATACATATACCTTCTAGAAGGATGGCTCTAAAGTGACTCTCTTACCACTTAAGGATGAAAGGAAGAATGAGACCATGTTGTCTGCAAAGGATGTTGTCAAAGAAATGAAGGTGACAGGTTGTTGCTACGCATTGGTAGTAAAAAGGGGAGAAGAACTAGAAGACATAATACCACATGATGCAGCAAAGATACTAGAAGAATTTTTTGATGTTATTCCAAACGAGTTGCCTGACGGTCTCCCACCAAAAAGGGATATACAACACCATATTGATCTGATTCCTAGAGAAAATCTTCCTAATCAAGTAGCTTATCGATTGAACCCAACACAACATGTAGAGCTCAACAAAAAAGTAACAGAACTAGTTGAGAAAGGCCTGGTTAGAGAAAGCATGAGCCCATGTGTTGTGCCAGCATTGTTGACCCCAAAGAAGGATGGAACATGGAGGATGTGTATGGACAGTAGAGCAATTAATAAGATTACTATCAAGTATCAGTTTCCTATTCCTCGTATAGAGGATATGATGGATGAATTAGGAGGGGCCAAATATTTCAGCAAGATTGATCTACGAAGTGGATACCACCAAATTCGTATTCGTGAAGGAGATGAGTGGAAGATAGCTTTTAAGACCCGGGATGGCTTGTACGAATGGATGGTTATGCCATTTGGGCTTTCTAATGCACCAAGTACATTCATGAGATTGATGAATACTATCTTACGACCCTACATTGGTAAGTTTGTTGTAGTTTATTTTGATGATATCCTAATTTATAGCAAAACAAAGGAGACCACCTACAACACTTGAGGATCATCCTAAGTGTACTAAGGAAAGAGAAGCTCTGTGAAAATTTAAAGAAGTGCAGATTCATGCAAAACAGTTTAACTTTTTTGGGCTTCGTCATTTGTGAAGATGGTGTTCAGATGGACCCAGAAAAGGTCAAGGCAATACTAGAATGGCCTAGTCCATCCAGCATAACAGGGGTAAGGAGTTTTCACGGATTGGCAACCTTCTATAGAAATTTCATTTGGAATTTTAGCAGTATTGTAGCACCCATCATAGATTGTACGAAAGGAAGGGAATTCACATGGACAACAGATGTTGAACAGAGTTTCCAATTCTTGAAGAAAAAGGTAACTGAAGCTCCTATATTGGCACTTCCAAGTTTTGATAAAGTATTTGAAGTAGAGTGTGATGCTTCCCATGTTGGGATAGGTGTTGTTCTTAGCCAGATAGGTAAACCAATAGCCTTTTTCAGTGAAAAGTTAAATGATGCAAGGAAGAACTATTCTACCTATGATTTAGACTTTTATGCTATTGTTCAAGCCTTAAGGCATTGGAGGTATTATCTGGTCCCACAAGAATTTGTACTGTTTACAGATCACTTGGCCCTAAAATATGTGAACACACAAAAGAAATTGAATAGTAGGCATGCTAAATGGGTGTCTTTCTTGCAAGGGTATAATTTTGTTTTGAAGCATAAGTCTGGAAAGCAGAATTAGGTTGTTGATGCCCTAAGTCGGCGTGTTACACTCATAACTACAATGGAATCAGAGGTCATCGGTTTTGATGCTATTAAAGTTTTGTATGAGGCTAATGATGATTTTTGGGAAAGTATAGAGAAGATTAAAGAACTAGGAACTAATCTTTTGGATCAAATGAGAGGAGAATACTTTATGCAGGATGGTTACCTCTTTAAAGGGAAACAACTTTGTATACCAGCTGGGTCCATGAGGGAAAATATTATTCAGGAATTTTATAGTGGTGGTTTGGCTGGTCACTTTGGGAAGGACAAGACAATAGCCTTAGTTGAAGACAAGTACTACTGGACAAAACTGAAAAGGAACATTACTAAGTATGTGGCAAGGTGCAGAATCTGTCAAGTGGCTAAGGGTCACTCCAAAAACATAGGATTGTATACACCTCTACCTGTACCCACCTGTACCCATCGAGCCATGGATAGATGTGAGTATGGATTTTGTATTGGGGCTTCCCCACACCCAGCAAGGTATAGATTCTATCTTTGTAGTTGTTGATAGATTCTCTAAGATGGCTCATTTTATTGCTTGTAAAAATACTAATGATGCCACCAGGATAGCCAACTTATTTTTCTCAGAAGTTGTTAGACTCCATGGCATTCCAAAGACTATCACTTCTGACAGGGATACTAAGTTTTTGAGTCATTTCTGGAGGACCTTATGGAAGAAGATGGGAACACAGTTGTAGTTCAGCAGTGTCTATCATCCCCAAACTGATGGGAAAACTGAGGTAGTCAATCAGAGTTTGGGAAACCTGTTACAGTGTATTGTTGGTGAAAAGCCCAAGCAGTGGGACTTAGCATTGCCTCAAGCAGAGTTTGCTTACAATATTTCTATTAATAGATTAACTGGAAAGTCTCCTTTTCAAATCATATATGGTAAGAATCCTCAAGGTGTTTTGGACCTTGTACAACTCCCTGTGCAAGACAGAATTAGCAAGATGGGGAAGCATTTGTTGAACACCTTCAACAACTTCAACAAGATGTGAGGAGTAAATTACAGGATACCAATGAGCGATATAAGGCTATTGTAGATGCCAGTAGAAGGAGACAGGTATTTAATGCAGGTGATTTGGTGATGGTGTACTTATGGCATGAGCGATTTCCCACTAGCACATATCATAAGCTGAAATACAAAAAGATAGGTCCTTGCCAAATTTTGAAGAAGATCAATGATAATGCTTATGAGGTTTGTCTACCAGATGATCTGGACATTTCTCTTGTCTTTAATGTTTCTGATTTATATGCATTTCATGGAGAACTACCTAAGCCAGCCAGTACAGATGAGGTGGATTTGCATCACCGCCTTCCAAGCAAAAAGAAGGAACAGATTGCCCACATTCTGGACAAGCAGTCTAGAGTCACCCGGAATGGTCATTATAATAGGTACCTGATTCAGTGGGAGGGATTACCAGCAACAGATAACACTTGGATCTCAGAATGGGAAGTGATGAAATTGGACCCCACAAAGTTGCAGAAGTTCACAGACAACCACTTGCAGGAGCTGTGTTCCTTTAAAGAAGGGGAGAATGATGCAGGGCCCTCCGTAGGTCATCATCTCATACAGAAACTTCTGGAGGCCATAACTTTTGACTCAGGTCTGGGTTTTTGCTAAATTTTTTTGGGTGCGTGCCTCAGGTGGTGGCATTTGTTTTTCCAATGATCTTAGATTGATTGGAGTCCATTTTAGCACATTTTCAGGAGCTGAAAGTTTCATCTCGGGCTCTAAAATCAACTTTTAGTATTTTTTCTCTAGTTTTTAGAAAGTTCTATTTGGTAATAAATTTGAGTTTATGTTATCAAATCTCAGATATTAGTTGGCAATTCATTCTAACTTAGTCGAGGGCATGTTTAGGGAAAATCTCAGCTTTTAAGGTGTTGTTTCAAAAATTACCAAAAATGGCAAAAAAACACCTGTGGAAAAAATTGCCAAAAAGGGTAATTTTCTAATTTCTTGTTTTTTCTAGTTTTTTGGTTACTTAAGAGTTTGCAGCGAATTGTAGCGGCAGTCAGTGATGAATGAATAATATTGAAGGTTTGAAATCTATGTTTTTATCTGGTAATTGAATATTATTGTTAACAGAGGACTATGTGCTACATCATGAAAATTATTATCTAATAATTGAATATCATGAATATTATTTGGTAATTGAATATTATTGTTAATTGAATATTATCGGTAAACCTCTAACTCTTCTTCTCTTACTGATCTTAACCATGTTATCAAAATTGACATGACATAACTCTTTGTGCCATAGCCACACATCTTTGGTTCTAGCCAATAAACAAGAATTTTCAGCATTATCATAGATTACCTTTAGATTTTTCACCAGTACCGACCAACTTTCCAGTCTCATCATAGATTTTCACCTTTCTATTCTCAAATGAAACTCGGTGACCTATGTTGTTCAGTTATGCTACACTCAATAGATTACAATTAAGTCCCTTTACCTAATATGCATTATCACATATGATCTTATTGTTCAACAATATAGACCCTTTTCCTTTTACTAGACAAGGTGTATCATTTCCCATTTTAACAGATCAACCATTATAATATTCAAGGTATTCAAATTTGTCTTCATCACCAGTCATATGATGTGTACATCCACTATGAATAATCCAAGTATCATTCTTGCTAGCTTTAAATATCAGTGTTGTTTCAATATACCTTTCTTCTTCTTCTTCTTAATCTTCTTTCAAAGCTATGAATACCACCTCAATACCTTCATCAATGTCAGTGTCGGTGTCATCATCATCATCTTCAACAAGGTAACATGCCTTCTTGCTTTTGTCTTTGTAATCTCAGTTATTTCTTCTGTCATATTGTCGGTTGCCTCTGTGTTCTCAGTTACCTCTTATGTTCAACTTCCTTTCACTAGATCTTTCATTGTATTTTTCATCTTCTTTCTTGTTAGGAAATCTATAGATATCTATAGTTTTGTTGACTATTAGTGACTCACACTTAGTCATATATCTAGGCAATGATGGTCGGTCATCACTGTGACCGAGTCATTATGTAAAGGCCAAGCTATGTAATGTTTACTTACCGAGCAGTAGTACTACCGAGTAAACTCATGGTCACTATGTATTGTAGTAGTATATCGAGTCTTGTATACAATGATTACCGAGCACCAGATTTATCAACATATGCCGAGTATAATGAATGTCAAGTATTAGAAACTACTTTTTCCGAGTTAGCCAGAGAATGACATAAGAGTTTGTTTTGGCACAATGATCGAGGTAAATAGTTTTGGCCGACATCTATGTTTTGTATTTTGTCTATTGAGATAATTACAGAGGTAATTACGCATCTACTTAGTAATCATTGATCCCTATGCTATACCTAGAGCCAATCAGAAATTAGTAAGACTTAAGAGGCAAAAGGAATTAATCTAAGCCGTAGATCTTGAATAAGTAAAATGTTTTTGTTGATTATATAAGGTCAAGATCTAAACCCTAAAATGTAGTAGCAAGGGATAGTGAATGTGAAGGGTGTAAGTAGATAGGCATGATTCAAAAAAGGGAAGCATTCAGAGATAGTGTTCAGTGACCGAGCTAAGCAGTGAAAGCATAGAAAAGAGATAGATCTGATAAATAAGATCAACATCACATAGTAAAGAGAAGATCTCTTATCTGCATATAGTGTAAACTGAAAGATAAGGTACTGAGACATTCTAGCCAATGTATCAGGGTAAATCTCTTAACCAAGTAGTCCTAACAGACTTTTTGTAATCTCTTAACCGAGTGCTTACTTTATTGTAAGTTTCAAATCCTTTTACAAGGTAGACTGTATAAGTCTTTTAGCTTTTAACAGAGCAGACCCCTCATAGGGTAGATCAAGTTTTGATCAAATTTTGTAAGCCCTAATAGGCAAATTTATTATTGTAGTAGTGAAGATTTGTGGGTGTCATCCCCACCCCAGTTTTACCTTTCAAGGGTTTCTGGGTAACCAAAATCTTTATGTTTTGAATGTTTTCATGGATAATGTTTTAGTTTGTTAGTCATTTGATTATGTTCAAAATGGGTGATGCTATACAAAATTTTTATTCATATGTGAATGGTTTAGTAGGTGATTTCTAATTCACCCCCCCCCCCCCTCTTAGTATCACATTTCCCAATTATATTTCCAACAATTGGTATCAGAGCTGCAAGGTTTCTCATAAGAAGTCTAACCACTTGAAGAAAAAGATCTTGAGATGGAATTTTATAAACTGGGAAAGGTCATAGAGAATTAGAAGATTGATGTATAGCTAGCATTACAACAACTAGAAGCAGCCAGAGGCAAACCGAAGAAATCCTTGAGCAAAAGGAGAGAAATTGCTATTCAGCAAAATGAATCACACTATCAAGAAGAAGATACCACTAGATTATTTGACAATGGAAATACTGCAGAAACTGATAAAGCCATAAAAGAGCTACTGGAGAAGAATACCATACTAAATGATGACATGAGGAATCTAAAGAGACAATAGGAGATTCAATCTGTCAGACTTTGTGAAGTTGTTGAATAGAAAAAGAAAGCTAAAGATGACAAGATATTGGCTGAAGAAGATAAAAGACAAATGGCAATGAGACTGGATGAAAGGACAAGTGACATGTAGAGGTTGACAAATAATCAACTGGACATGGTAAATCAACTACTGCTGGTTAATCAAAATTTGGGCATAAAAGATATGGAAACCAACCAACTGAGATCTAAGAATGATCAATTAAAGTATGAACTTAGAACTGAAAAGGAAATCAATGAAAGGATGAACAAACCTAATGAAGCTAAAAAATATTTTGAAGAACTGTTAAGGTCACCTAGAAGATCTGATGATAGATCTAGACTTGGACTAAATGAACATGCTTCATCTACTGAAGAAGGAGAATCATCAAAGAATGGAGAACAAAAGAATGCAAAACCAAAGAACAATAAGCCCACATGCCATCACTGTGGAAAGCCAGGACATACAGCCAACATATGCAGAAGTAAACATGGTAAGTTTGAATCTAAACCAAAGTTCAATGGACATTGCTTTAACTGTAAGAAACATGGACATCAGGCACATGAATGTAGGTCTAAGGTCAATTACCCACCTACTTCACCTAAGTTTAAGGCAATTGTTTCAACTGTCAGAAGTATGGGCATAGAGCATTTGAATGTAGGTCTAAACCAAGATGGTCATCAAATGAGAAAACTAAGTCACCTATGAAGAACAACTCATACAAGTGGGATTACAACACATGGTACAGTTGTCATTACTGTGGAAAGTATGGACACATTGGAGAAAATTGCATGAAGACTCATTTCAGAGGAAGATCCAAAAGCTGGATGACTGGAAGCATGGTGTGTTACAAATGTAATAAGATAGGTCATCTTAAGAAAGATTGTAGATCACCTATGTCGAGCAATAATCAGAATCAAAATGAAGGTATCCACGAAAAATTGAAAAACCAGATGGACAAGACATAGAAGAAGAAAGAAGAAGGAAGCACTAGTGAAACTGGCACATCTGAGGTCACCCAATCTAATGGATCAGGTGATCATACTTCTTCTAATTAAGCATAAAAGGTATGTTTGGAACTGAACATTACAAAGCTTTATTTTACATTAGTTCCTAACATAAAGACTGAGTAGAAGTCCAATCTGCATAATTAAAGATGCATTAGGACACATTTGAGCAAAATAGAAAATTTCTTTTGATGTCAAGTGATAGTATTCTAACCAACATATCAATGTATGTCGAGCACCTATTATGGCCGAGGTGCTATAGGTACCGAGCTATGTCATAACAGTTATTTTAACTGAGTTTATGTTAACCGAGGTTAGCATGAGTTAGCCAAGACAGCTGTATTCCACTTTCAAAATTTTGTATGAAGCATTTATGAAGCCCTAACTTCACTTTTCAAAATCTCTAAAGAGGAAAGTTGTCGTTCATTTCATTTCACCTAGAGATTTGAGATTTATTTGAGTGATTACAAGCGTGATCAATCATTTTATCTAGCCGATTTCGAATCTCTACAGTGTGCCATCGGCAAAAATCATTTGCAGGATACTTGCAAGAAAAAGGTACATACCGAGAAAACATTTATTTCTGAAATTTTATAATTTGAAATGGCATCATCATCTGCTACAATGAAGAAACAAGGGATGGAGGTTTTCAATGTAAAATTGGTAAGGAATGAGTTCTGCAAGCCATGAATCTTTAAGACAATTTCACAATCCGTGATTAAAGGAGATTTGAACGGAGTCCTATCTTCGATTCTAAAAAATATGTTGATGATGAATGACATTAGGTCATGTTATATGTGTAAAATTGGGGAAATCAGAGATTACGAGATCAGGGAAGCATATGACAAGTTATGTGTCAATGGAGTGTTGAAGCCAGAGTATAAATCAGTTGTCGAGCAAGGGTTAGTGTATGCCCTAGATTTCCCACAAAATTTTAAGGTTGAATGGATAAACATTATGTTGATTTGAGTACACGACATGCAACTATGGCTGGAAGATGGACCAGTGAAGATAATGAAGGAAATGATCCAACAAGTCACTAGTTACCCTTTGATTCAAGGGAAATGAAAAATGAAGTGTTTGAGAAAAGAGGAGATACAGGCAAACACACAAGATGTATGGAACAAATGAGGTATCATGATCTCTACCATTATGGATCTGGAGATTGATTTTGTTGTTAGGGTTATCTCGCACAAGTTCTATCAATCTATTCGGTTGGACAATGTCCCCTGTATGGCAGTGGACCAAGCATGGAAAATCATTAATAAAGGGCACACGTATGTTCTTGCTGAGCTCCAGTTGACTCAGCTTACCGAGAACCTCAACTCAATCCGGACTGCAAAGAACTCAATGTGTAAGTTTGGCTCTTTGCTAATCTACCTATTCTTTTATGTAAAGAAGAGTTTTCCTACTCATGGAGGTGTGATATGGGATAAGAAGAAACCCATTACTGTGCAAATCAGTGAGTTCATAGGTCAGATAGGAGATAGCTTTAATGGAGTAACGGACAATTCTTTTGTTGAGTTTAAAAAGAAAATGAGGAAGAGGAGAAGAATCCATGTGTCATTAGTTGAGAAGTACAGTAATGGTATATGTTTTCTAGTTGATATAGATTTCACATATGCACAAGCAGTCCTTCCTATGGTTTCATGGCTCATGCCACTACCCTATGAAATTAATATAGATGAAGCTACTGCTGCCATCACAACCCTCTTAGCTAAAGAAATTGGTAGCAAGGCACCCTATTTTGGGACATATGAGGAAGCCAAATCAAAATCCTCTTTAGGTTTAACTGCTACAACCTTAGAGAGGAAGAGAAAGAAGATAGTAAAGAATGTAGAGAAGTACGTGAAAGAATCGGACAAGTATGCTCCACTAGAGTTAACCCAAGGTTTGGGAGAAGATGAACCAAGTGAATCAAGTGACAGTGAGGAAGAAGAAAAAGAAACTCAAGTAGAAGAGAACAAAGGAAAGAAACCAATAATTGTCAAGCCTCCAACCAAGAAAAGAATACTAAAACCTACAGTGTCTTTGACACCTATGCTGAGGCCTAGAAAAAGGGGAACAACTATTGAAACTCCTAAGGTATCCCTTGTTTCTAGTAAGCGAAAACCTACACAACCTAAGGTTGTGCCGAGTAAAGGGAACAAAAGACCGAGAAGGAAACTTGTATTAGTACAAGAAGATGATGAGGAAACTAAAAGTGATGAAGAGGTGAAGAAGGAGATTGCACTACAAGATGCTAAATCCACTGTGGTTGAAATATGCCACAAGATCAAAAACTCTGCAAGAGTGGATGACTTGAAAGAGTTGAAATTCAGAAGTTTGAGTATAGGTGAGAAAGAGAAAGTAGAAGATGCTATTCTTGAAATGATTTGTACTTTCAAGATGTTACCCATGCAGTTGGAGAATCGAATCCCAAAGGAGCTAAGCAATAGGGTTGCACAAAAATGGGAATATGCCCTGAATACTAAAAAATTAATAAGGGAGAGCACTTTAGCACAAATGGAGTCAAGTCTCACCCCTGCCAACATTAGAAAAACTGTGGAGAAATACCAAGCAAAATTTGATCCTAAGCTTAGAGCTTATATAATCCTTCAACACAAGGTTGAGGATGTAGTACAGGAAAGTATCAAAATTTGGAAAGTAATATATGGATTGTTGATTAACAAAACTGAAGATGCTAGTACATCTAAGGATGTCGAGCCTGAAATAGAAAAAAGTGTAATGGAATCATCCATTCCGAAGACAGAAGCTCCTAAAGTAAAAGAAACTCAAAAGAAATCTAAAGTGCACATTGTAGATATCATAGAGGATACACTAGTTAAGAATCCTATATTAACTGAGGAAGATATACAGGCCGAAATAGCTAAAGATACATCTTTGTCCGGGAGTAACCCAGTACTCTTGCAAGTCAAAGCTTATCCGTAAATTTATGGGACACCAACTAGTAACACTACCCCCACCAAATTTGAAGCTGTTACAGTTGATCCATTAGCTAGCACCAGTACTACCAAGGAACTAGAGAAGCTAGCACCAATTACTCAACCAACATCTACCGAGGAGATTCACCAGGAAAAAGAGGAAAATACAGTAGAAAAAGTTACTAGTTCTTATGTGGAGGATAAGGGAACTAAGGGAAACCAAGGAAAAGACAAATTTAATGAGGTGCAAGAGCCTACAAAACAAGAAGAAATACAAGCTCTTGTACAGATGTCGAGTGGGAGCACATCGAAGAGAGCACACAAGCAGAAAATGGAAGTCTTCTCACCTGAGGTAACCATTGATGAAGTTATTACTATTCCTAAATGGGATACTGATAACTTATCTTATGAGCAAATGCAAATTTTGAAAGATTTATTGTCGAGGAAAAGCAGACAAGAAGAATTGAGAAGAGAACATCAGCAAAAATAGGTTTTGTATGAAATCAAACATATATTTAATGATGTTTATGAGTGATCAAATGTAAGTAATTCCACTCCCATATTGGAACAACTTGTTCATATTGTTCAAAAGATAAATAATGACGCATGTTGCACCAATGATAAATTGTTTGAGTGGTCAGAAAGAAAGTTTGAGACCAAAATGTTGGAGAAAGTATCTGTCGAGATTGCAGTTAAACAGGTTGCACTTTCTACTTTGGTAGTGGAGATTGAAGAAGTCATTATCAATGCAAACTCTCTGCTCACCAAATTGTGTAATATTGAATAATTCACTGAGGAGAATCAACATTTGATTGATCAACTGCAGCAAGAACTTAAAACCACCAGTCAGTCTTTAAGTGTTGATCCAGACCACAGTTCCAATCATTATGTCAAGATAATGCATACTCAAGGAAAGATAGTCGAGTTGATGGCTAATGATGGAAAGGTTAGATCTCACCTACTTTCTATGCAAACAATTTTAACACCTCACCTGGAGGCATTACGGAGAAAGTTTCTCAAGGCTAAAGAATTAACTAAAAGGGATCTGAATCTGTCTACTGCCGAGAGTCTAATCAATCTAGATACCGAGCTAGAAGTGTAGTCTGAAGTATTAACTGTTGCTGCTGGAGGATGGGAAACTGCACTGCACATGGTTATGATTCTCCACAAACCATTTCTAGAGAAACATTTTGAGATCCCCACTCCAGATGACATTCGGCGTGTCAAAATCAAGAGGGAAGTTAAATCATGACATGACACTGAGGAAGGTAACAATTGTAAATTTTTCCATGTATATATATCTCAAGGGGATTATTTGAGTATTTTTGCGTATACTACATATTTTTGTAAAGGAAATGTAATGTCATGACAAAGTGTTTTTGCCACTAATGTCAAAGGGGGAGATTGTAGATCTCTATAGTTTTGTTGACTATTAGTGACTCACACTTAGTCATATATCTAGGCAATGATGGTCGGTCATTACTATGATCGAGTCATTATGTAAAGGCCGAGCTATGTAATGTTTACTTACCAAGCAGTTGTATTGCCTAGTAAACTCATGGTCACTATGTATTGTAGTAGTATACCAAGTCTAGTTCTACCGAGTCTTTATACAATGATTACCGAGTGCCAGAGTTATCAACATATGCCAAGTACAGTGAATGCCAAGTATCAGAAACTGCTTTTGCCGAGTTAGCCAGAGAATGACATAAGAGTTTGTTTTGGCATAGTGATCGAGGTAAATAGTTTTGGCTGACATCTATGTTTTGTATTTTGTCTATTGAGACAATTATGGAGGTAATTATGCATCTACTTAGTAATCATTGATCCCTATGCCTAGAGCCAATCAAAAATTAGTAAGACTTAAGTGGCAAAAGGAATTAATCTAAGCAGTAGATCTTGAATAAGTAAAATGTTTTTGTTGATTATATAAGGTCAAGATCTAAACCCTAAAATGTAGTAGCAAGGGATAGTGAATGTGAAGGGTGTAAGCAGATAGGTATGATTCAGAAAAGGGAAGCATTCAGAGACAGAGTTTAGTGATTGAGCTAAGCAATGAAAGCATAGAAAAGAGATAGATATGATAAATAAGATCAACATCACATAGTAAAGAGAAGATTTGTTATCTGCATATAGTGCAAACTGAAAGATCGGGTACTAAGACATTCTAGCCAGTGTATCAAGGTAAATCTCTTAACCGAGTAGTCCTAACAGACTTTTTGTAATCTCTTAACTGAGTGCTTACTTTATTGTAAGTTTCAAATCCTTTTACAAGGTAGACCGTATAAGTCTTTTAGCTTTTAACAGAGTAGACCCCTCATAGGGTAGATCAAGTTTTGATCAAATTTTGTAAGCCCTTAATAGGAAAATTTATTACTACAGTAGTGAAGATTTGTGGGTGTCATCCCCACCCTAGTTTTACCTTTCAAGGGTTTCTGGGTAACCAAAATCTTTGTGTTTTGAATGTTTTCATGGATAATGTTTTAGTTTGTTAGTCATTTGATTATGTTCAAAATGGGTGATGCTATACAAAAGTTTTATTCATATGTGAATGGTTTAGTAGGTGATTTCTGATTCACCCCCCCCCCCCCTCTTAGTATCACATTTCCCAATTATATTTCCAACAACATCTAGTTGCAATGTGGCCAATCTCTTTATAGTTAAAGCATACCAAAGGTAATTTTCCTCTATATCTTCCTTTACCTTTATGTAGTCTTCTAGCCATTAGTGCTTCAAGCTCATCAAGTTTATCCTCATCACTATCACTGTCACTCTCATTTCTTATCATGTGTTTACTACTTGATTTACCAATTTTCAGAGATGACATAAATGTGGACTCAACAATAGGAACAATACTATTATCAAAGTTACTGAACTCAAAAGCAGTCAATCTTCCGATTAGAATATCAAGTGTAAGATGATTACCCGTATCTGATCTCATCTCATGAATTATAGAGATTTTAATAGCATAAGTAGGCAGCAAGGTTCTGAGAATTTTACTTACAAAAGTGTCTTCTTCAATAATACCTCATGTTCCTCGGATAGCATTGACAATCTCCTTAATTTGGTTGTTGTACTGTGATATTTTTTCTCCTTCTTTCATTTTCATGTCATCAAACTTTCCTCTTAGACTTTCAGCTTTAGCCCTTAGGACATTCACATCTCCTTCATGAAATAGTGCAAGCTTGTCCCACATCTATTTAGAAGAAGCACATATTTTGACATCTTCAAATCTGTCATCTGATAAGGAAGCAACAATTTCTATCATTGAAATATTGTGTTCATGTCTATCTCTCATCTGATCAACAGTCAAGGGTGTAGTAGGCAAGATGAATTCATTATCCAAGTAGTATATTGCAGATTCTCCAATTCCAAATAGATGCAATCTCATTCTACTTTTCCATGTTGATAAGTTGTCTTTGTTCAGCTTTAGCACCTCTCTCTTATACATCTTGTGATCTTTAGCTTAAGTCCTTCAAAAATTTCCTTCCAAGCACTCTATGCTTTGATACCAATTGTTAGATAGCTAAGAGGGGGGGGTGAATTAGTTAAGTCTAGTTATCCTACAGTCCCAAATCTCCCAGATGTATATATTAAAACTTTTCAAATCAAATAATCAACTCAATAAAATATCAACTGTGTCTTTCTCTTCATCTATCGATTACCAATAAATTAAATACTGTGTTTCCTAGTCTATCCAGTTATAAAAATGTGTAAAGTAAAATAAAAATTCAACACATCCATACACATATAACACATAGATTTTTAACGTGGAAACCCTATTAGAGGAAAAACCACCTAGGACCGGTAACCCAAAATAATTCACTCTTCTGAAGTGAGCTCGGTTAGGAGCCAACCCTATTAAAGGTTACAAAACACACTGTGAGGTGTGACCTGGTTAGAGGATTGATCACTAACAGTTCTTCTTTGACCATGCATTCACTATGGGGTCAAAAAGAAAACAATTAATATTCATTGAATGTCATATTGAAATATAAAGATTGTTAAGTCCCACTCGGTTAAGATATTTATCTGTAGCAATGGTTAAACTGATACAGTAATGATCTGATTCAAATACAACTTGATTTGTAGATTTTCAAATCTATGATAAGCTTAAGAATACCTTTGATCAATAATCAATTCAACATCTTATTTCCTCCAACTCTCTTTTGCTCGATATATGCTTCTCTATCGCTCGGTGTTGCCTACAATTTTGCTCGGTTCTGTCTTCAATCGGTTTGATTAGTGTTGCATGAAAACAATCCTTTTTCATGTGAATTCTCTTACAACATCAAGAATCTTAGCCCTTAATAATGAATCTCATGTCTCCTTATATAGACATCATAAACCATTTTCTTTTAATCCATAGATTTTGCATCTTAATCTTCACCGTTCATTTTGTTCCTTTAACCTTCCTCGACAATTGTGTCAATAACACATTTCATTCTCCTTCATTTGAGAATCCTTGAATTTTGTCATCTGTTTGATCATCATAACAAACATTATCTTTTACCTCAGAATCATAAACAATTGTCCAACTCATCATCTTTAGTTAGCTGTTACAAACTCATTTATTTCTTTCACTCATTCAATGCCATAATGTGTCGGTGATAGCTAGTTCGGTTAATACTATACTCGGTATACACTACACTTGCTTGGTGTATATTGAAATCTTCATTTACTAACCACGTAAACTTGTTTAGTCATGATCTTCAATACATAATAGAAGCATTTAATACAATCAAGTCATCAAAATAATGTCCTAGACTCATCAATAAGATACCCAATGTATACCATATCCATATCTTTCTTATCCATATCATCTTTATGTAGATATCTCATTCCTTTACCATTTTCCTTCTTAAGATGTTTGTAACCATCATTACAAGTACAATCAAAACTAGTTGACATCAATGGCAATACATTAACTGATTTAATTGTCTTATATGTACTTTAGTAGCTCGGTGATCATCAATCATTGTCTTTCAATTATCCATTCCATTTTCAAACTTTCCTTCAAGATATTCAATCAGTTGTAGGTTATCAAATAGGACCATTGATCTTGACTTAAAATACATCGGGTGGTCATTGCAATCTTGTGATTAATAAATTTTGATCAACTTCTCATCTAGGTTTTACGCCCTTCATCCAATTTGATTAGGTTTGATGATAATAAAACTACATCTTCCTTGGCCCCACTTATTTAATCAGGTCCCATGATCATCATTTGATTTAACTCAATCCAATGGCTTCATTTATTTCATATGATTTTGACCCCACTAAGTCACCTTTTACTAATCTGACGATCGGACGGCAAGTGTGATCCCGCGATCACTAAGAAACCTACATCTCTTATTTAATGCATTGCGACCATCATCCAATTAAGAAAGACCTGACAGAACATTACCTTGGTTATTGGACCCACTGAGTTTGACATCACCAAGGATGAATGGTAGCAAGGTGTGATCCCACGTTCACTATTCACCTTGTAACTTTTGATCAAGGCTTCACGCTTATCGTTGGATCTGACTAGATCTGACTGTTCTGAAAAAAAATGTACCCTCAGTCCCACTTACTTTAATCTCCATCCATCTTAATATTGGATAGTTGGCGCAATCTCACAATTGGTAAATGTCGATCAACTTGGGTTCAAGGCATTACGCAAACTGTAGGATTTAAGAAGGATATGACAGTACCTTAATCACTTAATAGTCAAGCCCAAAAAAATATGCACCGTTGGATGGAACATAATTAGACAGAAAATTGAAGCCTCAAAAGCTTTGGTCCCACTGACAATTGGGATCAGTGGTGAGCATTCACGATGTCGCAATAGATTAAGAACCCACATCTTGAGGATAGCGATATCGCGCCTACCGTCAGATCAAACTTGATCTGATGGTCACGATATAAACTACTTAATCCCTTTGTTTTCTTTTTCGCTACAGCCCTGTCATTAGGTTAGAAGAATCTGACAGTCACCAAGGTATCAAGTAAGACTTATGAAAAAGTAGATTCGAACACGACAAGGAAAACCGAACTTTGCAATTCTCAAACCCTTTTAAATGACAACTTAATGCACATTTCTAATTCCCAACTTAAGTAACCCAAAAAGGTAATGAAAAATTAGACCTTTCAACAAAGACTTAGGGTTTTAAGACACAACGAACATTTAGGGCTAGAAACAAGACCTCCCTTAGGGCTTATGAAATAAAATAAACTAGTTTCTTTGAGAAAAAAGAGGACAAGGACAAAAATTTCAATTGTGTATGTGGTACCCCTCCCATAGTCTGATTTTATATATGTTATGATTATTTTAGGATGATTATATATATGTTAGGAAATCATTGATGCTTATGATTTTACTGACCCCATACTTGCATGTGTATAGTTGATGTGTTTGTTTTATATTTATGTTTGACGTGCCTGATGTGGTTGAGGGATGGAGTCGTAGTTACTTGCTTGCGAGATCCACACGATCGACCGATCCCCGCCATTATTTGTTATATATTTATATGTATGTACATGCAGGTTTTGTATGCAGGTTTATAGGTATCGGGCATCGACTTCCCTAAATTGTTAGTATGAGCATGCTCTATCACAATATCTCAAATGGTAAGAGAGGGGAGATAACACAGTTCCAAATCCTGACCTAAGCCATATTATTGTCCTGAAATAGTGGACACGATTTTGTTATTCCTACCCTTTCTAAACTCATCCAGTTGACATGAGTTTATATCCATGTTCTTGAGTATGAATGTGGGTCTTTAGGTCTTTTTGGTGCTTTTGATTTTGGTTGTTGGTGTGTTTTCTATATTTAGATTATTTAAATTGATTTAATAGTGCAATTTTAAATGAATTGAATCTTTGCTATTTTTAGCTATGAGAGATTATTTAATAAATTGAAAATTAATTAAATGCAATTGTTAAGTTTAGTTTATTATGTGGTTGAAATATTTAATTAATGAGGATTAATTAAATATCTTCACCTTAGAATTATTTAATTACAAATCTAACCTTTGATCAATTGTAATGCACTTATTAATTTGAGATTAATTGAGCATGTGGAAATTACTTGAAATTAAATATTTTAATTGAATGCATTAAAGTTGCACAATTGAAATTGTTTAAATTAAATTAAAGGTATTAGTTAATTTTGGGTTAAAGTGCTTTCAACAAAAAGCAAAAGTGAAAATAGACTTGAGTTCAACTGAAATTGAACTGCAAATCAAAGTCTAAATTCATGCAAGCTTTTGGAGAGTTGAGTTTTCAAACCCTAGCAGGTCGAAAGAGAATTCCTACATATTGGAGATTTGGCCATAATTTTGGGGAGATAGGTTGAGGAATTTTGGCAGGCAAGTTGAAAGATTTTGGTGGACAATTTGATTTTGGAAAGCTTGGAGGTTTTGGGTATTTGTCTTCAGATTTGGTCTTCGTTCGAACATTTTCTTTGGTGCTTGAGGTAGGGTTTGAATTTCCTTTTGATTATGATGTTTTGTGAATTTCAAAAAGACTATTTTCTTCGTGTATGTTTGTAATTGTCTATCTGGATCTCTATTCTATTCTAAGTTTATTTCTCTCTCTTCCTGGAATTCTGAAATCAGTCTTGTAAGACCCTTGTTGTTTCCAGATCCTGTTTATGAATCATTGATTTGTTGAGTTATGGTGAAATTATTGATATTCTGTGGAAAATGATAGTCGCCTGGTAAAACCCTAGACTTGGTCAAATTGTGGATTTTTGTTTAGAAAACCCAACTAATTTGATAAGTTTTCTGATTTGCTTATTTTTTTATTTTTATTTTTATTTTTTAAAAGGCTCTTGTATTCCTTTAAAAAATATATATATTTTTAGAAATAAGAGCTTATTTGAAATTAAAAAATAATAATATTAATTGATAAAAGAAAATAAAAATTTATTTGAACATATGTTGTTTAATTATTCTAGTGTAATATTTGTTTATGTTGTTAATTCTTATTTTAACTAAAATAAAATATAAACTAAATAAATGTTATGTATTAAAAAGAAACTTTATAAAAAAAATATTATTTATTAAAGGTTTGGTGGGGGATTTAACCCCACACGGCTCCTCATAAAGGGAAGGTTGTCGTGCGGCAGTACCCAAGGGTACTGTCACACGATAGTCTCCCATGGGTGACTGTCATGCGATAGTACCTGTAGGGGTACTATTGTGCGGTACGGTGCGGTCCCCAAGTAAATAATAAAGGGGTTTTCTTATTATAATCTTTTTTAATTTTATTTTATATTAATTCTGTTATGATATCTCTATTTTTATATTTAAAAATAAAAAGAGGTTATTTTATTATTATTTAAAGAGTATAGTTTTTTTTTAATTATGAGATTATTTTTGTGTAGTTATTAAATGTAATTAATCTTGTTTTTTAATTGTAATTTAATTTACTAGGTATATTTATAAATTGATAATTTAAATTGATTTTTCTCTTTTGTATTGGGCCATTATTTGATTATCAATTAGGAATTTTATGACAGAGTTATTTTAATTTATTAAACTTGGGTTATTTGTTTAGTAATTTTTGTGTGTGCATGTTTTGTAAAAGGCCTATAATTTATATTTAAATTATAAATATAGGTGAAATAATGTAATTTGGTTACGAGTTATTATACATCTGTATGGAAATTGGATGTTAATGTTTTCTTTTGCATAATTATTCATTTTAGTATTTAAAGGACTTATTTGGCCTAAAGGAAGTAATTTTGTGTTCAAGTTTTAAATGTGAGTGTTTAGCCATGGAAGTGATTGTAATGTGAATCTGATTGATTAGATTAGTAAAGTAGTTTCTTCATGATAGCATTTTTTTTATTCAAATCAATTGTGCATGTTATTAGTCTATTGTTACTTAAATTTTGTTTAGTCTCCTATTACCCTATGTGGTGGTTTTGAGGGGGGCTAGAATGTCAACCAATGTAAATGTAAACCAGAGGTGGGAATTGGATGTTTTAGTTATCATGGTTGTTTGCCTTGTGTACTATGTTGAATCGATTGGTTTAACCCAACCTTATGTGATCTTTGCCCTATGATTCTCTTCTGTGATACCTTGTGAAATTGATTTTTGCTTCATATTCTATATAGGAGAATATGGTACTGACTTTTTATGTCCTACCCATGGGATCAAGAGTATATTCTTTTGTGGATGCTTGGAGAGTGTCTTGTGTTATGGTTGGAGACCTATTGTTTGTTCCTATTGATTTGTGGAACAATCCTGAGGGACATTTTTATTATCTTGTGATGTTATGTGGCATCTTTGAGCCTAGGGTAGTTTACATAGATGTGTAGTAGGGGGTGGCTTGCAATAAGCTTTGGGGCCCCGAAGTGGCTTTCATGATCACTTATTGTAAGTATTCTTAATCAAGTGATAATTAATGTCATTAGGGGGTATTAAAATGAACATAATAAGATATGTTTCCCCACCCATGCTTAAGTGCTAGTACAGACTAAGATGGGGATTGAGATTATCCTTTCCTCCTTTGAGAGGTGTGTGTCTGGCATAGTTAATGGCTTCATCTGTATGAGAAGTCATTGATATTGTGTATGGTCATGTAGTACCCCGCCCCTAGTCTGATTTTATAAATGTTATGATTATTTTAGGATGATAGATTATATGTTAGGAAATCATTGATGCTTATGATTTTACTAACCCCATACTTGCATGTGTATGGTTGATGTGTTTGTTTTATATTTTTGTTTGACGTGCTTGATGTGGTTGAGGGATGGAGTCGTAGTTACTTTCTTGCAAGATCCATGTGATCGGTTGATCCCCACCATTGTCTATTATATATATATATATATATATATATATATATATATATATATATATATATATATATATATATATATATATATATATATATATATATATATATATATATATATATATATATATATATTGGATGTACATGCTTCATCTTCATTGATATCGTGTATGGTCATGTAGTACCCCACCCCTAGTTCAATTTTATAAATGTTATGATTATTTTAGGATGATAGATTATATGTTAGGAAATCATTGATGCTTATGATTTTACTGACCCCATACTTGCATGTGTATGGTTGATGTGTTTTTTTTATATTTATGTTTGACGTGCTTGATGTGGTTGAGGGATGGAGTCGTAGTTACTTGCTTGTGAGATCCATGCAATCGGCCGATCCCCGCCATTGTCTCTTATATATATATTGGATGTACATGCTTCATCTTGTGATGATAGGTTTGCAAGTATAGGGCATCATCTTCCCTAAATTAGCAAGAGTGAGCGTGCCCATAAATATTCATCTCAATGGTAAAGAGGAGAGATAATACATAAACCCAAAACCCTAACCTAAGCTTAATTGTCCTAAGATTGGACAAGTATCAGTTTGACTACCCTACCCAGATTTGTCTAGTAGGCATGAATTCGCGGATCCCTTCTCCTGAGTTTCTTTGGTTTTATGTTGGTTAGGTCTCAGATGATTTATTATTTATGTGGGTGAATTCCTATGATTTATTAATTAGTGATTATAGTTGAAATTTAATGATTAATTATGCTCTTATGTTTAATTGAGAAAATTAATCTACAATCAATTATTTGATTATTTGGATTAAATAATTATTTAATTGGAAATTAGATTTAAATTATGCTTGTGTACTTTATTAAATAATTAAATATTTGATTACATGGTTTTAGGATGCTTTAAATATTTAATATATTTAATATGAATTGTTATTATTAACATGTGCATTATTGAAAGGTGAATTGTTCTAAAAAATAACTTGTTTTCAAAAGTCAAAGTTGAGTTGTGCAAAATAAAGTTATTTTAATTTATTAATTAGGATTTACTTTCAAATTGTAATTGGAGTTTGATTGGGAGTTAACTGTTGAGTCATCTCTAGGGTTTGGATGAAAGGGGGAATTGAATCCCTAATAAGGGGAATTGCATTCCTTTGGGAGATTAGATAGGTTTTGGAGGAGAATTTTTGGGAGATCTGATGTGCTTTGAATTTTGGAGAATTTGGATTGTTGTGGTTGCTTGTTGTTTTGGCTACGTCGTGCATCTGGATTTTTGGTGTTTGCATCATTCGTGCATTCAGATCTGCAGGTTAGAATCTTACACAGAGGAATCGGGTGTTTACAGATCTTCCAGGGTTTCCATTTCAGTTGTGTGCATTGGATCTAAGGTAGGATCTCAAAATCTTCTTCTATGATTTCTATTTTGCAGTTTGATGAATTTCTATGTCTAAATGATTTCATGATTATCACCTTAGATCTGTCTGTGATTTCCTTGTTTTGGGTATTAGAGAAACCCTTGAATTTGATATTTTAGGTTTTTTATTAAATTTTAGCATAGTAATGTTATGCTATCAAAATTTTATTGGATGATTCCTCATGGGTCTCCTATAAAATGATAAATCAATCCTAGACTATAGTTAAACTATTATGCTGGGAGAAATAATTGTTGGTGGATAAAGAAAATCAATTTGTGAATAAAAAACCCAATTTGGGTAGGAAAATCCTTGCTGCTAAATAGAAAATTACCTCTCTGTAAATTACACCAGTAGACATAAATATTACACTAGTAAAAAAATATAAACTACAACAATAAAAAAAACAAAAGACAAAAGACAAATTGTGTGTAAAAATTTAAAATACTGATTGCCTTTTTTTGGTAAAAATATACAGAAATCAAATATTTCCATTTTCATAAATTGTTATATATATATATATATATATATATATATATATATATATATATATATATATATATATATATATATATATATATATATATATATATATATATACATATATATATATACATATATATATATATATATATACATATATATATACATATATATATACATATACATATATATATATACATATATATATATACATATATATATATATATACATATATATATATACATATATATATATACATATATATATATATATACATACATATATATATACATACATATATATATATATAGATATATTCTATGAAAGAAAATACTACATTTGACTTTATTATTTAAAATTAAATATTATAAAAAAAAAAAATTTAAAAATTGTTATGCACATGGATTGTTTTAGTCAAGGAAATGGGCTTTAATTGGATGTGATTATTTAGTTTAAATGCTCATGGAATCCTATTCAATTATGTTCTTTTCTATATTTCCAGGTGTTATGTTTTATTGAAATTGGGTGTTTTTATCCCTAGGTAGCCTATAGGGAATATTCTTTTATTTAAGGCATTATTGTGATGTTTTTGTCAGGATTCTCTTAGCAGACCTATGTGATTTATCACTTGGATTTAATTATGCTCTTTATGGAATGTAAATGATTATGGTTCAATTTTAGTTCTTTATGATGTGAGTATTGTATTCTTCATTCCCGGAGTGTCTTCTTTTGCTTCTTATGATAACAGGCACTAGATGACCAAGGGGAAAAATAGAGGTTGGGTAAGTGTCGATTGTACCATATTTTCAGCATTATGTTTTGATGTGTGTGTATATTCTGATCATCACCTGATGTGATCATATGGGCTCATGGTTCTTTGTATTCTGTTTATGGTATCTTTGTAATCATTTCTAGTTCTTGTATGTGAAACTGGATCTGGGATTACCTGGTTGGATTACCGATTGATCTATGTGATATTTGTGAGCCTAGGAGAGGTTAAATAGGTGCATATTAGAGGAGTGGCTTACAATAGGGGTTCGGGGCTCAAAAGGGGCCAATACCAGGGTAACCTATCATAAGTTGATTAATAAGTGATAACCTAATAATAAAACTTGGGGAATAAAATTAAATACAAGATTGATATTCTGGTTCTGCATGGATTATGTTGAGGGTCCGAGGTCCAGAGTGGCTAGTCTAGGGTAACTCAACCTGATAGACGCTTGAGGATCTGGGGTCTAGAGACTAGTCTAGGGTAACTCAAGTAGTCGTCCATGTGATGACACTCTCATAGTATGTAGCCTAAGTCTCCTCCATAGTTATTCTTCATGTGGTGATTGCCTCTGGATTAGTGAGTCTTACCTATCACTATATTTTGTTCACCTTGAGTTAGAGAGCTTTCAAGATCCTCTTGCTTAGTGGTTTTATCTTACTTTTTTATTGGTTATCCGATTGGGGTGTGTTGTTATCTCCTCAGCACGGTGGGATATACCTTTGTGGTTCTACATGGATGGGTGGTAGTGATTCTTTACCATTTGAGATTCAACGTCCTGGTGCCGGTGCTTGATGGCGATTCTACAGTTGGATTCCTTATGTTTCTTCTTTGATGATTCTTTTCATAGCTTCACTTTTTGTAATCCTATATTAGAGTATCACATGTGATACCTAATATGGACATTGTATTATTATTGTTAGAGTGATTACCACATACCCTGTGACATGTGCAGTGGATGTGAGTTCATGTAGATATCATGGATGTCCATATGAGGATTGTAATTTTGATGTAATTTTATTATTTGTGTTATGGAATCTTTTGTTGATGTTATTTTAGTTGTGTTTTGTTCTTAAGTAATTCTACGTCATGGGACCCTCAAGTTTTGTAATCTATTTTGGATGTTGTGTTAATGTGAGTAAATGGTAATTGCTTCTGCGCTGATGTTTATCTTGTATGCTAACTTTAGAAAAAAAAATTATTCACCAAACTTAGTAGCATGTTTTAGGTTAATCTCTTGTGGATTCCCTAGCGGGGAGTTACATCTGGTATTAGAGCACCGATTTCTACACTGGGAACTGTAGGAAGTTGTGTGCCCATTAAATGTTTAAACTGTTTAAACTTGAAACCAAACATAGACATATAACTCTTTTTTATTTGAGAATCATTAAATTACAACTAAACATTATGTTTATATTTTTTATTAAATGTCTTTGAAATATCACTTTGTCTAGTGATTGTCATAGGTGTTTTGACTATCTATTGTGTTTGGGTACCCTCTCTAATGCATCTAGGGTGAAGTACCTTTGGATGTCATGAAGCGATTACTCTCTTGAGTGTGGCTACCACTAGTCACCTTGTTATGTGGATGTTTTATGATTGATAATTTATTTTTAGTTGATTGATGAATTGTTCATATTGTGTATGGGCTAGCATTAAATTTTTGGATCTTCTTATGTGTGGACTAGTCACCTGAATCTCTTTTTGCTATCTATTTTGTGACACTAGTCACACTTGACTTATTGTTGAATTACCATGGTACTTTTATGATTTAATGTTTGATTTGTGAATTCCCCCACTTGGGTTTTACCTTTTTGAATTTTGTGGTGGCTACTCCGAATGTTTGGTATTGTTGGCCCTGTTCTGTGATAAGTATTTTTTCTATCATGTTCATCCTGAACCCCTAATAGTATGTATAAGGGAGCACATCGTGGAGATGGTACTATGTTTGTTGTGTGAAATTAGAATCATTGTGTATCATGTGTTTGCATAAGCGTTGCATTAACTAGATTAACATGAACTTCTCAACTCATTGTTCAACAAAGATATGAATGTGTGTCTTATGCAATTTGATTGATCAATGTGAGTTTCAGTTATTCTTAACCAGAATTATATTGTCCTTAATGATTGTATATCATGTTCTTATTTTATGGCTTATTTTTCAGATGTTATGTTTTGCTTTAAGTAAATGTTTTGTGCTTGGGGGATATATATCCTTATCTATTTGTAGACTTCCAAGAGAGCCTAATCCTAGGGGGGGTGGATGTAGTACCCCGCCCCTAGTCTGATTTTATAAATGTTATGATTATTTTAGGATGATAGATTATATGTTAGGAAATCATTGATGCTTATGATTTTACTGACCCCATACTTTCATGTGTATGGTTGATGTGTTTTTTTTTTATATTTTTGTTTGACGTGCTTGATGTGGTTGAGGGACAGAGTCGTAGTTACTTTCTTGTGAGATCCACATGATCGGTCGATCCCCACCATTGTCTATTATATATATATTGGATGTACATGCTTCATCTTGTGGTGACAGGTTTGCAGGTCCAGGGCATCGTCTTCCCTGAATTGGTAGGAGTGACCGTGCCCATAAGTATTCTTCTCAATGGTAAAGAGGGGAGATAATACACAGAGCCAAAATGCTAACCTAAGCCTAATTGTCCTATGATTGGACAAGTATCAGTTTGACTACCCTACCCGGATTCATCTAGTAGGCATGAATTCATGGATCCCTTCTCCTGAGTTTGTTTGGTTTTATGTTGGTTAGGTCTCAGATGATTTATTGTTTATATGGGTGAATTCCTGTGATTTATTGATTAATGATTATAGTTGAAATTTAATGATTAATTATGCTCTTATTTTTAATTGAGAAAATTAATCTAAAGTCAATTATCTGATTATTTGGATTAAATAATTATTTAATTGGAAATTAGATTTAAATTATGCTTGTGTACTTTATTAAATAATTAAATATTTGATTGCATGATTTTAGGATGCTTTAAATATCTAATCTATTTAATATGAATTTTTATTATTAACATGTGCATTATTGAAAGGTGAATTGTTCTAAAAAATAACAACTTGTTTTCAAAAGTCAAAGTTGAGTTGTGAAAAATAAAGTTATTTTAATTTATTAATTAGGATTTACTTTCAAATTGTAATTGGAGTTTCATTGGGAGTTAACTGTTGATTCATCTCTAGGGTTTGGATGAAAGGGGGAATTGCATTCATTTGGGAGATTAGACAGGTTTTGGAGGAGAATTTTTTGGAGAGCTGATGTGCTTTGAATTTTGGAGAATTTGGATTGTTGTGGTTGCTTGTTGTTTTGGCTACGTTGTGCATCTAGATTTTTGGTGTTTGCATCTGTTAGCATACAGTTTTTCCCTTTTCTTTTAATTAATCTCAGACTTCTTTAAAGCATGAAAAGAAGAGAAAATCTCAACACTAGCAAATGAGTTTCTTTGAAAGAAAACTCTCTACAAATTACAAGGTGCAGCTACCTTCTAGAAAGATTTTCAATATAATTTTATTGAACACATAAAAGTAACATCATGTGTGCTTTTCACTAGAAAACACTTAAGGTAAACATTCAGTCCATCAACATGAAAAGAATGTGCAGATTTTTAGAGAAACAGATCTACTTCTATCTTTATATCAAACTTTGAATTATTTTGAATCTAAAACTTTAATAACAATTCTCTCTATTACTTCTAAGCATAAAATCCATCCATATCACAATTAAGCTTTATCCAACACAACTTATCTTCACAAGAAAATAAATCATATAAGATAAATAGTAGTATTTATCAAATCAAAAGCTTAAACATATACGAAACACCATAAGATATTCATATATTCTGTAATATCAGTCTTCAGAAAAACTTGAAGTTAAGTTCTTAGAAAATAGTTTCTTCAAAACTCAGAGAGTCGAACCCTTAATAGATTAAAAGTCTTTGAATATATAGCCACGTAGGTGTCATGCCCAAAATTTCTTGGGCAAGGGCCAAGCTGCATAACTTTTTTTTTTATTTCTAGCTTACTAAAATGTTGAATAATTAGCTTAAATTATATTTTGAAGCTTCAACATAAGTAAAGACAGACTTCTTCTAATTACATTACTCATACAACAGGTTACAAATGAAATCAATGAAATACTTAAATAGAATTTCCACAATGTCATTTTTGTTTGTAAGGACAACAAGAATACATTATTGCAATATTTTCTATGATACAAAACTAGGAAGCATGTCTTTCTTTCCACACAAAACACATTTCTCCAAGGGGGTGCAAAACATGGAATACCCTCAACTTAAACTTGCTTCAAAGATACCAACACACCCAAAACCTGCATATATATAAAAAAAAAAAAAAAAGCATAACCATGGGTGCTCTCCACCCTACCATATGGCATCATGAAGCCCTTAGTATTCCCTAGCCAACCCCCAAGCTTGGGGAACCATGCTAAGGTAGGAAAAAAAATACATAAGACATAGGGCACATACATTCAAAACACATATATTTCACCACATAGGACTACACAACCACATCTTACTCCCATTATGGCTTATCACATTTGATCACTCATGGATCCATCAGAAGGGTGAGGGACACCCTTTTTTTTTACAACCCTTCAAACTCAAGAAGAAAGCAAGAAAGAATCAACACCAAAACTGCAAACAGATGTCTCACAACACTACAACCACCTTCACAATAACATTGAACACTTCATGGAGAAAGGAAAACTTGCAGCCCATGAGCATACACAAAAACATACATAAAAATGAAAATGGATGAAGCACCAACCTCTCCTCCAAGCCTGCACAAAATGTAGTTCCTCTTTCTTCTCTCTAGCCATCCCTCCTCCTTAGTCTCCAAAATCTGTCTCTAAAAATAGAGAGTGGGTGAATAGCCCAAATGTTTCCCATACTCTCCTCTAAATTGGAATCTAACACAAACCCCCAAAATTCCTAGGAGAAGAGGCCTATCCTCTTGGTTGACCTTCCCAAGAATTTTTGAGAAGAGAAAAAGTTACTTTCCCCTTTCCCCAAATTCGTCACACTCTTCCCAAGCATTTTTGAAGGATGGAAATTGAGTTTAAAACACTCAATGTGGCCTAGAAATACCTCCAACCCCATAGTATACCCTTGGGGCAAGTCAAAACCAGCCTAAACTACTCCTTGGGGTCAATTTTAACTCTCCAAAAGCCCACTCCAAAATGACTCACGAAAATGAGTGATGAGACTACCATCAAGGCTCCCTAACCAAGAAAACACACCTAGGGATACTTATAGGTCACTCAAGGTTACACTAACTCAACCCACCCCACATGACATGCCATGTCACATCACTAGTGTCAAGTGACCCCACATAAGGAGTACATCACAACACAACACTTGGCATGCCAACAAGGAAATAACAAATAACATCTCACATTATTTACATAACATAATTTACAAATAAAACACTTTTACATACGAGGTCATTCCCTTCTTAGGGTTGACCTTGGTTCCACAGGGGTTCTCACAATAATTCCTTAGCAATGGTTCCCCGCAATGTCCATGGTTATCCACCTGCACACTTGTAAAAGTATCATTAGTCCAAGATAGGTTATGCATTTAATCCAATTAAATCATCATATAAATCAATCTCTATATTTAGAGAAAATAGATCAACATATTGCAACATCTCATAATAACCTTCACATATTTAAATCCACATCTTCCATATTTGAAATAGATCAATCATCATGTATCTAGTAATTAAACATATATCCTATCTCATTACATTACTCAGATCCACATAATCCATATTACTTATTATATCCTCTATCCTTAATGCATAACATAGTTCATTATTTTAAATTTACCGCAAATCAAGTCACATATATCAAAATATGATTTGGGTTCTTGATTTTATATATCTTTTCATTTAAATCATAACCAGAGGTAAGTAAAACATAGCCCAATATTATTTGATATCATCACACTTAAAACTTTCATACAAACATGCAAGAATGTATCCTATTACAATAACATTATCTAAGTTTAACACAAAGTACACAACTAAAATATTCTATCCAAGAATACACTAATCTAGCTTATACCAAGATGGTCCTTGGACTATGTTAATCATCGATCCTAATATCAAATTACTATTATACCACTATGCAATTCCCACATAATGAAATCTGTCATAGGTTCTTCTTCTATTAAGTCAGAGTATAATTCAAGAAGACAAGACACAAGGATGGTCATCTCATAGCTATATTTGATTCATCCAATATTTAATTGTGTGGTCCTATTAGATCCTTAAATTTTTTTACAATCTCACTAATTCATAAATGAATCCAATTGATTACTTGTGTATCCATGTTCAACTAAATAGGTTTATTCACATCCTTAAGATTATCTTAATCTTGTTTATGTTAGTGTACTCAACCGTTAGCACTATATTGTCGTACAATCAATTATTTTCCATTGTTTTGATGACTATATAGCATTTCTAGAAATCATTATATTTACCTACTAACTTCATACATCCTACATGCCTTACTTTCAGATATTTAGTATGTGGTGGTTTACATAATCATTTTTTCTACTTTAAAACGGGTCTTAAAACTATGTATGCTAAATTGCCAAATTCTATTATTCATTAGGGAATATTCTAATCCTCTAAGGCTTCCTGATTATAATCTAGATGTTTGTGTCAACATTTTCCAAGCATCCTAGAATATCATTAATACCATCATGTAAATGCATTGAAACATCTTCATGATCTAATACTATGATAGTTTTCCAAAAGTAATATTACTTCAAAACTGTCTTAAATTACATGTTCCATGAATTTACTTGAAAATGGAATCTATTTAATTAAGATGACAATTATAGCTAAGATTCCTAAGAATTCCATATGCTAAGGAGATTTTTTTTTTTGCAAGAAATATTAATGTTGCTTACCGAAGTGCTTCTTACCAAGATGAGAAACAGAGGGGTCCTACAGTAGGGCTTATGCAAATAACTAAATGAAGCTATCTTTTTAACTAAAATTAAATGCTTCTAAACTTAATAACTATCCTGAGCATAAAGCAGAATAAATGGGATAAGGCACACAATGCCTTCAAAATAGAGCCAAGTGTCCCATATGACTATGGTGTTGAAACCGCCGCAAGCCGCGCTGCCTTCCAATCTTGAAATGCGGCTGTGAATGCGGATATAACCTGTTGGTGCGGCAACCCAATGAAGTTGATTTGTTGCTTCCATACTTCCTTTTCCCTCTTGATTTCAACTATCTTTTCTCGATGCATGCCTAAGTGATCCCGCTGAATTATAAGCATTGATTCTATCCACACAACTTTTGTGAATTCTTGGACTGCTGGTGCCTTCATTCCCTTGAGCTCATCAAACCAGGTACTGACATTATTAATTACCTGCTCAACTAACTTATCTGATTCCCCTTCACATTGTTTGTCCAACCAATTTATATCATTGGAGATCATATCCCTGATGATTCCAAGCCCCTTTAGGAGATCTTTTAATGCAGTGACTCCTTGTGCTACAACTTCATTTCTCCAGTCTATACACTCCTTTATAACATAAAGGGTTTTGTCATCTAGTCCTGGTACTGACTTTTCTATCAAGAATTTTTGTAGGCTGAACTCTTCAGCCTCCTCCATCCAATGCAGTTCTTTTGTCCAAGTTGTCTTTTCTATCTCCCATTCCTCAATACTTGCCTCAGCTTTCTTCACTAAATGAATTCCTTCAACGCGAGCTTCATCCAAGTGAGTTATCTACTTGGTAGCTTCCAACTTTACATGCTCCACCCATTCCTCATATACTCTGCTAATTACCTTATTTCTTTGCACTTGGTCAAGAAACCTTTGATTATCCAGGGATTTCACATCAATGGAGGCTGGCATTTCGCTCAAAGCAAAGGGTTCTGGATTTTGGATGGCATTTATGTATTGGGCCATACTCTTCATAGCCTCCTTCATCTCCTGTTTGTCCTTGGCATCTTTCCAAACTCTATTGCAAATCTTCTTATTCGAGACCTCAAAAAACTTCATGTCAACGACTCTATTATCTCTCCCTATGTCAACTCTAGATATCTGGAAATCTTGGGTTGAAGCCTCCCCTTCATCTTTGTCGGTCATTGGCTTTGCAATTTTGGTCATCCAGTGGCCACTACTTTCATTGAAGTTAATTCTAGACTCCAACCTTCTCTTCTTTGTCTTCGGAGTTTTTCCCAAACACCTTCTCACAACATCTTCAATAGGGACGGATATAGGAACCACGCTTTTTCTCTTGGCAACATAATTTTCTAGCATTGGTGGAGTTGTAGAAGACTTCTTTTGAGTATCATAACTACTCAGAAGAGCTAATGAATCCTTCGGAGTATTCTTTGTTTCATCCTATGACTACTGACTTTCGGCCATATCGTGTATATTGGGGCCTGCAACTAGATTCTCCTATGAATCAGCTTCCGATGGATCCAAATTCACAAAAACACTGGGAGTCACTTCCTTCCACTTAGCCTTGTTCTTTGCCCTGGAACTTGATTGCGTGACTCAAGCTATAGGTACATCTCAGAGTTGAACTTGAACTTGAACTTGTGGAAAAGTTGGTTCAACTTCAAGTTCAACTTCAGGTTCCACTTCAGGTTCCACTTTAGGTTCAACTTTTGGTTCAACTTTTCCTACAAAAGATCGATCAATATTCACATTAGTTAAAATGGAAGTTTTCTTTGACGAACTCCTTTTCTTTGTTTTCACTTGCTTCTTGGAAAGCTGTGGAAAATTTATAGAAGTCTTTTTCTCAAGAAACCATGCTTTCATTATTTGTATCACTCTGTTCATTCTCGCTTGCAAGTCATCTTCCTCTGGTTTCATCCAATCTAACTCAGGGATAGGAAGGGCCTCCACTTTCTCCAAGAATTGGGGATCAAGAACATCAACTTCTTCATCCTCTTCTACCCTGTCTGTATTGATATCCAGTTTGAAAGTAATAATTTGCTTCAAACTTAATATGGACCACAACCTTTTCCTTACTTCCAACTCATTAGAACAATTGGCCCAAAAGTCCTTCAACTCAAGAATATGCATGAAAGTGTCAGGAACATTAAGGTTTTCCCTAGCAAAACCTCTATAATCAAAATTGGTTCTGGGAGTATAAGTCTGTAAATAGAAAGTAGACAATTCTTCTTCCATAGTTAAAGCATCCTGGAAAATTTTGCATCTATAGTAACCCAGCTCGATAGGAAAAAGAACACCTAAGGATTTCTTTGAGCTACCAGATTTCTGTTCAACAATAAAAAGTTGCCTAAAGAGTTCCATTAAGACTACATTGTCTAAACAAAACCTAGGAAGCCGTAATGGCTCTTCATCAAATGCTCCAACCCTAAGGCATCTGAATCTAGGAAATTGTATGAAATGACAACTGTACACATTTACCACCTATTTGGCTTCTTTAGAGAGTCTCCAATCTTCTTTCCCCCTCAATTCAAAAACTAACTTTACTGAGAATCTGTCATTAACTGTCCTGAACATACCAAGGAACTTTTCATTCTACAAACATGTGAAATAATCATATATTATCATGTCATTTGTCCATAACTCATGTGGTAACCCCTCCCAAGTCCGGCAACAAGCTAAAATATAAATTAGGTAGGAGGACATGTAAAAGGCAGTCAGATTAGTCACATTTAGGAGCTCTTTATGAAGTTTTTATGCTATCAAATTAGCCCAATCAATAAATATATCCCCTTCTACAATTTTTTGGATAAAATGGTACATCTAATTTTCCCAATGGAACGCGTGTGGGTTCCCTTTCCCCTATTTAGAAGGAATACAATATCATCTATATCCTTATGGAAATGCTCCTTTGTTAGAGGCTTAGGCAATCTTGACCCTCCTTTCTCTAGATTCGCAAGCCATGTCTGAGCTATTGAGGAACTATACTTTTTCTTGTCTACCTCATACACATGATCTACCTCTGCATAGGTCCAAGGTTCATACGGTTCCTTATCTGGAATTTTTAGGGTTTCCATTAATGTCTCCCTACTAATCTTGACCAAAACTTCTCCTGCAGCATCTTTAATACATCTGCTCTTGGCATCATACTTATTGGTGCATTCTAACACTTGTTTGGGACAAACTAGAGCTGGGGGAAAAGTTGCAGCCTCTACTAATCTGCTTCCTACTAGCCTCTTTGAAAAGGAACCTTCTGAGACATTTCTAACCCTATCATAGAGTTCTCCTAAGCTAACATTAACTAAAGAGGTGTAGCCAATGTTTGGAAGGGAGATTAATAGGTGGGTTCTAATTTCCTCCTTTGAAAGTTTGGGGTAGAACAAAGGCATTTTACCAGCAAGCAGTCAAAATACTTACAACACAGAATGAGCTCTTTTGAATAAACTAAAAACTACAGGGAAAAGAGGAACTTGCCAATTTTTTGCACACCAAATCACTGAAACCTTCTCACCACCAATTCCATTGCTCCTTCTTCTACCTCAAGCCAAAATAATTAACAGAAATGTCTTAACCATTCTTCCTTTATTAACAATGGCTCATAAGGTTTAGTAAATCTTCGCAGCATAGCTTCAATAAATGTCTTAATGAAGGAATGATTGGCATGACATCTGGAGTTACCTATCATTAATTCCCAAGTTTAATCTGCATGAAAATCTCAATTCCCCAAGACATTCTCTGATTACCATATCTGTGCAATAATAACCCTTACTATGTCATGCTGTCAACTGTCACTTCCACTAATTCACATGCATGAGCTATCTTGTTGGATTTAACTATCCTGTATGAGTTGTCAAAATTGATTAAACACCCAAAGTGCTTGAAACTGGCAACCTTTTACGGCATGCAAGAACAATCCCATCAAATATTCCATGAGTTATTTATTACATTTCAACCATGAACTCGAACTTGAACTAAACATAAGGTTCGGGACTTGGTTTAGGTTCAAGTTCAACTTTGAAGATTGATAGACTTTTGAAATGACAAACAAAATGTGGAGTTGCATACTCGAATGGAAAAGAACTTGAACATGACCTTGAACTTGAACTTGAACTCGAACTAAGTTAAGTTCAAATTCAACTTAGGATTTTTCTGACCAAGACTAAAGCCGAGGGTTGATAAAAATCAAGGGTAACAACTGGCTCAGACTAGGGACCGGGACTACTCAGAACCGAGAAAAGAATCTAGAAGCTCAATTGTACAAGACAGTTTTAAAACTATAAGAGCAAGCTGACTCATCATAACAAAACTCCTACTCCTACAAACGCAAGCCAAAACTTATATACAAACAAGGAAAAGAAAACTTACAGCTAGAAAAGCTTGAGATCCTGCCCGTTGTACGACAAGGGTAATTCATCACCATCAATATACTTCAGTTTAAAGGCATTTGGACCAAGAGCTTGAGAGATCTCGAATGACCCCTTCCAGAGAGACTCAAACTTTCCATGTGCTCCTCGTGGCTCTCTACGCTTATCCCAGAGTAGAACCTTGTCTCCTTCCACAAATATTCTTGGTCTGGCACGGTGATCAAAATTTCCTTTCACCTTCAACTGATGACTGGTAATATGATCAACTAATTCTTGTCTCTCCTCTTCTATCTTTGACAAATACGAAATCCTCTTCTCCAATGAACTCTAAAAGACTTCATTTTCAACACACCTTTGTAACTTGGCTGAAGCTAGTTCCAATGGAAGTGATAGTTGTGCTTCAATGCCGAAGACTAACTCAAAAGGTGACATACCAATAGCCCTTTTGGGGGAATTTCTATCTACCCACAATGCTTCATATAACTTTTTATGCCAGTCTTTTCCTTTCTCATCCACCAGCTTCTTCATGATGTTGATCAGATTCTTATTTGTGGATTTTGTTTGACCATTTCCCTGTGGGAAATAATCTGAAGAGTGGGATAAATTTATGTCATGATCATAGCAAAAGGGTTGAATCTCTCGAGATGAGAAATTCTGAGCATTATCAGCCACTATCTTGAGAGGAACTCCAAACCTCATGACAATATTCTCTTTTAAAAATCTACAGACTATCTTAGAAGTGGTTACTTTGTCTGGTATCGCCTCAACCCACTTGGTAAAATAATCAGTTGCCATCAGGATATGTGTGTCTACTACTTGAAGTTGGGTTGATTAGACCAATGAAATCAAGCCCCCATTGGTGAAAAGGCTCTTCTATAATCATTGGCCTCAAAGGTAAAGCAGCTAACTGGGGTTTACCTGAGAAGAGTTTACACTTTTCACAATTTTCCATCCACTTATATGAATCTTTAAACATCCCAGGCCAATAATAGAAATTTCTTAGGATTTTGAAAGCTGTCACACATGATGAATAATGTCCCCCATAGGCTTCATTATGGAATGCTTGTAATAACTTCTGCTAATGGTCTTTGTCAGTGCACCGCAAGAACATCCCATCCAGCCCTTTCTTATACAATACATTATCTACTATAACATATTTCACTACCTTTATCCTTAGGTTTCTTCTCTCTTTGGCTGATAGGTGGTGTGGGGCTTCTCCATAAGGCAGAAAGAAAGCTACGTCTAAAAACCAAGAGTCATTTGTTGCTAGATGAACAAACAATTAGGTAAATCTTGCCCTTCTTGATTCTTAGCCATCAATTTACATAGGCCTTGTCCTCTTACCAGTTTCATGGGCTTAATTTCCAAATCAAACTCCTACACCTTTGCTACCTAGCTAGCTCTGTTATTCACTGCCATTTCCTATTGAGTAAGTATGCTCTTAACAACAGAATTTGGAATGAAGACTACAGAATGTGAATGAAGTATGTAATATATGAATTGCTTAACTACCTTTACCATTGCGAAGGCTTATTTTTCAGTTAAGGAATAACGCAATTCATGTTTTTTGAGCAGAATGCTCATGAAGGAAATAGGTACCTCTTCATCATTCTCATTTTTCTATAACAACACCCCAGACATTGTGTGTTCTGATGCATAACAATAGATGATAAAATCTTTTTTAAAATCTAGATGTATTAATGTTGGAGCACTGGCTATAGCTTCCTTTATCTTCCCAAAAGATTTGACCGCTGGTTCATCCCACTTGAAATCTTTCTTTTCACTTAACAAGTCTACCATAGGCTTTGATGTCTCGGCAAAATTAGGAACAAACTTCCTCAAGAAATTAACTTGACCAAAGAAATACTTTATTCCTTTCTAATTAAAAGGAAGACACAACTACTGGATTACTTTTACCCTTTCTGGATCAATTTTAATACCCTCCTTCGAAACTAGATGACCCAACAACTTTCCTTCCGTCACACAGAAGATAGACTTCTTAGGGTTTAAGGAGACACCATGTTCCCTACACCTTTGCAAAACTTCTTTCAAGTCCCTTGAATGTTTCTTGCGCCTCCTAGAGAAAACCATCATGTCATCTAAATAGATAGTAATGGTTTTAGCTAACAAGTGGCCAAAAGTAGAGTTCATAGCCCTCTGGGATGTGGCTCCAGCATTAATTAAGCCAAAAGGAATTCTTCTATAGGAAAAAGTTCCCCACGGTGTGGTGAAATTTGTCTTATGCTAGTCTTCCTCTACGACGCTATCTAGTTGTAGCCTAAAAATCCATCGAGTAGCGACAACATCTCTGAGCCAGCAATAGTCTCCAGGATCTGATCCATCATAGGCAATGCAAAGTTATCTTTTAGGCTCGACTGGTTAAGGTTCCTGAAATCTACACAGATTCTAATCTCTCCATTTCATTTCTACATAGGAACAATATTGACCACCCAAGTTGAATGATGAATAGGGAAGATAATACAGGTCTGAAGCATTTTGTCAATTTCCTTAAAGATAGCATCTACCACCTTTGGGTTATAGGTCCTCAATTTTTAATGGAAAGGTGACGTTTCTAGTTTCAAGGGAATATGGTGTCTAAACTGCCCCTGCCTAAAATTCTTTAAATCATCATAAGTCCAAGAAAAAACATCCCCATACTCTTTTAATAGCTTGGTAAAATGAACCTTTTCACCTTCATCACAGCACACTCCTAGGTTTACCATCTTGGGATTAAATTCATCTCCAATGTTAATTTTTTCATATGCACCAGAAGGGATATTATTTGGTATGACAGGTTGGTTTAAAAAACAATCCTTCCTATCAAACAGTCTCTCTAACTCGACTAGACCTTTGGGTATGGAGTTACCTTTAAGTTGAGTAATATCCTCTAAGGAGCTGGTTCCCTTTTCTAGACAAAATTCATGACACTCAGATTTTGATCCTTCAAAGTAATTGGTTGAGAATTTGTCCAATCCTTGCAGAAACTCATTAATGTGGGTGTCATCTCTGAAAACCTACCAGGAACAAGAATTATTAGGTACACTCAACCTATGTATGACCTCAATGGTATACCAATCCTCTGTGAAGTCTGGATGCGGTATCAACAAGGATGTTGATGTCGCAAGAGCATCAACTCTCGAGTTATATTCCCTGGGAATTGCTTCAATAGAAAAAGCTTCAAACCATTCGAGTTCATCCCAAACCCTATTTCTGTAATGTTTCAGTCTCTCATTCTTCATTGAGAATAACTTCTTAACATGTTTGACAATCATCTCTGCATCACCATGTGCCTTTAAAATCTTAATTCCTTTTTTCTTAGCTTCTTCTAAACCCAACAACAAGGCTTCATACTCTGTTGCATTATTTGTGTTCTCAAATTCAAGCTTAAATGAAAAAGGGAGTTTGCGACCAGAAGGAGAGATTGGGACTACCCGTGCCCCTAAGCTTGTGGAAGAGAAACTGCCATAAAACTCAAGAATCCAAGGAACTTCTTCTTCAGCAACAACCAGACCAGGGACATCACCTTCTGATAAGATAACATAGTTAGCAAAATCAAACTCTTGATACAAAATCTAAGATTTAGGATCTTCGGAGGGAAAAATAGTGTATTTGGATTTGGGTTCTAGGAGCAGAGTGACCATCTTATTACCTATAGGAACTATGGCCTGAGACCAATCCAACTTTATCTCACCACCCAGGTCTCTACAAAAAGTTCTGCTCAGTAGCATTCTATAGCTAGCTGGAATATCAGCTACTAGAATGGTTAGCTTCAATCTTTTATCAAGGAAGGCTACCAAAAAAACCTGAGCATCTTTAATTTGATCTAAGAGAGGGACCTTCTTAGCATCCATGAAATAGCAGCGGCCAAAAGGTATCTATCATGGGAAGGTCTAATTCTTTGGCTACAAATGAAGGCATGATGTTATCTGATGCCCCTGAATCAATGATACAATTGTTTAGCTTGAAACCATGAATGAATAAGGATACATAAAAAGGTTTTGATTTCAAACTATTGGGAATGGTAGGAACGGGTTTATCTACAAGCTTTTGTTCCACTTTGTTCTCTTTCTTTACAGCTTCTCCTTTAAAACATGCATTATTATTCTGTTGAACCTTAGGTTTAACAAAGGAGCCTTTTACATAACTCACTAATTTATCTAACTCCCGAGGATTCATTTTCAAATAATCAGTAGTAGATATTTGCACTTTAGAAGTTTTATAGAAATCTACTATACTAAAAGAAGATTCAGACTCAGACCTTTTCAAGACTTGTATCTCTGGACTGGCTGTCTTTGGGGTCTTCAGATTGTCATTGTAATACCCCAAAATTGGCACCTATTTAATTTCATCAATTTTGGTGCATTATCTCGATTTTACATCACCAAAGTCCTAGTTCCCTAGGTAATTTTCTCTCTCCTATTTGACTTAATTTGACTTGATGTCAATTGCAAAGACCATAAATTGCAATAATCAAATACTAAATTAATTCCTAAGCCTCTTTGACTTTATTAGCTAAATTACCTCTATGATAATTTAATTTAGTTCTAAAGTCCTAAGCACTTTGAATTAAATTAAAATCTACCCCTTTAGCTAATTACCCATAAAAAAGGAATTAATTAATTGCTTGTTATTTGAATGGACACCTTTTCTTGAATTAATAATTTGAGATATTCGAAAGGTCCTCATGTGGCATTTTCCATTCTTTTAATAAAGTAATTCATGCTTATTTGTCCCAAAAGGGATATGAAGGGTCAGGAGTTTCGAATCAAGAAACTATTCCTCCTCCTCTTGGCTCTTCTATTTATTTGGGCTCTTTTTCTTCATTAGGAGAGCAATTTTTGAGAGCATCCTTACTATAGCATTTTTTAGTCTCATATCTCATTATTTTCAAAGCTCTTTTATTGCATTATCTAGTTTAATTTCTCATATTAGCGTAATTGCATTTCACATCTAGATTAATTTGCTTAAATATTCTTAGTATTAATCTCATCTTTATTTTCAAGCTCTTAGATAAATTGCACTCATCTTAGCTTAATTGCATTCTTGCTCATCTTTATTGCTTCTTGGAAATCCTCCATTGTTGAATTGGTCTCTCGGCTGTTGGCTCTCGTTCTAAGAGTATTCAAACACCCCATTCACATAGGAGGCAACAGGTCGCCTCACCATGGAATTTGGATTGAGTTCTTCATACTCTCTCTCAAATTCTATCAAGTGAATAATGACCATGTTGTTTTGTGCCTGATTTAGAGGTCACATTCAGTCACATACATTTTGGCACCCACCGTGGGGCAGAAAAGATCAATTTCTGGCCTCATTCTTGATTGGTTTTTCAATTTTAGTGTTGGTTCCAGGCTTTGTATGGCTATGTATAGCTTGGAAACCTTGTAATATAGAAATAGATGGATATAATTATGAATCCTCTTTCCTATTCTTTTTATTTGGTTCATTTTTATAAAGAAATGAATAAGTTATGATCATTTTGGTGAAAGTGGGTATTTGCAGATTTGAGATTCTCTGAATACAATCAGATTGAAATGTCTGGTACGGACAAATTATGAAGAATTAGGATCTCTAATAATATTCATTGGAAAGATACATGAATTATATTTCATTTCCTCTTTGTTTGAGTCATTTTTATGTAGATTTGTGAAAGTTATGGGCATTTGAGTGAAAACTAGTTTTTAACAATCTGTATTGTAGTTGCAGGAAATGATTTATTCATAGAAAATGATTTATGAATGGGAAAAATAAATGACTTACATATTTGGAAACTAGATTCATTAATAGTTAATATGAAATTGGTTTGGTTTCATTTTGGTTTTTTTGAGAAAGATATGTGATTCCCTAGGCAGGGTTTGATGTTTTAAATCTGATTTATGACAGAACAATTGCAGTCTGAAAAGGTTAATGGTTGAGGAACCAAATTGAATCATAAGACCTTATAATTTTGGGAAATGGTATTTATTGATGTTATCTAAAAACTTAATTCTTTCCAGAAATTTTAATATTGTGATTTTATGGGTCAAATAAATCAATCTTTAAAGACTGTCTTGAAGACAGCAATGTTACATATCTTATAGTTTGCCATTGATTTGTCTTGATTCTATACTTTCAGATGTGTGCTAAATGCTGGATTGTAGATCTTTGGACCTAAGGTGAGTTCGTAAAATCTCTAAAACATTTGGACTTTGGGATTAAAATTGAACCTTTCATGTGTTTGGCTTGAGTGTTTACATGCTTTCATAGAACACATTTTAATTGATGCTCTTAATGAGAAATGAATGAACATATATTTGCTTTCATACAAGTTTGTGTTTAAGTGAATGCTTGTGTTTAAACATTAAGTAATTCTTGGTTCCAATATCAAAAAAATCCCATTGAGTAATCTAGGGCATGGATTTATTCCTTGTTTACATGAAGAGTTAAATGCACCACTTTGTGGACTCACTTCATGTTTACTTGGAAAGTTAAATATTCCATGATTCAAACCCTCTTACACTTATGAGTAGTATTGATTAGCAGTCTTAGATTACTTGTGATTGATCTAGATTGCTATCTTGGGTTATTGGACTCGCTAATCCGCTGGCCCCTCATTCCACCCCGTGGTTGCAATCTCAGTGCCACATTAAAGGGGAGGGGTCTACAGGAAAGAAGTGTTAATTGTTCCACTAGGCAACCCTTTTGTGCTTTTTGGAACTCACTTGTTTTCTAGGGTGTGGACTCACTTTGAGTTTGTGTGAGGAGTTAAATGCACCACTTTGTGGACTCACCTCACATTTACTTGAAGGGTTAAATGCACCACCTTTAGTGCTTTTCAATACTTTTTGATAGAGAATTACTTACTTTTCATTTTTTTAGAAGGCCTGCTTGGGGATTTCATCACCTCAAGGGACGACCTTAACTCCCGTGTTCCGGAAAAGTATAAATATCGGGAGGTGAATCCAAAGACACCTCTCTTAGGAATGAGTTAGATTTCACTCTTGGCTAAGCCTCAAAGAACTTTATACCTTTGAGAAGTGAAGGAGGAGATTTGGGTTACCGTCTCCCCCCGGCTGTGTGATTTCAAATTCTTCTCATCTAGGGATTTGTGCCTCACGTACCTTGTGTATATCGAGGACTCCCTTTAGAAAATCCATGTATATCCTTGTAGACAACTTGCTAGGATGTTGTTGTGTTTTAAGTGTCTGCTAAAACATTCTCAAGAACATACACAAGTAGAGTCCTTAGGGAGTAGAAATACTAAGTCACTATTCCTGTTCATGCGCAAGGTTGCTTTTTCCCTTGCCCATTGCTTGAAGATTGTTTGATTGAACTCCTTGATTGTTGTCTTATGTGCTTGATCAATGACATAAATTTGATCTTCCTTTTTCTCCGTGATCTATTTTTCTATTTTCCTATCATTCACCGTCAGAAACTGGTTGTCTTGAGTTACGAATCGATCGATCTTTTCTTTGACTCGTATTGTCTCTCATTAGTCTACCTTATCTCGTTGTGCTCTTGTACCTTGCATTGTGATTGTCTTATCTCGGCTGTTCTAGCCATCTCTTTTTGACAATTCGTACCAGGTTCATCTTGCATCTTGGTTGTTCTAGCCATTTATCTCCTTTCATTATCTTTGAGACAGAGTCTAGCTTTATCCTGAATCTTTGCTCGTTACATCTTCATTTATGACTGTCACGACTTGAAGTGGCAAGAATTATCCCATTCAGAATACTGATCAAGGTAGAAGTGAATCTCGTAATCAAGACATAGGTCATCCCAAATCTGTTATGAAATCTAAGTATTGTGAGGGATCCTCACATTCCTCCTCATTCCAAAAGTATTACAATCCATTGTTTCAGATACAGTCTGACTTACTATTTCAAGAGTATTATAACCCATTATTTCAAGACCAACAAGACTCTGAAAGGTCACTTTCTAAAATTGAGCCTATTGATTCTTTTGAACCTATCGACTCTTTCATGATCTCTTAGAATACTACCAACAATATGGGAGATCCATTCCCCTTCCCAAGGGTAGATAAATTCAGTGCTAGTCATAAGCAATCTCCAAATGACCAAGGTCAAGGTCAGTCTCGAAATGACAAGAGTTATGATCAATCCCAAAAATTTCAATATTCGGTTAACATCCGTGACCTTTGCAATTTGAAACAACGACAAGGGGAGCCTCTCTTAACATTTCTCCAGAGATGGAGACAACTATGCACGAAGTATCCACATGAATTACCTAAGTCTGAAAAGCTCGATATCTTCTTGGACAATCTTGTCCCAAATTTTGGATACCAAGTATGATTACGAGGTCCCCTCACTTTTGACAATATGATTAGGTGGGTTGTGAGGATAGAATCATTTATGGTCAAGAAGGGAGAATTGAATTTGAACAAAGACAACAAGCAAGGACCTTCTCCCTCAAACAAGGATAAGGATAAGATTGTCAACAAAAACATAGATGTTATGAATGACAGGGTTGTTGACAATGTGATGCCAAAACCCTCAAAGTTTGTCTTTAATCTTAGCTCTAGCATGTAAACAGTCAAAGCCACTAAGAAGGCTACAACAAAAGCTCAACCGCCTTCCAAATTTTCTAGAAACAAACCTTGGATCTCTCACTATGACATGATCATTTCTCCAGGGAGCAAGGATACTCCTAAACCCAAAACTCCCTTTGTCTTGAGAGGCCCTGCATCTCCCTCGTATAACTCCACACAGTCTCTAGCTTGTGTGAACACTATCACTCAATCTCATGCAAAGATCATGCTCAAAGGTCCTGAACCTTTGACATCCAAACCAAAACTATCTATGGATAAAGCCCTCACTGAGGAAAACGTCCCCAAAGATCTCAATCTCAATCAGTTCCAATCTATGGTGGGTCATTTATTTTCGCCTCACTATTTGTGCTTTTCCAAAGAAGATGATCATTCCTTAAGCCACCCACATAATGCTTCCCTGCACATTGAAGTTATGGAAGGTCCCGAGCATATCCCCCACGTCCTCATTAACAATAGTGCTAGCCTAAATACTTTCTCTGCTAAGATGCTTACCCAAACAACAGACAGCTTTGTTCCTGCCAATAGAGAGTCCATTGAGTTCTATGATGCTAAGCTCAAAGAAATAGAAAAGACCTTGAAGATCAAAGATATTGGCATGGGGGAATATCAGATTGAGTCCATCTTGTCACTGACAGCTCTCCGCATATCTCCACATTCCTATGAAGAACCCTTTGAAGATAGATTTGGTATTGGCTATCAGAGCGATGAGCTTGACCAACCTAGCTACAGCTTTCACTCATGCAAGGATTCAGATAATGAAGAAACATAGATTCAGCCTATGACACATGAAAGATCTTTGAATTTTCAAAATTCTGATTCAGACTACTAGAAAGAGTCTTATCTACCTTCTCAAGTGCTTCAGGAACATGATTTTGGTCCTCACTAGGAGGATTTTATACACTCTACTGAACAGATTTCTACTACTGCAGCTACTACTGAATATGTCACTGCCTCTAATGGCACACATACTGATTGGGAGCAACTATTGGATGCTTCCCTTATCTTTGGTATGCCTCAAGGTATGCCTATTCTAGATTGTTCTACCACTTCTACTGTTGAACAAAATCCTACTACTGTCGATTCCAATGATACACATACTGATTGGGAGCAACTGCTGGATACTTCCCTTATCTTGGGTATGCCCTAGGGTATGCCTACTCTAGATTGTTCAACCACTTCTGCTATTGAACAGACTCCTACTATTGCCAACTCCAATGGCACACATACTGATTGGGAGAAACTGTTGGATGCTTCCCTCCTCTTGGGTATGCCTCAAGGTATGCCTATTCCAAATTACTCTGCTACTTCTACTACTGAACAAGATCCTGCTGTTGAAGAAACATTTCCTTTGATAGATGATAGTGATGAAGAAAGTCTACCTTCGACTATGTCTCTAGCTGAATCGGACTCCATATCAGATGCTACTACAGAAATACCAGTTGATGCTATGCACTTATATGCTACTCTTAACAACTCAAAAAGAGGAGAAAGTTATGATCCTCCAGATCAAGCTATTGATGATGATCCTTTCCACCCTCCTGTGGAGATCATTCCTATGGCTCCTAGGCCATCTACTCCAAGCTATACTCCTCCTACTCCAGCAAATCATGGGTATGTAAGACCTCATTTTGTTACAGCTTCATGGAATATTGGAAGATCCAAAATTGAAATGGTTCCTATTCGTGCACTCTTACCACCTGAAAGGGGACCTGACTCTTGGAATAGGTTATCTTGGTTAGGCTCACATAATATTCCTCCAAACTTATCTGACTCTTCTAAGATGACTCACAATCGACAATGCTCTATGGAAGATTACTTTCTTGATCTATTTGATGCATCCATGAATGATGAGGATGATACTGATATATTTTCACTTGAGCCCATCCCATCGACTTCTCTTCCCCCTTCATCTCCCAAAAAAGTGGCCTATCCACTTCCATCTCCATCTCTCCACCTAAACCAGTCATATAAGCCTCTTTCATCCATCATTCCTGAGTCTTTTGGAAGTAACTTGGATGTGCAACATAAAAACAAAAATAATGAGAATCCACTTATATCTCAAGGTCACCATGTCCCATCTAATCGACATGTGACTACGAAGAAAGGAAAGAAACAAAGGTGTTCAAAAGATCGCAAAGGTCCTCAAAAAGAAGAAGACAATCAAAAGCCAAAAAATAAAATAAAAAATGGATCTCGAAATCCATTTTGTAGGCATTGTCATCAAAAGCACCTCAAAGTAAAGAAGAAAAAATTCAAAAGCTATGTGGATTCCAAAGAAAGGAAAAATCAAAGTTGTCATTCAAGCTTCCAAAATTCTCATACTTCCCTCCATTCCATCACCCTTGCCTCTCATACTTTACACTCTTTACTCCATCTTGCCTTTTCCCAAAGTGCGTATCAGTATCTCCTTATTACTAATGGCATGACTAAGAAAAATCTAGAATGTACTCTCCCTAAGTGTTTAGAGCGTGGGAAATCTGACAAAGAGTTAAGGTGTGTCCATGAGGATATTTGTGGGTCTCACTTAAGTGATCTTTCCTTGACTATGGATCTCTTGACTATTGGACACTACTGGTTGGATCTCCTGTTACTGCTACAACATCTGGTTCTGATTCTACAACTTCTCAGCTGGCTACTACTACAAATGACTGTGTTTCCAGAGATTCCTACTGAAGGAGAGAAACTCAAAGAGCCCATCAACACTCTTCATCTGAAGAAGTTCTACAATTGACATTCTCTATGTGCTCATGTACATACTTATTGGTCCTGAAAAAATCCTAAAAATGGTATATTGCAAAAATCCTAAAAATTGCAAAATGTCCTGAAAAAATGATCATCTTAGTGAAACCCTGGCAAACAGGCACTTTGATGTATCTATTATCCTGGTGAAAACCTGGTAAACAGGCACCTTGATAATAGAAAAAAAATAGAAAATTTGAAAAAATACAAACAAAATAGAAAATTTCAAAAATACAAAAAAAGAGAAAAAAGAGAAAAGTACAAAAAAATTGAAAAAGAGAAAAATGTGCCATTGATGAAAACCTGGTAAACAGGCGTCATGGTAGCAAAAATAGAATCTCTGCCAAGATGATGAAAACCTGGTAAACAGGCACCTCTTGTTTTCCTGAAGTAACATCTCATCTCAGCGTCGCTTGGCTCTTAGTTTCCTGCTTTAGTTTCCTTCCTTTCCTGCTTTAGTTTCCTCCCTTTCCTGCTTTAGTTTGTTTTCCCGCTTTCCTGCTTTAGTTTGTTTCCTGCTTTGGTTTGCTAGCTCATAAACTTGTCTTTGAGTTTTCCTCGACTCTTCATGGATTGGAACTGGTTCACACTTGGGGGCACCTGCCCGGTCTAGGGGGCATTGTCCTATCACTTTCAGAAACTCTTTTGAGCATTGGTCGCCAGTGGTTCCCACTATGCCTACCTACGGATACCTAGCTTTTGTTCGACCTCTCTTTTCGGGATCTCTCCTGTATCAGTCGCCAGTGGTCCTCACTGTGTCTTCCTACTGATGTTTCATTTGTGTTTCATTCTCTCTTTTGAGAATCTTCCTTGTATCGGTCACCAGTGGTTCTCACTGCATTCGCCTGCTAATACTTGGTTTGTGCTTCGATATCTTCTTGAGACTTTGTCTCTCGTGATGGTCACCAGTGGTTTTCTCACTGCATCTGCCTGCTATCGTTATCTTGTTGAGACTTCAAACGTTATCTTTTTGAATTGACTTCAATCCACTTGAACATGAACTTGAACTGAAACTAAAACTAAATGTGTGTTCCTTTGAGAAATGTTGAGCTTTGTTTTCTTTGAGTGCTTGTTTGTTTGCTTTGCTTTTTTTGCTTTCTATTTGTTGGTTTAGTTCCAATGATCCAAAGAATTCATTTAAGAGGGGTGTCCATCTATAAGAGCCTCTATCTTGTATTGGATGGCCATGCGTACCTCGACTCCTTTTATATGGATGCTTTGGTGAGGTTGGTTCTTCTCCTTGTCTTTTGAGTGACTTGTTTCTGCTACTGGTGAAATTGTAAATGCTTGCCCTGTTGAGTGAACGTAAGGGTCACTGCAAGCAATCTTTGGCAAAAGAAGGAACTCCTGCATGTTTGGTGTGTTTGTTTGCAAGAGACATTCAGGTCATTCTAGCAAATGTTCTTTGACGCTTATGTTAACTTGCTAAATTAAAAGGAATAGGTGTTCAGGTCATTCTGGCTTCTTGTGCCTTAATGCTTACACCTCATTCCGACAAATTTAAGACTTATGTCATATTCATATTCTCATGTTGGGGATAATTGTATGGCATCTTGCGATTGTCCCGTGCTTAAATGAACTCAATGATGATAAATACGATGAGTCCAACAGCCGAGTCCGGAGGATTGCATTTGTTCATCCTAGGCCTACATTTAGACTTGCATCTTTCATTCTAGGCTTGCATTTGCAGCGCTTTCTTGTTGCTCTCTTGGTTGCTTTCTTTTGGATCTTCTCATAAAAGGTTCTCATCTTTTGTCCTAGTCTCATCTTGGCTGCATCCTTTTTCGGGATCGAAATCAAAATCTGACATCTCTAGATAGCTTGAAATCGCATTTTAAATATTGGATGCCTTCTGGATCAAATGCTTGTGCAGTCAGCCTTTTGGTGTCATCTTCCTACCAGATTCTCATCTTTGCATCATGTTCTCAAATCTTTGCTTCTTTTCATCAAGTCAACCCTAGTCAAAATTTGGTCAACCATGGTCAACTATGGTCAAACTTGGTCAATAGGACCTCTACTTTGCTCGGATTCCCTTTTGTAGCTTCGTGAATCTAGTCTAATTGCTTTTGCTCTACAATCTCTTGTTGTTTATCATCCTTTTGACATGTCATCTTTCGATTTCGCTCCCGAGGGGGCAGGATGATTACATCATTTGAATCTTGTCGAATCTATTCTTGAATTAGTCTGATTTGAATCATCAGTTCTCATCGCTAGGGGCATCTTGGTGCCTCGCATCTTGTTATCTTATCATCTATCTTTTAGGTATCTAAGCAATCTAACTCGGATCCTCAAGGGCCAAGCTTCATTCTGGAGATGGTTCTTGAAATCTTTTTAGGTATTGGGGAAATCTAACCCTAATTCCTGGGAGTCAAGCTTTGTTCTGGAGATAGCTCTCAAAATCTCTTTTAGACCATTATTTGGGCAATCTAACCCAGGTCTCGGAGGACTAAGCTTCGTATTGGGGCAATCTAACCCTAATTCGAAGATAGTCCTAAATCTGCATCTTCATCAATTGGTATTGGGGCAATCTAACCCCGATTCCGATTCTCTTCTAAGACCGTTGTCTTCGCAATCTAACTTAGACTTCGGAAATTCTCATCATCTGTCACTTCAGACTATTCTTTGAATCAACGCGTTGTTCGCACATCAATTCAAAGAGGGGCAAATGTAATACCCCAAAATTGGCACCTATTTAATTTCATCAATTTTGGTGCATTATCTTGATTTTACATCACCAAAGTCCTAGTTCCCTAGGCAATTTTCTCTCTCCTACCTGACTTAATTTGACTTGATGTCAATTGCAAAGACCATAAATTGCAATAATCAAATATTAATATTAATTCCTAAATTCCTTGACTTTAATTAGCTAAATTACCTCTATGATAATTTAATTTAGTTCTGAAGTCCTAAGCACTTTGAATTAAATTAAAATCTACCCCCTTTGGCTAATACACATAAAAAAGGAATTAATTAATTGCTTGTTATCTGAATGGACACCTTTTCTTGAATTAATAATTTGAGATATTTGAAAGGTCCTCATGTGGCATTTTCCATTCTTTTAATAAAGTAATTCATGCTTATTTGTCCCAAAAGGGATATGAAGGGTCAGGAGTTTCGAATCAAGAAACTCTTCCTCCTCCTCTTGGCTCTTCTATTTATTTGGGCTCTTTTTCTTCATTAGGGAGAGCAATTTTTGAGAGCATCTACACTATAGGCATTTTTTAGTCTCATTTGATTCATTGTTTTCAAAGCTTTTTATTGCATTTATTAGATTAATATCTCATTATTAGTATAATCTTTGCATCACATTTTAGACTAAATTTGCTTACTTGTTCTTAGTCTAATATCATCTTTATTTCAAAATCAAATAAAAATCTGCATTTTATATTTCTTTCAAAGTTTTCTAGATTAATTGCATTCATTCTTAGCTTAGTTTCATCTTGCTTATCTTTATTGCTTCTTGGAAATCCTCCATTGTTGAATTGGTCTCCCAGCTGTTGGTTCTCGTTCTGAGAGTATTCAAACACCCCATTCACATAGGAGGCAACAGGTCGCCTCACCATGGAATTTGGATTGATTTTTTCATACTCTCTCCTGAATTCTATCAAGTGAATAATGACCATGTTGTGTTGTGCCTGATTTAGAGGTCACATTCAGTCACATACAGTCATTGACCTGACTTCCACTATCCTTGATTGTTGCATTTGACCAATTACTTGCTTTCCCTCCACGGTGGTTTCTTTTCAAAACTAGGCAAGATGTATCGCCTAAGGTTACCAATATGTCACCACCCCTTTCGGAGTCAGATTCATATTCAATATAGAAATTTCCAGAGTTGCCAGGTATTTCAGAGGATATGTCTTCAATAGTTACCTTCATTGCAACTTCTTTTTCAACCTCAAGTTGTGTATATCTTATATTTTCAGGGCATGAACCTCCTTCATGCTCGTCAATAAGATGGAAAACACACATGTTGCTTTTATTTGGTGGAGATTCAATTTGAAGTCTCTATTGTGCAGGGGACAAATTGAATTGCTTGTTTGAGCCTGAGGCTCCTTGAGTAGGGTATTTACGTGGGATATCTTGATAAGGACTGGTGGCTTTAGGCAATTTCCACTTGATTTTAATTAGGTCATTCATCAGTCTTTGTATTACAGGGTCTGATGATGAGGAAGTGGAAGGCTAGGAACTAGTAGTTTGTACATTTTTCCTCCATTTGCCAATTATTATGAGATCATCTTCTAATTCAATAGTGAGAGTCTGAGCAGCCGCTAAGGTGGCTATCCTAGCTCTTTTTAAAGGAAATGCAACATCAAGAGGCATAGCGTTCAAGAAAAACCCCTTCTAATTTTCATCATTAGGTCTGCTAGCAGCTGGAATTACTTGAATCCCCTTGTTAAATCTCGCCACAAATTCCCTCATAGGGACTTGAATCTCCTTCTTCATTTGACTCAACTAGATCAAAAGAGTATTAGCATCATCGGCTGACTTAAACCTAGTTTCAAATGTTGTCTTCATGGTATCCCAATTAGTTATAGAGGCATGTGGTAGATTATGAAACCATTCTGCTATTGCATCTATCAATGTCAGGACAAAGAGCCTAACAACCACATCTGGAGTACCAACAGCCAAAACTCTGCATGTTGTGTTGAAGGCACTCAAGTGGTCTTCTGGTGACTTCTTTCCATCATGACTAAACTTAGGTAAAATATCACGACCTTTAGGCAAATTTCCCAAGTTTTCTCCTAGGCTTAAGGGTCCTACAGCCGCACCCCAGGGTTGATTCTGAGCCATGGTATGTAAGATGAAATTTAAAGGTTGTAGATTTATGAATTTAGGGGCTAGGGTTCCTAGTGGCACTAAGGATTGAAAAGAAGACACGGGAGTAAATTTAGTTGGGGAAGAAGGCCTACTAGCTATTTTGTACCTTCTTTCTCTTAAGGGAGTTCGGGGTTTAAAATCAAGCTTTGCTAGGTCTTCAAAATCAGAGTCAACAAGACCCTTTGCCTGGTCACCTCTTGTAAATCTTTTGTCGGCTAGTTTACTTAATTGAATTGATCAAAAATGAAAAGAAAGACCTATTCTCAAGGTCTCTGGACTACTCTGTCCACTACAACAGCCTCTCGGGCTATGGGTAAGCCCCTTAATCACTCTCCTATTTCTTCCTCCTCTTCAAGAACTAACCTGACTTTCTAATATTGTTGTGCACTTGTAATCACTTTCCAAGCAATTTCATTAAGGTCGGTAATTATGTCTTCTTAAGTATCTAAAAAATCAAGGCATGGTTGCAAAACTGGAGGAACTTCTTGTTGGCTAGGAATAACCTCAGTGGGTAGCACCATAATGGATCATTTAAAAACAAAGATGCAAATCCTGAGCTATTCTTAGACTCTCCCCAGTAGAGTCACCAAAAACTGTTAGCAGGGTCAACCCACAATAGTGGGTTACACTTTTTCGGAGGAAGAAATTCTTCCCGAAACGCGGCGGAGGCAAAAAATGCCTTCATACTTTCAAATGAAACTAAAGTGCTACTTTCGAATGAAACTAAAAAGTTTCGAATGAAACCCAAAAATGCCATAGTTTTGAATGAAACTAGGTTTCATTTGAAACCTATTTTCTAGGAATAAAATATTCCATGCAACAAGGTTTCAAATGAAACCTAGGTTTCATTCGAAACCTTGTTGCATTAGGTTTTGGTGGGGTTTTTAACCCCACTTTCCATCATTTGGAAAGTGACGTTTCGGCTATGGGGTTCGGCTGTGGGGCATCCGATTCATCGACCGTCATTTTCCAAGTGGGTATTTTTTTATTTTTTATGTATATATACGTATTACATTTGTATATTTATGTATTTTTTTAATGTATTTAGTATTTTTTAACATATATACATGTATATATGTGTATATACATGTGTATATGTGTATATATGTGTATATGCATGTATATATGTGTATATACATGTGTATATGCATGTATTTATGTGTAAATATGTGTATATGCATGTATTTATGTGTATATGCATATATTTATGTGTAAATACATGTATTTATGTTTATATATGCATTTATATGTGTATATGCATGTATTTACATGTATATGTGTATGTATGCATGTATTTACATGTATATACATGCATCTATGTGTATATGCATGTATGTACATGTATTCACATGCATATACATATATATATATATATGCATGTATATACATGTATTTACATACATATATACATGTATTTACATGTATATACATGCATGTATACATGTGTATATGCATGTATGTACATGTATTTACATGTAAATACATGTATATTGTATATACATGTATTTACATGTATATATGCATGTATATGTGTATATGAATGTATGTACATGTATATATATATGCATGTATTTATATGTATATACACACATATGTGTGTATATGCATGTATTTATATGTATATACACACGTATATGTATATACACATGTATATGTGTATATGCATGTATTTACATGTATGTACATGTATACATATACATGCATGTATTTACATGTATATAAATGCATATATATGCATGTAGATACATGTATGTACATTTATATATGCATGTATTTACATGTATATACATGCATGTATATGTGTATATGCATGTATTTACATGTATATACATGCATGTATATGTGTATATGCACATGTACATATATGCATGTATATACATGTACATGCATGTACATGTATGCATGTATGTACATGTATGCATGTATGTACATGTGCATATACACATATACATGCATGTACCTATGTATGCATGTGTGTACATGCATGTACCCATGCATGTACACATGTACATACATATATACATGTGCACGTACGTGTGTACACATGCATATATGCATGTGTGTACATGCACATGCACATGTATGTACACGTGTACATACATATGTATGCATATGTGTACACACATGTATATACATGTGTATACACACACGCACGTGCATATATACATGGGCACATGTGGTCATAATGCATACATATGTATGTACACGTGTACATACGTGTGCATGTGCATGTACACATGTGTCTACACATGCATATATGCATGTGTACACACGCACATGCACATGTACATATATGTATGTACATGTGTACATGCACGTATTTACATGTATATACATTTATGTACATGTATATATGCATGTATATACATGTAAATTTACATGTATACATAGGTGCATGCATTCAATGCATGTGTACAAGTATGTACATATATGCATACACATGTACATGTATACATAGGTACATGTTAAATGGGTATAAATAGGTACATGTTTATACATAGGTACATAGACCTACATGTTAGATAATAAGTCTCTAATGAGTTTAAATGTAGTTTTAAAAACTTTATTTTGATTGAATAATGTAGTTAAGCAGTTATAATTTATGTTCAAATTTAATGTCTAGTTATTTACACTTTATTTTATTGAATAATGTAGAAGTGTACTTTAATTTTATTTAATGAAGTTCAAAAAATATGATTTAGTGCATGTGTACATGTAGTTATTTGACACTGTAAATATAATTTCTTTTAGGTGCACATATCTTGATAGTTCATTTATACATCTAGATTACTAGACATTACACATGGTAGATGCACCTATCCTGCCTCAGGATCGGGAACAATCTGAGAACCTATTTGACCGCACAAATAAGGAAATTCAAAAATTACAAGAGTCTATTGATAGTCCCTCCAGCTCCACTATTTATAGGAACACCTGTCAGTCCATCCTGGATAGCCTAATTGCTATCCAGAATGACATACAGAGGACTAGTGCATATTCCCCAGATGTTGTACAGTCTATTCTTGAGAGAAAGAGATGAGAGGTTAGCTCTGGTCTTTCTCTCAAGGAGGTGGCCAAACTGGTGCCCAAAGAGATTCTTAAAACCCAAGTTTGGCCATCGTACGCAGAGAAACAATATGTGAAGGGCTATCAGGTTACGAAGTGTCAGGATCCAGCTATATCTGCACTGATATACCCTAGGTTTCTAGCTGCCCATGGTCATTACCCAAATAATGACCAAATCCCCTTATACTTCGCACAGCAGATCTATGCAGAGGTGCGATTAGGGAAACAGGTTAATTACACAGATTTGGCACCACATCAGGGACAGGGGCGTGGGAGACTTGCAGATAGAGATGCTTTTCGTCGACCTGATCGTCTAAGACCAACACATAGGGTTATTCTAGGTGAGAGGTCATAAGCTATTGCTCCATCATTGGGTTCCATAGCAGACGATGTTGTTCGTAGCACCCAGCTACGGGGTGTGATTAATAGTGTGGGGCACATTGCATCAGCTGCGACATCCATATCTGTAGATCAGGTTGGCCAGTATTTGATGCAGTGACGGCGCTCCAGATCATCATTTGGAGCATCTTCCAGTAGGAGCTCAGATGACTTGTACTCTGCAGCAGGGATCCCTTCACTTTCTAGCCTTGAGGGACTTATAGGAGAGATGGCACGCGTCACCATGACTAGTTTGGCCGAGGATCTTATTGATGCATATGCATTTATAGCTGCTGAGCATGGTATCCCTATAGCAAATGTCAGAGATCATGTGGGTACTGTTAGATACACTCAGCGATAGGATCCTCATCACACACATCATGATAGTAGTGGTGCCCATGGTGATCCTCCTACGGACCAGTCTATTGCTGCTGAGAGAGAGGCACACTATACAGACCCTTCAGTGAGTGCAGGGCAGCGGTTATCTGATGTTGGTCTCGAGGACGTTGAGTTTTACATGAGTGTGAATGGTTACCTAGATTTTCTGACACGTGATGATCAGTCAGCTTCTATGCCATCACATCTAGTTTCTCCATTGCATTCATCTTTAGAGAGATGACTGTCATCTACTCATGTGGCAGATGTTCAGTTTAGCTTCGATCAGGTGCAGCAGCATATTAATACCCTGGTTGATAGGATCAAGGAGAGGGAGTCAGAGCATGTTCCGGTTCCACCGTCTACACAGGTATAATTTGTTTTAATGTCATTTAGTTAAACTTTGATTGTTGGAGATTCAAAATTTATATATAAATGTATATATAATTTTTGTCATTTTTTTTATCTAGGGGGAGATGCCTCTTATTACTCCTATAGGGAGCGATCATGTACAACGTCGAGACTCACTCGATGATGACATCAGCAGTGGGCAGGTGAGTTTTTAATTTATTCAATTTGTGTACGTACATCTTTACATTTTTAAAATAGATGAGTATTATTTTATCAACATTTGAAAGATGTGAATATTAATTTGTATGATCTCACTTTGTCTATACAGGGTTCTGCACATCCCTCGCAGCATGATAGCTACTCAGGGCCCAATTGTACTGTTAGGAGTCGTCATGATGATTCTTAGGCTCTTTTAGACATGTTACACATGTAGGGATCTCTGATGTTACATTTGACATAGTTGGACATGCATCCCTGTATATTTTTTTCATGTATACATTGCTTACTTCTTGATTGATTTCATATATTTGATGTTCATGTTTGACATATATGTACATGTTTATCCTTGATGTATGTATGTACATGTGTAGTATACTAAATTGATAGATCTCTAGATTGACTATACATTTGACATAGTTGGATGCATGCATGTATATTTTTTTCATGTTTACATTACTTACTTCTTGATCGATCTCATATATTACATGTTTATGTTTGACAAATATGTACATGTGTACTATTTGATGTTTATATTTGACATATGTACATGTAATTCATACAAATTTTAGTTGAATGTTAAATTTGAATGTAATTCATACAAATTTCAATATGCACATGAAATTTAAGATAATTAAGTTGCATGTACATTACAAACTTATTATTTTTAATATGGGAAGTAAAATAGGCAATATATCACAATCAAGAGTATTTATTAAATTTGTAAACAATTTAATCCTAACATAGCAATTTCACATATTGAATTAAGCTATCTAACATGCATATAAAGTATCCTAATTTTATAAATCCAAAATGAGATAGATTTAATTCTTGGCACATGCACACATATACATTTTAAAAAGACAAGTTAATTTATATATATATATCTACTAATAAATTTGCTCCATTCACTAAGGGCACATGCCCTAAAAAAATTTTCTCAAAATCATTTTTCATACATGCACATGCACAATTTACTGTACATCAAGTGGTTCATCTCTCTCTTTGATAATATTCACTTATTTCTCATGCTCTTCGGTATCAAGTCTCCACTTACGAATGCCACGTCTTGTCACTGGATGAAGAGATAGTTGTGTGGCAATTACAAGATGACTATATTGATAAACCTTGTTGTTTAATTGATAATCAATAAAATGAACCCCCTGTTTAATTACTTTGATTTGCTTCAAGTATGTTCCTTGCACAACAACTGACCTTGCACAGATAATTGAACAACAACATGCATTAAATAAACATGTGTATATATATGTGTACATGCATACATTGTATCATAATTTGAACAAAAATTTGAATAAGGCCATCAAATGCAAGATAAATTTATTCATCAAAACCCATAAATATAGCACGCTAACCTATAGGAAACACAATTCCATCACTTGTTTCATTCTTTGTTAGCTTCATCCTCTCCTTTGTACAATGTAATAGATAGTAATTCACACCTTCAACATTATCAGACTCTGCTATTACTGCAAAAACATGTCCTGTAAAAGAACATTACACCACTGTAAGTTATATAAATTTATTAGAGATACATATGGGTACCCTAAGAATTGAAAAGTGCATATGTATGTAAGAACACGTACCAATTTTGATCAAACCTGAGATATGGTCATAGTCGGTGGAAATCAATGGAACATCATCATAGCTTTCATCCTCAACTTCATCATTTGTAGTGGTAACATCTAGTGGAACCAAATTCCATTCACTGACATATCCACTTTTTTGGTTAATACATTCACCGTAGTTTTCAGAAACACAGTCATAACAAAAGCATGAGTAATCTCTACAATACAATGACCACACATTACTATCTGTACTCATAACCGAATGCAGGGATCTTATTTTCTCTACCCTCTTGCATCCATGGAATGATCTTCTATCAAAACCTGAATAATACACAAACACATGTAAATTTTTAAGAGTTGTTAGTATAACATATATATGTACGCATAAATTGAAACTTTAATTTAGAAATTAATGCATTTCATAAATATACCTGATATCTCCCAGAACAATCTAACTGGTATGACTCGATCCCATAGTGAAGATGTGCTATCTTGATTTGGAGCTACAAAGTGTCTCTTGCACCACTCAACCACATCATGAGCATTATTTATACGATATCCCTAATAGTCCAATTGATACTTTCTTAAAGAACATTTGATACAAGCTCCTGCACCATCGTGCTCTCCCTTCCCGTGTCCACTATCAAAGAAACTCCAAATATGTGGTATCTTTTGGAATCGATGATATCTACATAGCGCATAAAATGGTCTTGCTAACTTGAATTGTGCTGCACATCCATCTGACCAAACATAATGCTTTTTTATTTTTATGCCTTTATTTTCTAAATATCCAAAATATGTTTTAAAATAGTGCTCGACAAAATGAGTGTCATGCTCTTTATCATCACTAATGTAAAAGTGATATTCTTTCTTTATGACTCGTTCTTGAGTTGTACTTTCAATGCCATCCAAATCTAATTGTGCATGTCGATAACATACATGCACCATGATAGTGACCTGCTCTGTATAGTAGTATTGCGATTGAAGTGCTTTTTGAGAAACAAAAGAGTAATTCTCTACAAAATCAACAACAAATAAAACTGTTCCAAGTGGAAAAGTGTCTCTTAGTAGTTGGAACTGCTCAGCTTGCCACTTAGCAAAGAAAACATTTCGTATATATGGTTGAATCAATTTACGAAAATTTTCCATAAATGTTGCAGCATGTATCTCTTCTTCTACATATTCCAACCTTGTTGATTCTTTCCCGACTTTTGTTTCAAACTTTACATACTTGTATCTCTTACAATTTACCATCCTTGTCATGTCAGTATCTTCATCCCTAAAAGGAAATTTAGCTAAATCCCCACATGTTTCACATGTGCCTCTTATGCATTTTATTTCATGTATCTCACTATCAATTGTCTTTTGACATAAGATCGATGTTATGAATTGGCTTGGTCGTTTAGGAAAATCATTCTGAAAGCCACCACTTTCTTCTATCATCTTTCTAAGCCCTTGAAAGAAGAGATCGAATTCAACATGATATCGACAACAAAAAGTCTCAAAAGTTTTATTTATCTTTACAAAATATGGTTTCAATCTTTCGAACATTGTTTGTCCAATCTTGACGTTAGGATTTGAATTGCAAAATGAGAGATACAATTCATGTTGTGTGGTGTCCAGCCAATGTTTTGTGTGCTGCAAATATTCCTTAGGCCCTGTCCTCTTTTTCATGACATCTCTCCTATTTGATGAAGGACGAGTATGATCAATTTAAAATGTTATAACTAAGTTCCTGACTGTTTCGTTAATCTTGTCAGAGCGAGGAGCTCGACACATTAGTGCCCAATTACCTTCCAATGTAGTATCATCCAAAATGTTTCTCCTTTTCAAGTAATACGACATTGTCTTCCTACTATACCCGAGATGAGATGAAAGTGAGGAAATCTATCTTTTATGATACATGTTTTTATTTAAAATTGATGTCAATATCACTCTTCTAGAAATGGACCTATCTGTAACTCTAGATGTTTTCCCAATGGATTGCAAACCTTCCTTGACACTTTCAACAACATTTTTTCCTAGGTCATCCAATTTTCTCTTTTTTGAACTTGCATCTACACCCAATAGTTTCAGTGGCTCCTTTAACTCATCTTTAAGAAGTGTGATTGATAATAGTTGAGTTTTCTCAAGTGTATCAAGATTTTCAAACTGTGCAATTATATCCTTAGACTTTTTATTCAATGTCCTCTTTGTAGTATTTGTGGGTTGTTTGGCATACTCTCTCAATTTGTTCACATCCATTTCAAGTAAATGATCAATGCTTTTATGATTAATTTTTCTTTTCAACTGTTGGGCTAGGCTGACATTGTCATGTGTTTCTTGTAATTCAACTGCAAACAAAATATTTAAAAATATCTTAGGATAGCTCATCTTAAGGAGAACAAGTGATTATTTATGTATAAGCTCATAGTGTATTATAATCATTCAAATCTAGACTAAATCAAGACAATGGTACGTAACTTAAATAAAGAGAGAGATAGAGAGAGATAGAGATTTATGTGTACTTGTTTGAGATTGTAAAGGATGTTCTTGTTGAGCTTGTGATGACCCTTCTATAGCATCTATAGGATGGTCTTTTTGAGCTTGAGATGTCCCCTCCCCAGCATCTACAGGTTGGTCTTGTTGAGCTTGAGATGCCCCTTCTCCAGCTTCTACAGGTTGGTCTTGTTGAGCTTGTGATGACCCTTCTCCTGCAAATGGAGATACAGTTAGTAAGTTTAATACTTACTAGATATTAAAGTAGACATGTGTAGATGTATTAAAGATATTAAAGTAGATGTGTAAGTTTAGTTCCTAATAGGTCCTGATAGGTCTAATAGACCTCTAATAGGTCCTAATAGGTCTAATAGGCCTTAATACATGTATAATACTAGAAAAGTACATGTCCTAATACGTCTTTTTGTCCTAATATCTTTCTAATAGGTCTTAATACATGTCTAAAAGGTCTAATAGACATCTAGTAGGTCTTAATATTTGTCTGACTAGGTCTTGATACATGTCCTAATAGGTTTGACTAGGTCTTAATACATGTCCTAATAGGTCTCATACATGTCCTAATAGGTCTCATACATGTCTTAATAGGTCTTCATACATGTCCTAATAGGTCTCATACATGTCCTAATAGGTCTCATAGGTCTTAATACATGTCTAATAGGTCTCTTTGTCCTAATATATGTCTAATAGGTCTTAATACATGTCTAATAGGTCTTTTTGTCCTAATATATGTCTAATAGGTCTTAATACATGTCTAAAAGGTCTAATGGACATCTAATAGGTCCTAATAGGTCTAATAGGTCTTAATAGGTCTAATAGGTCTTAATACATGTACAATATTGTAAGTACATCTAATATACATCCTATAATGGGTATAATAGGTTACTAATGCATCCTAATAGGTCTAATAAGTCTTAATAGGTCTTCACACATGTCCTAATAGGTCTCATAGGTCTTAGTACATGTCTAATAGGTCTTTTTGTCCTAATACCTATCTAATAGGTCTTGATACATATCTAATAGGTAGATAATAGGCCTCTAATAGGTCCTAATAGGTCTAATAGGCCTTAATACATGTATAATACTATACAAGTACATCTAATATGTCCTATAATAATGAAACTAACTTTCCTAATAGGTTAGGTAATAGGTCTAATAGGTCATAATAGGTCTTTAGGTCTTGATACATGCCCTAATAGGTGTGATAGATCTTAATACATGTCTAATAGGTCTTAATACGCATGTCTAATAGGTCTAATAGACCTCTAATAGGTCCTAATAGGTCTAATGGGTCTAATAGGTCTCAATACATGTATATGATACTGCAAGTACATCTAATATGTCCTAGAACATGTATAATAGGTTCCTAGTAGGTCCTAATATAGGTCTAATAGGGCTTAATAGGTAGATAAACAGGTATTCATGGATGTTCTAATAGGTTTGATAGGTATTAATACACACATGTCTAATAGGTCTAATAGACCTCTAATAGGTCAAGTAATAGGTCTAAAATGTCTTAATAGATGTATAATACTATAAGTACATCTAATATGTCCTAGAATAGGTACATAATAGGTTTCTAATAGGTCCTAATAGGTCTAATAGGTCTTAATAGGTCTTTAGGTCTTGATACATGTCCTAATAGGTTTGACTAGGTCTTAATACATGTCTAATATGCCCTTTTGTCAAGTAATAGGTCTAATTAGGTACCAGGTCCAATTGATCTAATTGCATCTAAGCTACTTGGGTTATAGGTCTAGTTGCATCTATGTCGGTACTAATATGCCAATCTAACTTAATTAGGCCCTAATAGATCTAATAGACCTCTAATAGGCCTGATTAAGTTGACTAATACAAGTGTATACATGTACATATTATTCAAGTCCTAATATATGTAGCTATTAATAAGACATGCTCTTTATTGAATATATTCTAGGTCTAATTAGAAATTGCAATATCATGTGCTTACATGAACTTCATTAACATATGTCCTAATCATCAATTATGATATATAGTCACAGAGAGAGAGAGAGAGAGAGATAGGGTCACACCTTGTCTCACATGATGATACCTTTCACGAGCTTCTCTTCGTAATCTCTCTTTAGTTTCTAGTGAGTAATGTCGAGAACTCTTATTTTGCCTTCTTTTCTGATTCCCCATCACTTTTGCATGATTATTCCACTAAAATATCACAAAATGTAGGAAAATACACCTTCAAATGTCTTTTTTATATGTAAAATATGAATTATTTTGCAGCTCTGAATTAAAATATTGAGAAAATGGCTCTTATATTTATATGCGATCGTCGATATCATGAAAAAACACCAAATTGGCCGACATGAGTTTCGAATGAAAGTTAAATTTAACTTTCATTCGAAACCAGTTAGCTTTCATTCGAAACTCTCTTGACCCCGATGTTGACGTAGATTTCAACCCGGGGTTAGCATTTTTTAGTTTCGAATGAAAGTAAGAAGTTTCGAATGAAACTAGTTTCATTCGAAACTTCCTTTCTAGGACTTTCTGTCAAAAGCCAACAGAAAATAGCACATTTCTGAGTTTCGGGGTTGAAGTGCTAGGGTCAAATGAAACATTAAAAAAATAACCTTGAGTCCATGCAAAAGTGCTCTGAGTCAGCTTTCTAACGACTATACTCTTGACCAGTTTTGAATTCATTAGGTGTATGTTGTTTGACGTGAAATGAATGTTGGTTTTTTGGCCAATTCAAACATATGACTTTGACGTTCAATAGAAAATAGTAGAAAATATAATAAAAATTTTGAAAAATATCAGTGCCCTTCATCTTAGAGTCTTCTTTCTACCAAAAAAAAAAATTTGAAATCCGATATATACAAAAGAAGTTATGCGTTACGCAGTGAAAGTAGGTCAAAAAACTAGCTTGGTTGACTTTGAGCATACATAAAATATGCAAAAAATGTGATAATGTCTTGAAACCAATTGGATGCCCTCAGTATGGATGTTACCAAACTATATTCGAAAGAATCGCATTGATATCTTTTATAGAAAAAAAGTTATGCATTACGCAGTCATGGTAACTCTTTGAAAATGCCATTTTCAGCAACATACTAGTTTTTGTGGGAGAAAGAAATTTTGATTTAAATTAATTTAAAAAATAAAACAAAAAATATATTTAGATTCTACACAGAAAATCTGAAAGGACTCTAGTTTACATCATTTTCCGATTTCGAACGGTTGAACGGCAATATGCATTGGAATGTCGAAGTTTTTCTGAAAATTGGAAGGTCAATGTCAATTAAAGCCAAAAAGTGTAACCCACTATTGTGGGATGACCCAGCATACACTTTTTCCCTTTTCTTTAAATTAATCTGAGACTTCTTTAAAGCATGAAAAGAAGAGAAAATCTCAACACTAACAAATGAGTTTCTTTGAAAGTAAACTCTCTGCAAATTACAAGGTGCAGCTACCTTCTAGAAATATTTTCAATATAATCTTATTGAACATAGAAAAGTAACATCATGTGTGCTTTTCACTAGAAAACACTTAAGGTAAACATTCGGTCCATCAACATGAAAAGAATGTGCAGATTTTTAGAGAAATAGATCTACTTCTATCTTTATATCAAACTTTGATTTTTTTTTTAATCTAAAACTTCAATAACAATTCTCTATGTTACTTCTAAGCATAAAATCCATCCATATCACAGTTAAGCTTTATCCAACACAACTTATCTCCAAAAGAAAATAAATCATATAAGATAAACAATAGTATTTATCAATTCAAAAGCTTAAACATATATGAAACACCATAAGATATTCATATCTGACGCAGGGGCAGGGTAGATACAAGCAGAATCAATCAGAATTGAGCCCACTTGAGTCAACAACAAGCCCTTTCTTAGAGTTAAAAAATGGAAGCAATATAATATCACATGAAATAAATGAAATCATAATGGATATGAGACAATCAACTGGCAACAACAACAGAGAGTTATATTATTTCTTGCAACATGCCCGACTGTGAGGCCTTCCGGGTTTCGGCCTTATACAATGAGAATTATGAAATCAGAATTACAACTTGCATCCTATCTTTGTCTCCAATGATATATCTTGATAATCCTTCCTAGATCTCCTCCTGATCTCCTCTTGATGCCCTACTACATCAATCTAGACTCTTTATATAGCTAGTTAAGCCACAGGTCGACTAGTCAAGCATTTAATTACATTATAGGTCCAGTCTCAAGATTTAAACCAAAACTAATGCTAGAATTAATATAAATTGATGTGCCTTTTGATTTATGTCCTTACATGACCCAAGAAAATTCCTTTAAGGGTGAAATGTCCCATTTGATCACACGGAACATCGCAAGAAGAAACACCACACGTTTCAACCGAAAACTAGCAGAAAATAGGTCCCGGGGAAAAATGGGCATAAATTTTTACTCATAATGAATTAGGGCTTGTTCTCTTGGGAAATGATATTGCTTTAGGCCCTCTAAAATTCCTTAAGAGTGAAAATTTTAATTCCTTATGGATCAAGGTCCCCAACATGAACAATCAGCACCAAAACTGCAGGAAAACGCAGTTCTGATGGCAAGGAAAACAATTGTAACTTTGAAACAGTCCATCCAAACTTTATGTGCTCATAGGAGAAGGTTCCCAAATAGGTCCTTAGCATAATTTAATCTTCTCACACCATGAAACCATCAAATACAATAATTATAAAGAAAACAACAGCAAACAGGTACAGAAATCAGGAAATGTTTTTGGTTGATGCAAGATTGCTCAAAGACCCAAGATGCTCCTACATCAGACACCTGGGGTAAATAAAGAACTGATGCCCACATAAGGTACTACTCATATTATGACCTAAATCATAAAGATCCAACTCAGCTTGTGTAATCCATGAACTGTCTTCAACTGGCTTATCTTTCCACTGAACTAAATATTCCATGTAGTCTTTTCCTCTTGTACTCTTGCCAACTTTGCTATTCAAAATCTTCTCAATGCTGTCTCAATTTTTCTTAGGATAATATGGATCATCTTCTATCTCATCGTTTGATTCAAATTACTCAAATATATCAGCAATATTGAATATAGGTGATATATCCATGTCCTCTACTAATTCCACTTCATAAGCATTTCCACTGTCAAACTTCTTTAGAATCTTACAAGGTCCAAATTTCTTCACTTTCAGCTTGTTGTAGGTACCAACTGGAAATCTATTCTTCTTCAAATGAATCATAACCTCATCTCCAACTTCAAAATATTTATCTCTCCTTCTCTTATCTACTCTCTGTTTATATCTCAGATTACTGTCCTCCAAATTCTTTTTAACTTCATCATGCAAAGTTCTCATGTATTCTGCAAAATGATCAGCTTCAGCACTTCTTCTTGTTTCAGTGGGTAAATATCTTAGCTCTGTGGTTCCCTTAGGATGAAATCTAGTAACAATCTCAAATGGTGTCCTCTTAGTACTTCTATTCATAGAATTATTATATGCAAACTCTACTTGTGCCAAAATCAAATCCAATTAGCAGGTTTCTCTCCAACTAAACATCTCAACAAGTTTCCCAAACTTTTGTTCACAACTTCAGTTTGTCCATCTCTCTGAGGGTGAAATGTAGAACTAAACTTCAAATCAGTATTCATCTTCTTCCAAAGTGTTCTCCAAAAGTAACCAGTAAACTTAGTATCTCTATCTAGAACAATAGATTTAGGCAAACCATGCAATCTTACCACTTCCTTGAAGAATAATTCAGTTACATGCAATGCATCAGATGTCTTCTTACAAGGTATGAAATGAACCATCTTAGAAAATCTGTCAACCACTACCAAAATAGAATCATTACCTCTCTGAGTTCTAGGCAATCCAAGAACAAAGTCCATACTCAAATCTTTCCAAGGTCTATCAGGTACAGGAAAAGGTGTATACAATCCCACATTTTGACTAGTTCCTTTTGCTACTTGACAAATTCTGCAACCTCTAACCATTCTCTGTACATCTCTATAAATCTGTGGCCAAAAGTATCTTTCTGAAATCAAATTCACAGTCTTATCAATCCCAAAATGTCTAGCAAGTCCACCACTATGTTTCTCCTTTATTATGTTCTCTCTCATAGATCCTCTAGGTATGCAAAACTGAACTCCTGTAAACAACATGTCTTCTTGAATGAAATAATCAGTCCACTTGTCACTCACTATGTGTTCCTTACAAGCTTTCCAAGGTTCTGCAAAATCAATGTCAGTCTCATACAAACACTTCAAATCATCAAAACCAAGTACCTCAACTCTCATCTCTGTCAGAAAACTTCTTCTTTGGCTCAAGGCATCAGCAACCTTATTTGACTGTCCACTTTTATGCTTCAATGAAAAGGAAAAATTCTACAAGGACTCAACCCACTTCATATGTCTTTGATTCAACTTATTCTGACTTCCCAAGTACTGCAAAGCTTTATGGTTAGTATACAACACAAAATCTTTAGGCATCAAATAATGTATCCACTTCTTCAAAGCTTGAACAATAGCATAGAATTCCTGGTCATAAATTAAATATTTTCTCTTAGCATCATTCAAATTTTCACTAAAGAAAGCTATAGGTTTTCCTTCTTGACTTAAAATAGATCCAATTGCACTCCCACTAGCATCACATTCAACTTGAAAAACTTTACTAAAATCAGGCAAAGCAAGTGTAGGAAACTCTACAATTCTTTGTTTCAATGTTTCAAAACTCTTTTGTGCTCCATGTGTCCATTTGAAATCCTTTTTATCTCCTCTCATAGGTTCAGTCATAGCATTACAAATAGAACTAAATTTCTGATGAACTTCCTATAAAAACTAGCCAATCCATGAAATGATCTTACCTCTCCAACATTCTCTGGTGTAGGCCAATCAAGTATAGCTCTTACTTTCTCAGGATCCATCTTCAATCCATCAGCTGAAATTACAAAACCAAGGTACACAATCTCCTCTTTCATAAATGAACATTTCTTCAAATAAATCAACAACTTTTCTTCCTTCAATCTCTACAATACTTGTCTGATATGTTCAAGATGTTCTTCCTTACTCTTGCTGAATATCAAAATGTCATCAAGATATACAATCACAAACTTACCCAAAAATCTTTTCAGAACTTCATTCATCAGCCTCATGAAAGTACTAGGTGCGTTAGTCAAACCAAAAGGCATAACCAACCATTCATACAAACCTTCATTAGTCTTAAAAGCAATTTTCCATTCATCCCCTTCTCTGATCCTAATCTAATGATATCCACTTTTCAAATCAATCTTTGTGAAATGCTTTGCTCCACTCAAACTATCCATTATGTCATCCATCCTAGGCAAGGGAAATTTGTACTTTATTGTTATCTTATTTATGGCTCTAGAATCAGTGCACATTCTCCATTCTCCATTCTTTTTAGGTGCTAATACAACAGGTATTGCACAAGGACTTAGACTTTCCCTAATCAAACCTCTTTCAAGCAATTCTCACACTTGTCTATTCAATTCAGTCTTTTCATCAAGTGTCAACCTATGTGGTGCTTTGTTAGGCAAACTAGCTCCAGGAATCAAATCCATACAATGACTTATACTTCTCATAGGTGGTAAACCATCAGGTACATTATCAGAAATGATGTCATGAAATTCATTCAACAAAGGCTTAACCTCAGGTGCATGTTCTAACTCATCTTGTTTCTCAGTCTTTCTTGGAATTAAAGAAAAGCAAACATTTTGTTCTTTCATTTCTCTAGCAAACTTTTTACCATCAACCAAACATACTCTGACTGTGGTACAGTGACTTTCATCAAACTTCTCTATCAAAGGCAACAATACTTGTTTCTTTCCATCCATCCAAATAGTATATTGATTCAATCTACCATCATGCAAAGCTTTCCTATCATACTGCCAAGGTCTACACAAAAGAATATGACAACAATCCATAGGCATAATATCACACAAGACTTCATCATGATAATTCCCAATTTTGAACTTAACAAGGCATTGTTCACTTACAAGTAGTTTATGCTCCTTCTAGATCCAAGCAATATGATAAGGCTTCATTTCAATCTCTACAACTGTAATTTGTTAACCAGCTCTTCGGATGCCAAATTATTAGAACTTCCACTATCAATGATTACCTTGCAACATTTGTCAGTGATCTTCCATTTGGATCTGAACAAACTTTTCCTCAAAACGGGTTCCTCATCAGCTTCTTCATTCCACAAGATCCTTCTTAGCATCAAGTTCTCACCATGTTCAGGTTTATTAGACATTTCCTCAACTTCTTCACAAGCCAAATTATTTCTACCATTACCTTCAGTCTTCTTTCCAGAGTTAGTACATTCAAAAGCTCTATGTCCTTCTTCACCACATTTGTAACAAGTACCTCTAAACCAAGATTTCTCTTCTCTTTTACCATTATTTTTATTCCTAGAGTAACCAGTATAGCTACCTCTAGAGTAATTACCTCTTTTACCAGCAGGGTCATCTTCCCATCCTTTATCTTGTACTAAATTTTTAGATCTACTACTTTCTCCATCAAATCTGCCTCTACTTCTCTGAAATCTGCCACCTCTTCCTCTTTGTCTCTGATCATGTTTCTTTGTCAATCTTTCTTCATCCTTCAAAGAAAATTGGTATGCTTCTTCCAAACTATCAATCTTCACATAACTGATCTCATCTTGAATAGGTGTCCTCAGGCCATTCATATATCTAGCCATCTTCTCAACTTCATCATCCACATGTCCAGATCTGATATCCAATTTGTAAAATTCCTCAATATATTCTTTCACACTCATGTCCTTTTATCTCAGATTTTGCATCTTTCTCATCAGACTAACTTGGTAGTCAGCTAGAAGAAACTTCTTCTTCATCTTTCCAAGCATCTTCATCCATGTCTTGATCTTTTCTTTTCCCCTCTTCTGTCTCTCAATTTGCAAATGATCCCACCAAAGAGATGCATGACCTTTCAACTTTGTGACTGTTATCTTAACCTTCTTATTATCAGGAGTACTTTCATACTCAAAGTATTTATCCATCTCAAAGATCCAATCCAAAAGTGTATTGGTCTCAAGTCTTCCATCATAGCAAGCAACTTCAACCGCGGGTCTGGAGTTAGCTTTAGACAAAACTCTCAAGAGTCTTTCCTCATCTTGTTCAAATTTAGGTTCAGGATTAGGTGTTGCTTCTTCTTCTTCATCACTATCATCTTCAAGATGTGCTCCTCTTCTCTGGGTTGTCTCTACAACTTCAAGCCTAGTTGCAATCTACCTCAACATATCCATGATAGCATTATCATTTCCTCTACCACGAACCATCTTGACAATTAGGTTCCGGCAAGATCATAACCTTCTACAAGTTATAGTTCAGATCTTAGATCCACCACCCTAAAACCAATCCAATAAGGTTCTCCACGATCCAATCCATAGGAAAGAACTCATTCTGATACCACTTGACAAAGGGGCAAGGTAGATATAAGCAGAATCAAGCAGAATTGAGCCCACTTGAATCAACAACAAGCCCTTGCTCAGAGTTACACAATGGAAGAAATATAATATCACATGAAAGAAATTAAATCACAATGGATATGAGACAATCAACTGGCAACAACAATAGAGAATTATATTATTTCTTGCAACATGCCCGGCTGTGAGGCCTTCCAGGTTTCGGCCTTATACAATGAGAATTATGAAATCAGAATTACAACTCACATCCTATCTTTGTCTCCAATTATATATCTTGATAATCCTTCCTAGATCTCCTCCTGATCTCCTCTTGATGCCCTACTACATCAATCTAGACTCTTTATATAGCCAACTAAGCCACAGGTCGGCCAGTCAGGCATTTAATTACATTATAGGTCCAGTCTCAATATTTAAACCAAAACTAATGCTAGAATTAATATAAATTGATGCGCCTTTGGATTTAGGTCCTTACATGACCCAAGAACATTCCTTTAAGGGTGAAAGGTCCCATTTGATCACACAGAACATCGCAAGAAGAAACACCACGCATTTCAACTAAAAATTGGTAGAAAATAGGTCCCAGGGCAAAATGGGCATAAATTTTTACTCATAATTAATTAGGGCTTGCAATCTTGGGAAATGATAGTACTTTAAGCCCTCTAAAATTCCTTAAGAGAGAAAATTCTTATTCCTTATGGATCAAGGTCACAACATGAACAATCAGCACCAAAACTGCAGGAAAATGCAATTCTGACGGCAAGGAAAACAGTTGTAACTTTGAAACAGTCCATCCAAACTTTATGTGCTCATAGAAGAAGGTTACCAAATAGGTCCTCAGCATAATGTAATCTTCACACACCATGAAACCATCAAATACAACAATTATAAAGAAAACAACAGAAAATAGGTACAGAAATCAGGAAATGTTTTTGGTTGATGCAAGATTGCTCAAACACCCAAGATGCTCTTGCATCAATATCTTCTATAATATCAGTCTTCAGAAAAACTTGAAGTTAAGTTCTTAGAAAATAGTTTCATCAAAACTCAGAGATCCAAACCCTTAATAGATTAAAAGTCTTTGAATATATAGCCACGCAGGGCTTATGCAAATAACTAAATGAAACTATCTTTTTAACTAAATGTAAATGCTTGTAAACCTAATAACTATCCTAAGAATAAAGTAGAATAAATGGTATAAGCCACACAACACCTTCAAAATAGAGCCAAGTGTCCCATATGAATGGTGTTGAAACTGCCGCAAGCCGTGCTAGCTTCCAATCTTGAAACACAGCTGTGAATGCGGATATTACATGTTGGTGCGGCAACCCAATGAAGTTGATTTGCTACTTCCATACTTCCTTTTCCCTCTTGATTTCAGCTATCTTTTCTCAGTGCATGCCTAAGTGATCCCGCTTAATTATAAGCATTGATTCTATCCGTGCAACTTTTGTGAATTCTTCGACTGTTGGTGCCTTCATTCCCTTAAGCTCATCAAACCAAGTACTGACATTCTTAATTACCTGCTCAACCGGTCTATCTGGTTCCCCTTCACATTATTTGTCCAACCAATTTATATCATTGGAGATGATATCCTTGATGATTCCAAGCCCCTCTAGGAGATCTTTTATTTTAGTGACTCATTGTGCTACAACTTCGTTTCTCCAATCTATACACTCCTTTATAACATAAAGGGTTTTGTCATCTAGTCCTGGTACTGACTTTTCTATCAGGAATTTTTGTAGGCCGAACTCTTCAGCCTCCTCCATCCAATGCATTTCTTTTGTCCAAGTTGTCTTTTCTATCTCCCATTCCTCAATACTTGCCTCAGATTTCTTCACTAAATGACTTCCTTCAACGTGAGCTTGATCCAAGTGAGTTATTTGCTTGGTAGCTTCCAAATTTACATGCTCCACCCATTCCTCATATGCTCTGCTAATTACCTTATTTCTTTGCACTTGGTCAAGAAACCTTTAATTATCCGGGGATTTCACATCAATAAAGGCTGGCATTTCACTCAAAGGAAAGGGTTCTGGATTTTGGATGGTGTTTATGTATTGGGCCATACTCTTCATATCCTCCTTCATCTCTTGTTTGTCCTTGGCATCTTTCTAGACTCTATTGGCAATCTTCTTATTCAAGACCTTGAAATACTTCATGTCAGTGGCTCTCCTATCTCTCCCTAAGTCAACTCTGGATATCTAGAAATCTTGGGCTGAAGCCTCCGCTTCATCTTTGTCACTTATTGGGTTTGCAATTTCGGTCATCCAATGGCTACTACTTTCATCAAAGTCAACTCTAGACTCCAACCTTGTCTTCTTTGTCTTAAGAGTTTTTCCCAAACACCTTCTCACAACATCTTCAATAGGGACCGATATAGGAACCATGATTTTTCTCTTGGCAACATAATTCTCTAGCCATGGTGGAGTTGTAGAAGACTTCTTTTGAGTATCATAACTACTCAGAAGAGCTAATGAATCCTTCAGAGTATTCTCTGTTTCATCCTATGATTGCTGACTTTCAGCCATATCGAGTATACTGGGGCCTGCAACTAGATTCTCCTGTGAATAAACTTTCGATGGATCCAAATTCACAAAAACACTGGGAGTCACTTCTTGCCACTTAGCCTTGTTCTTCACCTTGGAACTTGATCGTGTGACTCGAGCTACAGGTACATCTCAGAGTTGAACTTGAACTTGAACTTGTGGAGAAGTTGGTTCAACTTCAAGTTCAACTTCAGGTTCCACTTTAGGTTCAACTTTTGGTTCAACTTTTCCTGCAAAAGATCGATCAATATTCACATTAGTTAAAACGGAAGTTTTCTTTAACGAACTCCTTTTCTTTGTTTTCACCTGCTTCTTGGTAGGCTGTGGAAAATTTATAGAAGTCTTTTTCTCAAGTAACCATGCTTTCATTCTTTGCATCACTCTGTTCATTCTCGCTTGCAAGTCATCTTCTTTTGGTTTCATCCAATCTAACTCAGGGATAGGAAGGGCCTCCACTTTCTCCAAGAATTGGGGATCAAGAACATCAACTTCGTCATCCTCTTCTACCCTATCTGTATTCATATCCAGTCTGAAAGTAATAATTTGCTTCAAACTTAATTTGGACCACAACCTTTTCCTTACTTCCAACTCATCAGAACAATTGGCCCAAAAGTCCTCCAACTCAGGAATATGCATGAAAGTGTCAAGAACATTAAGGTTTTCCCTAGTGAAACCTCTGTAATCAAAATTGGTTCTTGGAGTGTAAGTCTGTAAACAGAAAGCAGATAATTCTTCTTCCATAGTTAAAGCATCCTGGAAACTTTTGCATCTATAGTAACCCAGCTCGATAGAAAAAAGAACACCTGAGGATTTCTTTGAGCTACCAGATTTCTATTCAACAATAACAAGTTGCCTACAAAGTTCCATTAAGACTACATTGTCTAAACAAAACCTAGGAATCCGTAATGGCTCTTCATCATATGCTCCAACCCTAAGGTATGTGAATCTAGGATATTGTATGAAATGACAACCGTACACATTTACCACCTGTTTGGCTTCTTCAGAGAGTCTGCAATCTTATTTCCCCCTCAATTCAAAAACTAACTTTGCTGAGAATCTGTCATTAATTGTCCTGAACATACCAAGGAACTTTTCATTCTACAAACATGTGAAATAATCATAAATTATCATGTCATTTGTCCATAACTCATGTGGTAACCCCTCCCAAGTCCAGCAATAGGCTAAAATATAAATTAGGTAGGAGGACATGTAAAAGGCAGTCAGATTAGTCACATTTAGGAGCTCTTTATGAAGTTTCTTTGCTATCAAATCAGCCCAATCAATAAATATATCCCCTTCTACAATTTTATGAATAAAATAGTACATTCAATTTTCCCAATGGAACGCATGTGAGTTCCCTTTCACACTGTTTAGAAGGAATACAATATCAGCTATATCCTTATGGAAATGCTCAATTGTTAGAGGCTTAGGCAATCTTGACTCTCCTTTCCCTAGTTTTGCAAGCCATGTCTGAGCTATTGAGGAACTATACTATTTCTTATCTGCCTCATACACATGATTTTCCTCTGCATAGGTCCAAGGTTCATACGGTTCCTTATCTAGAATCCGTAGGGCTTCCATTAATGTCTCTCTACTAATCTTGTTCAAAAATTCTCCTGCAGTATCTTTAATACATCTGCTCTTGGCATCATACTTATTGGCACATTCTAACACCAATTCGGGACAAACTAGACCTGGGGGAAAAGTTGCGGCCTCTACTAATCCGCTTCCTACTAGCTTGTTTGAAAAGGAACCTTTTGAGGAGTTTCTAACCCTATCACAGAGTTCTCCTAAGCTAACATTCACTAAAGAGGCGTCGCCAATGTCTGGAAGGGAGATTAACAGGTGGGTTCTAATTTCCTCCTTCGGAAGTTTGGGGTGGAACAAACGCATTTTACCAGCAAGCAGTCAAAAGACTTACAACACAGAATGAGCTCTTCTGAATAAACTAAAAACTGCAAGGAAAAGAGGAACTCACCGATTTTCTGTACACTAGATCACTGAAACCCTCTCACCGCCAATTTCGTCGCTCCTTCTACCTCAAGCCAAAATAGTTAACAGAAATGTCTTAACCATTCTTCCTCTATTAAAAATGGCTCATAAGGTTTAGTAAATCCCTACAGCACAGCTTCAATAAGTGTCTTAATGAAGGAATGATTGATATGACATCTGGAGTTACCTATCATTAATTCCCAAGTTTAATCAGCATGGAAATCTCAATTCCCCAGGACATTCTCTGATTACCATATATGTGCAATAATGACCCTTACTACGTCACGTCGTCAACTGTCACTTCCACTACTTCACATGCATGAGCTATCTTGTTGGATTTAACTATCCTGTACGACAACTTGTCAAAACTGATTAAACACCTGAAGTGCTTGAAACTGGCAACCTTTTACGGCATGTAAGAACAATCCCATCGAATATTCCATGAGTTATTTATTACATTTCAACCATGAACTCGAACTTGAACTAAACATAAGGTTCGGGACTTGGTTTAGGTTCAAGTTCAACTTTGAAGACCAATAGACTTTTGAAATGACAAACAAAACGTGGAGCTGCATGACTTGAATGGAAAAGAACTTGAACGTGACCTTGAACTTGAACTTGAACTCGGACTAAGTTCAAGTTCAACTTCGACTTAGGATTTTGCTGACCAAGACTAAAGCTGAGGATTGATAAAAATCGATGGTAACAACATCGTTCATGGATTCAGATCTGCAGGTTAGAATCTTCCACAGAGAAATCGGGTGTTTACAGATCTTCTAGGGTTTCCATTTCAATTGTGTGCATTGGATCTAAGGTAGGATCTGAAAATATTCTTATGTGATTTATGTTTTGCAGTTTGATGGATTTCTATGTCTGAATGATTTAATGATTATATCCTTAGATCTGTTTGTGATTTCCTTGTTTTGGGTATTAGAGAAACCCTTGAATCTGATATTTTAGGTTTTTTATTAAATTTTTGCATAGTAATGTTATGTTGTCAAAATTTCGTTGGAGGATTCCTCATGGGTCTCCTATAAAATGATTAATCAATCCTAGACTATAGTTAAACTATTATGCTGGGAGAAATAATTGCTGGTGGATAAAGAAAATCAATTTGTGAATAAAAAACCTAGTTTGGGTAGGAAAATCCTTGCTAGTAAATAGAAAATTACCTCTCTGGAAATTACACCAGTAAAAAAAAATATATAAACTACAGCAATGAAAAAAAACAAAAGAGAAAAGACAAATTGTGTGTAAAAATTTAAAAGACTGATTGCCTTTTCTTGTAAAAATATACAAAAATCAAACATTTCCATTTTCAAAAATTGTTAAAAAATAATAATATATTTTCTGTGAAAGAAAATACTGCATTTGGCTTTATTATTTAAAATTAAATATTATAAAGTTTTTTTAAAAAAAAAATTGTTATGCACATGGATTTTTTTAAATTAAAAAAAAATTAAAAATTTTTTAAAGTGATTGGTGGGGCGGGGGCCACCACTCCCCTACCCCATGGTACCCGCAGGTACCGTGCACAGGTAGGCTTGCAGCATGGTACCTGTACTGCAGTCCTGACTACGCACAGGGTCGTAAGCCCTGTGCTGCAGCGTCAGTGGGTGTGGGGCCCATTGCGGACCCCCCACTACATTTTAATTATTTTACTTTGTTTTTTTTATATATTTTTTTAAAATTATGTTAAGTGTAACTTGTTTATTATTTAATAATTAATTTAATTTATATTTTAAGTTAATTTAATTTATATGTTAAGTAAATTTAATTTATATTTTTAATTTAATTTAAATTATATTTAAATTAAAATTTAGATTAATTTATCTTTTGTTTTACTTTAATTTAATTTTAGATTGAAACTAAATATAAGTGTTGATTTATTACTATGATCATACACATATATTCAATTGTAATTGTTTTCAATGTAATTAAATATACATTTATTTATGAATTTAGTAGCGCACACTTACAGATATATTGGGTTATTTGTAAATAAGTTAAATGGGTTCTTTAGTGCTTTCTGATTTGGTGTACTCAATTATGCAATTATGTTTACGTTAGGCCTAATTGCAAACATGCCTATTAGGAGCAATCTTGAACATTTTATTTTGTTAGGACCATTGTGCATTAAGTAACATAATGAAATTTTAGTCAAGGAAATGGGCTTTAGTTGGATGTGATTATTTAGTTTAAATGCTCATGGAAACCTATTCAATTATGTGCTTTTCTATCTTTCCAGGTGTTATGTTTTATTGAAATTGGGTGTTTTTATCCCTAGGTAGCCTATAGGGAATATTCTTTTATTTAAGGCATTATTGTGATGTTTTTTGTCAAGATTCTCTTAGAAGACCTATGTGATTTATCACTTGGATTCAATTATGCTCTTTATGGAATGTAAATTATTATGGTTCAATTTCAGTTCTTTATGATGTGAGTGTTGTATTATTCATTTCTGGAGTGTCTTCTTTTACTTCTTATGATAACGGGCACTAGATGACCTAGGGGAAAAATAGAGGCCGGGTAAGTGTCGATTGTACCATGTTTTCAGCATTATGTTTTGATGTGTTTGTATATTCTGATCATCACCTGATGTGATCATATGGGCTCATGTTGCTTTGTATTCTGTTTATGGTATCTTTGTAATCATTTCTAGTTCTTGTATGTGAAACTGGATCTGGGATTACTTGGTTGGATTACCAATTGATCTATGTGAGATATGTGAGTCTAGGAGAGGTTAAATAGGTGCATCTTATGGGAGTGGCTTAAAATAGGGGTCTGGGGCTCAAAAGGGACCAATACCAGGGTAACCTATCATAAGTTGATTAATAAGTGATAACCTAATAATAAAACTTGGGGAATAACATTAAATACAAGATTGATATTCTGGTTCCACATGGATTATGTTGAGGGTCCGGGGTCCAGAGTGGCCAATCCAGGGTAACTCAACCTGATAGACCCTTGAGGGTTTGGGGTCTAGAGACCAGTCCAGGGTAACTCAAGTAGTCATCCATGTGATGACACTCCCATAGTATGTAGCCTAAGTCTCCTCCATAGTTATTCTTCATGTGGTGATTGCCTCTGGATTAGTGAGTCTTACCTATCACTATATTTTGTTCACCTTGAGTTAGAGAGCTTTCAAGATCCTCAGGCTTAGTGGTTTTACCTTGCTTTTGTATTGGTTATCCGATTGGGGTTTGTTGTTATCTCCTCGACATGGTGGGGTAGACCTTTGTGGTTCTACATGGACGGGTGGTAGTGATTCTTTACCATTTGAGATTCGACATCCTGGTGCCGGTGCTTGATGGCGATTCTGCAGTTGGATTCCTTATATTTCTTCTTTGATGATTCTTTTCATATCTTCACTTTTTTTAATCCTGTATTAGAGTATCGCATGTGATACCTAATCTGGACATTGTATTATTATTGTTAGAGTGATTACCACATACCTTGTGACATGTGCAGTGGATGTGAGTTTATGCAAATATCATGGATGTCCATGTGAGGATTGTAATTTTGATGTAATTGTATTATTTATGTTATGGAATATTTTGTTGATGTTATTTTAGTTGTGTTTTTTTCTTAAGTGATTCTACGTCATGGGACCCTCAAGTTTTGTAATCTATTTTGGATGTTGTGTTAATGTGAGTCAATGGTAATTGCTTCCATGCTGTTGTTTGTCTTGTATGTTAACTTTAGAAGAAAAAAAATTATTCACCAAACTTAGTAGCATGTTTTAGGTTAATCTCTCTTGAGTTCCTTGGCAGGGCGTTATAGCTCACTTGAGTGTTGGGATCCAGAGTGATTACCAAGATGAGACTCAAGGGTTAGATGTACATGATGACACCTTCCTATGCATAGTCTAGTTATTCTACATGTGTCAGTTGCCTCTGGATTAGTGAGTCTTACCTTGTTATCTTTTGTACCCTGGTGTTAGAGAGCTTTCAGGATCTTTTACTTAGGTTGTTCTGTTGATGTTTGTTATCTGAGTGGGATCTTTTGTTATCCCCTCAGCACGATGGGAGTGGACTATTTAGGTTCACAAGGTTGGGTGGTAGTGATTCTTTTACCATTTGAGATTTTGACGTTCATGTACCAATGCTGGATGATCCCTGTAGCAGTTATTGTATTGCATACCCTGTGACATGTGCAATGGATGTAGGTTATTATGGATACCTTATGGTACCAGTTGTAACTATGTTATCTTATATGTGATGTTGCATTTACATTCATTTGTTTATATGAGTTTTGTAATTATATCTAATCTAAATTAATTAATTAATGTTAACGTAATCTTCGTCAAGGAATCCTGGAGAGTTGTAATCTATGTGAGTTGTATTGTATTGCTTCCGCATTGTAAAACTTTGTTGTTGTTGTTTGTTAACACTTCAAAAAAAATTATTCTGCAAACTTAGTCACATGTTTAGGTTAAGTTATCCTAGGTTCCCTCGCGGGGCATTACAAGATAGCCTAAATTAGACACAAATGACCCTTCTATTGAGCCATGAAGAAATTAAAACATAGATCCTTGAGCTGAGAAAATAAATAGTACTAACAAGAAATATGGAAAGGCTTTTTGGGAAAAATACTTCACTTGATGACTTTGTGCAAAATAAAAAATTTGATAGTTGATTTTAATGTATATGTTACTTTGAGTGCAATGGTAGGGTCAGACTTGACCCAAAATGCTTTGAAATGATGGCTTCTTATTGGATCTAGCAACAATCCTCCTGCTTCAAACCTTTGTAGATCTAGCCTTCACCCTCTAAATCAAGTGAAATAACCAATAGATATGACTTTCTCAGCTACTTTAAACTAGATAGTGAGCTCAAATTTTATTTAGGAAGCTTCAAAATGAGTTGTAAATGACAAGTCAAAGTATAAACCCCCTAGAATTGGTGTTTACTCTATAATTTTTGGTTCTCTAGGTCATCCAAGGATGTAAGAGAAGAGCATACATGTGTGCTTTACAAACTAAAACTCAAGAATCCCAAGTTTCCTAAAAAAATGCTAACCCACATCTCATAACATCTCTTATACCATGTAAGATTTGGCGGAGAAGCCTACCTAATATACAAATGAATGAAGGAAAGGAAATAGAGAAATCAGACATGAGTTAAGAATAAACTATATTCTACTCAAGAGAATGAAAAGATTACAATAATGTTGAGAAAATGAGATTACAAAGGGAAGCCCTTGGTTATATAGGTCAAGGAAAGAGATAAAATGTCACAATATCATGACAAGTGTCTCAATATTAAGATATGTGATATAAATAATATAAGTATCATAAGATTGTGACAAATGTCTTATTCTTTATGATATAAGACAAAAAGTGGTAAATAACTCATATGGGCACTAAGTAAACTTAAGTAATAATATGTGAAAAGGACCTAAGTGGATAACTAGATGAACTAGTTAGATAAAGTACCTTATTCATACTAACATGTTGCCATCACTCATATGAAGCCACTAGTCAAGTGCCCTACCTCGCCATTGTTTCTCTTGAAGCTCATTCATTTCAATATGTTACCCAGATTTAAGTAGCCTAGGTCTGACACTAGAAGAAAATTGTTGATGCCCATGCAACTTGCAGTGCTCAAATCAAAGCACAACTGCACTACCTTAAAATTGGAGATTGTTTCCAAAGAAGTCTTTCGAGCTCTGTAATATTTTCAAACACCTTGTAATAGTAAGAAAATTTGAGATGGAAGATATGCACATAGTTAAAAAAAAAATCATTTAGCATGAAAAAATAATATGTAATCATGTAAATTCTTGCATGATATCATTGTAGGAAAATAAATACATTTAATATCATTTTGGTTATCATTGCATGAGAAGACAAGATTTACTTAATATGGCATATGTATGTTTTTCTTTATATATATATATATATATATATATATATATATATAAGAAAGTTGTTTAATCTTCTTTGCATGTGTTGATTTTACCATCCAAGATGGTTGTTGAATTTGGGATAATACATCTCTTTGAGATCTACTGGTTTGTCCAAATCTCATGTTAACACCTACTCCTCCTATATGTCAAGGAGCAACCCAATCCATATGAACGGGGGTGGTACAAACAAGATAGAAGTGGATTGGGGCACCCTTCTTTACAAACTCACAAACCAATAAATCACCTTTGACTGTACGCAGGAGCAACATGAGAGATGGCGATGGGTGAGCCCTACTTGGCTTTCAATAGTTGACTCATTGATCGATCATTATGGGTGGGTCATATTTACATTGAAATGGATGAATATTTTCCTAGAAAAATTATACCGATATGTTTCTCCAACATATCATGATATTAGGCTAGTGAATGTTCATGTTATAAATACATGTAGATATGATAGGTTGCATCAGGGTTCCTTCTACCCATTTTTTCTAGCTTGTTAGGAATATCATGTAGGGTCAGGTATTGTTCATGTTAGGAATAATTCCAACAAAGTATAACTTTTGTGGTTTAGCAGAAAAGCACCTAATCCATGTTTCATTTATCATTTCTTATATTTCTAATATGTGTACATTTTTTGTATGATGTTGGCTACATGTCATGAAAGGCAAATTTATACTATTTATATATCTTTTCATGTGTTAATACTTGGATTAGGCACTTATACATATGAAATGTAATATGACATTTATATATTTATTGAAGTTATTTTATTTTATTTCCATATTAACGTGAATTTGAGCATTTATTTATTTTTGTTATATAGTTTAAGGAGTGGGAATCTTATAGGGACTAGTTTTTCACTCTAAATGATCTTAAGGAGGCGGTGTTTTATTTGGCCAATGATAAAGCTCATGTCCTAGATGGCATCCCTTGTAATGAACTGTACAAAGTGTATCTTGAACCCATGCAAATTGGGTCATTAGAAAATATCATTAACAAAGGCAACATTGAGTTCATCAATATTGAAAGAAATCTAGAGGATATCAACAATAGGTGACCCATCACTCTATTGATCTTGTCGTACAAGATTATAGCCAAAGAAACTCTCAAGATTTATTCAATGGTTTCGTTAATTGTCTAACTAGAGAAAACAAATTTCATTAAATTTAGATTTATTTTAAATAATATAATAGTGGTTTTAGAGGTATAGAATGGGTATATTTCTCTTTGTAACCTACCATGTTCATCCAAATAGACTTTGTTAAAATGATCACATAGAGTGACCTTTCATATTGACTATGTTATTGCCTCTTAGCTTCAACTCTTGATTCATTCAAATGGTTCAAATTCCTATTGCAGATGTTTTTCCTTGCATTAACATCTAAGGCCAAAAATCCACTTCTTTTAGACTCTCTCAATCCTTTAGACAAGGCTATCTTCTTGCTTCAATTCTCTATGTTTTAGTTGCTAAATGTTTTAGGTACCTTCTTGGTTAAGTCATTTCTCAATGTTGTGTCAAGAAAATTTGTCTTACTAATTCTTCTTAACAATTTGTGAATGGACACTTTATTTACAACTCTTTTATCTCCAAGTGTGAGGTGGAAGATAACATCAAGTAGGCTCTTCGATGTCTGTAGGTTTTTTGTCAAGCTTTCAACTTTAATATTCAGTGGCAGAAGACCTTATGCTATAGACAATCTTCCAAATCCAAGCCAACTTGACCTTTATAATTGTAAATGGATTGAGCACGAAAAGATCTTCCAATTTTTTGGAATTCCCTTAGCCTTCAAAGCTTTGGAAAATAATTATTGTAAGAATTGAGAACTTGCAATTTGTATTTTCCAGACTTTTTCATTGGTTGGAAAGTTTCAAATTTGCTCCATTTTTTTTGCAACAACTCATGTTGAGTGTCATCCAAGACTTCTTACTTGAAGGTTGAGAATATCCTCAGATATTTTTTCTAGGCTTCCAATGGTGGGGCATTGAGGATTCCATCATGTGGCCTGAGAATTTTTTGTTGCCTCCCTCATGAAGTTGAAGGCTTGGGATTAATCTACATCCATCATCAAGGAATCTCCTTGTGTGCTAAATGGATAATTAAATCTCTCCAAGTTATGAAGCTTGGAAAATTACTATTTGTCCTTGCATCAACACAAGTAGTCATCAAGGTCATTTAGCCTTGAAAGGCTTGGACTTAGGCATTATTCTTACCATGAGGGAATTTGTTTCCATTTAAGGCACTTTTTTTATCAAAAGAATTTGGAAGGCTTGGGAAGCCATTAAACCTTGGCTTTATTAGGGTGGAGATTATTTTTGTAATGGCTTAACCAATACTCCATTTAGTGGTCCCCACTTCTCAGTTCTCAAAAGAGGTTACTAGATCTCATACCTTGGACTCATATCTTCAAGTTTTTCAAATGACAAGCAACAATCTTAACAAATTTCATCCATCAAATCATCAAAAAAATTCTTACATGACCCACTTTTGAGCTGAAATTAAGGGTTTCTAATCAATACCAAGAGACTTAACAAGCGGTCACTAATGATATCCCTCCTCATGTATCACAAATTTAGCATGGGATGTCTCAAACATTGGTCAAAGGACTAGAAGTGGTATCTAAACACTCCCTTTAGAATTACATGCCCTCTTGAGGTTGACTTGGTTGTTTCCACACATGCATATGGTGGATCGTCTCAATCTTCTTTGACAACTACAATACTCTATAGGAAAGTGGAAAAAATTAGGCATTTGGTCCATGGTGATAAAGCCCAAGTTGTCTCACTTTGTTTGGTGCATATTGTCCTAAAACCTTGGTAGACCCAAAAGGAGGCAAGTACAACTGAGAGGGGGGTGAATCAGTTGTGTGTACCTAATTACATTAATTTCACTTTAGCCACTTAGATTTGAATGATAAATAATAATGCAAGATCCACAACACAAAGCACATAACACAAAGAGTTTTTCTCGAGAAAACCCGGTTAAGGGAAAACTCTGGTGTTAGTCAAACCCACTAGATGAGTGTACTCTATTGAAAGTAATGTTTGGTTAAGAGAAAATGTGAGAACAAAGGATGCACTTGCAACCACAGGCTTATAACCCAATTTGCAGACCCACTACCCAGATCTCACTGCTCACAATACAATCTCAGGTCTGACCCTCAATTGAGTTCACCGATCTATCTTCAATTACAATGGGGTGGACATATAGTCCTTTACAACCGAAGTGACAAATAGCATCTCCTATGCCAATACAATTCCAATGAAGTACAAACAAATACACAATCTTCTCTCTCACACATACATTCTCTCAATTACAAAATGATCTCTCATTTATACCAATTACAAAGAATAATCAACCATTAGGTCAGCTAAGACCTAATACAATAAAAGATATAAACATTATGCTCAATCTTCAATGCAATCCAAATCAAGTCAGCTAAGACTTAGATAGGACCCAAATCTTCAACCTCAAACACACGCAAGTTCTACCGAAGTAGCATCAAGAATCACAATATGTTACTTCATCAAGTCGGCTAGAACTCAAATGAAAAAATGTCAACACACTACCAAAGCAGTGAATTTGATCATCTCAACCAATGCGAACCAACAACATGATCCAAGAACACCAACAAGCAACATAAATACCATCCAGAACCTTCGCATCATCTCCGATAGGAAATCCAAACTCATCTTTATTTTTATTAGTAGGAACACTAAAATACTAAACTTAGACATAACAAAAGATAGCTTGTTGTACTCTAAATCATGAACAACACCAGCTGTGAACACAATGATAAGAAAACATGCAATCGCCCTCTTTGCAACCTCTGAAATATCAAATCCAAGTCACACCAAACCAAATATTCATCCACTGTTCATAGGAACATTGTAACACCAGTAACTAGAAACTCAATCATTTCTTACTCAAACTATCATACCAACCTTTGTGAACCTCTATAGATGATCTACAGACATCTCAGAACAATACCCCACCATTGCATCTCAAGATCTTCAACATAGCATCTGACAACTGAAATCCTCATTACCGAAAGTCCTGAACACACTGTCTGAGACAACAAGTATGTTGACATCAATGACAAAATATTAATGTCAGCACACACAAATCCAAAAATCTGACATGCTCAACAATCTTCCAACAAACCTTCCTTTTGGGGAATTTTATTTCTCACACGAAATTCCAATTCTAATAGTGTTTTTTATGGTCAACTTGAATCTCTTTGTAAGGTAGGAAAGTAGGGTTCATTAGTCTATGCATGCAAACTAAGAATCTTAGGCTTATTTCCCATTTACATTGGAAGAAGAATGATCCACTTGGCTTAAGATCTTTGGGCACAAGGTGAATTCAATGGTCCTTCACAATGAGTGGAAAATGACTATGCAATCGTGGAAAATGAATACAAGATCTAGTGTAATACAAAACACAATGATGATTCTTAGACATGCGAATTCCAATGACAAATTTGAGAAGTATGGATTGTAATTGACTTGCTATCTAAATTTTGAGCAAAAATGGAAGGAGCAACTCAACTGAGGCAACCTGCTCCTAGGACCACGTCTTTGCGCAACCTACTCCCAAAAGCGAGTTGGTTGGGGTGACCTACTCCTCGCACTTTCTGGTGAAACAACTTGTAAACTGTAGATCTTTGAATACTTGATCTGTAATTTTTCCATGTGTCCTATGCTTGTTCTCGCACACTAAAAAGAAGGAAAAAGTTGATTTGAAAGGGGTTTCCTGGGTCAAACCCTATTTTTGGAATTAACCATGAAATTGAAATTACTAAAAATGTAATTAAAAGCATGTGAACATGTAGCAGAGGCTAGACCTAAGCAATTAACATGTCTTATACCTCCAATTGATGCAACAATGCTCTTAGGATAAGTTATCCATGTGTTGATGCAATAACATGATTAAAACATCATGAAATCATAAATAAAACAATACTTGAAGATGTTTTTTGCTTCTCCTTTAATCAAATCTACTCTTAAAGTCTTGAAGATGAGATGCTAATGAGATATGTGCGTTGAAATGAATTGGGGAGAAGGCCTTATGTAGAGATTTCAAAGGAAAATCACCTTTTGGCCAACTTAGGAAAATAATAATTACACGTCAAGTAGCTTTTCAAGGAGTGCAGGACCGCCAAATCCCACATCTAAAATTTTGGGGAAAAACCTTGGGAGCAAATCACCCTATTTGACCTTCTCCTACCTAAAATGGCTAAAATTTTAGAGGAAGTGAGATAATAGGACCTACTTATTGAAACAGATACACTAGGCAGAAATATGATATTGTTAGTTGCAGACAATGTGTCTTGAACTGTAAAATGAGGTAGAGACCATTTTAAATTGAGTAGATTAAAGAATTAAAGGGCGCGCCTAAAATTATGTGCCCAAATAGGATATTGGTGAGATTTAACCAAGAGAGGACTCATAATATTAATTTGAAATTAGACACCATAACTAAAAGGGGATTTACAAGTGTTGCACCCTCAAACATCTCTTCTGATTTTATCCCCAAGCTTAGGAAGCTTGGGATTGGATTCATGATTTCTGTACACCTTTCAGAGTTCCCACTTTTGAGGGCACATGCTTTTTCTTGGAGAATAGCCTAGTCTCCTACAAAAGTATACCTAATTCAAGGTAGAAATTATCTTCAATATTTGAAGTGGGAATATTACTCTTTTTTTAATTGTGTTGATAACATTTTCTATGTGCTTAAGTGATCATTTTCTCTAATGCCCTTATGAATGTTTAAGTGCAAACCGTCAAGCTTTCACTTGAAGTTGCACATCTTCAATAGTTGTTGGACCACTAAAGTAATGCCCCTTGCACTATTGCCCAGGTTCCTCGCGATTCCACCTTTGCTTGAGGGTATTGCCCTGGACACAATCACTCATCCTAACAAGATCAAGAAATTCATAGAGATCATGGCCTCACTACCATGTTCTTGTAATCTAGAATCCCAGGGACTCTGTTGCTTGTAGAGGGTGGCCTTGGTGTTCTTATCTACCATCTCCAAGGTGGGGGCTTAGGCTAATCTAACATTGGCATTTTTCCTTAACACCCTTCCAAAGAGAATGAAGAGAATGAAGATGTTGCTAATGTTCCAAAGAGAAAGGAGATGTTGCTACTCTCATAGTGTAGGAGTGATTGAAAAGCAATAATGCTTGGGATAAAATTGATGATCAAGACTCCACTCCTCAACCTAGCTTGGCCATAGCTGCATGATTATGTTTTTTGGTTTGGGCCCCTTTGTAATGGTCCATTTGCTACACTTGTGGGTATGTTGTCTACCATCCTCTCTTTTTTTTAAATATGTACTATTTACTTTTTCATTAATATAAAGTTTAAAAAGAAATATTCATTAAAAAAAAAGTTGGTTTGGAATATTGTAGCTTATATGCCCTTGTTTTAATAACCCGTCGTAAGATGAGCTGAATTTCGTAATTGAATAATGTCTTATACTGTGGAATTTTTCAAAAACAAATTTATGAGCTTAGTGTCTTATAGTGTGGATTTTTTCAAAAACTAACTTATGAGCTTATAAAAAGTATGAAATTTGAATATGATAACATTATCTGGTTGAAATCAAGCACGAGCATTATGTGAATTCATTTCTTATTATGTACTATGCTTGTGATTTGTGTAGGTATCCAAAAATACTTCAAAAATTCATGGTTAATTGTGTGGTTAGTTAGAGGCACATTGGTTGCATCATTACAAATGAAAGAAATTTTTAAACTATCTATGTTGAAAAAATTCCTTCTCCTTACCAATTGATGGAACATTTCTGTATTCTTCAACAATAGTGCCTATGCATTCAAGAAGAAATGTTGCTTTACGGAACATTACAAAGGAATTGCAGTGGTCGAGATGTTGCAACGGTGCAAAGCAAGAGCGGAAATGTGATGCTCTTCTACTCGTGTAATGTCAGATGACAACGATGACAACAGTGTCACCTAACAAGGTGCAAAGATAAATAAAATAACAAGAAAAAATTCTTCTTGTTTAATGTGCCAATATTGTAGACTGTATAATATTGATTGTGATAGAGGCGCCACGAACAGTTTATCGATGGAAATATTTTCTTCTTACTGTCTTACATATTATGCAATTGTCATCTCTTTCTCTTTTCCATTACTTGAAAAGAAAATGGACTAAAGAATTCAAACCAAACCATTCAAATTTATTACCAGCGAAATATAATTAGAAAATTTAAAAAGGCATTCAACTGAATAGAATAATTCTTGAAACCATTAAAACAATTGTAAAAACAAGAAGGTTCGCGCTATAAATATTTATTCATTAATGCGATTAACATAATAGTGTTTGGATCTACCTTGCCATTGTTCCTGCTTGACATTTATTTATTTACCTCCATATTTTAGATATCAATTTCAGAAAGATAAGGGTTTTGCCACTAGAATAATTACAGGGAAATGAAATTCTCAACTATTGAGATATGCCACTGGCCTGTAATTAGTTTACATTGGGTGTTCTAGTATCCATGTTTATTTTGCTATTGGTTGAAAGTTTACTGCTGCAAATTTGCAATTCCCCTTCTATGATCAATTTATGTATATCATTGGTGGTAATTGTGAAGCAGAATATAAAATAATGCCGCGGTGCTCACAAAGTCATCCAATTTCGACACACTGATCTTCATAGAAACCATCTCTTTGCCTATGCTTCTTGAGGGATGTGTCATGCTCACTGGCAATTGTCTCTGGTTGCAAGAGAATATCTTGAACCCCTGTTAGGGATAACTTTGATCCTTGTAGAATGTAGTGGAAATGGCATGCCCAGAACATCATTTTGCACACGGGGAAGAATTGCACCCTAAAAATGGCTTGAAATTGGAAATTCGTAAGCTTGCGGCAATGGAATGAATTTCTTTTGTTCCTTGTAGCGGCAAAAAGGACCTGGCTCCTTTCCCCTGCACAATCTATTTCTAACACAAGTCAACTATCCACACATTCTAATTTTAGTATTTATATCAGTTCCGGATATCAGGCCGGAAATCATGCGTGATTACTTGTGAAGAAAAGCATCATATGTGAACTGCTACCAATATCCATGAAAGAGAATAAAATTGAGAAACATCTGTTTGATATTATTGAATATTGGCCAAAGTGCTTTCAAGTATTATGACTGGATAAATAGAGTAGCTCGAGATACAAATAATGATAAAAAGAAGACGACGATAATGCTTTATTGTTTGTTAAAAAGTAAAGTATCTTAAGTTAATCAAGCCTTTTCTTCTTTAAGAATGTAAACTACAGAACAAACTGTTTTCAGTTGAAGCAAACATGCACAAGTGATGTGTTCAGGCAGCTTGTACATACGAGATCTCAACTTCAAGATCTATTCAGGTTCTATCCTACAAGTGGTGGAGTACATAGATTGTACTGAAACTTTCAGCAATAGAACACTAACTGCATTAGAATGATAAACATCAAGGTCTGACATAAGGTGGATCAATTGAAGCCCATTCAAACACTTGCTCGTATTGTGATGCAGCATTTTCCCATGTGTAGTCTTGTAGCATTCCTCTTTTCATGATCCCTTTCCACGAAGATTTATGCTGATGGTATGTTTGGATTGCTATCTTCAACGTCTAGTAATTCAACCACAATTGATTATCAGTTGCATTGGATATCCTAGGGACTGAAGAGAATAAATAGATGTATATCAAACAAGCATTCTCAGAATCAAAAAAAGTAAAGGTTCGTACCCCAACCATAGCTTCCTTGGACAAGGGAGAAAATTTCCACCTACAAAGGAATACATGGAAAACAATATCAGTAGTAGAAATACACTCTAAGCCATCCAGAAAATGCAATCTTTAAAAGATGCCTAGCAGCTCTCCAAGATACATATATGCAAGCTTTCAATATTATTAGTATTGTATACAGCAGCCTCCATAATTATTAACCATTTAACCCAACATTTCATGGCCTTGAATTATAATTGCAGGGCTTTCAAGAAACCTTCTATCTGTAAACTAATGCTGACAAGTTTAGTCAAATGAGCAACCAAACTATGAATTCTCTAGAATATATATTTACTAAGCCTCTTTGGGCATTAAAGCTCATAGATCATACCCCATCCCAGAACCTGCACCATCATTATCGAAAGGATTGAAGTCCTCCACAGTATCCTACAAGAAACTCATCAAAAAAACAATGAGTGAAATAGGAAGCACTCTGACATGACATCAAAATTATCAAATTCCAAATTCATGTGCCTTTCTTACCCTAAGGCCCCCGGTACAATGCACAACTGGAACTGTCCCATATCTCATTGCATAAAGTTGGTTGAGACCACATGGTTCAAATCTTGATGGCATTAATAATATGTCACATCTACAGCAAAAGCAATCAGATTAATTAGTTTTAATTGTTGCATAGAAATTGACAACCAAAAATGATAATTGGAAAGATTATCACTTTACCCTGCAGTTATTTTGTGAGAAACCGGAATGCTGAACCCAACCCAACCTCTGAACTTGTCTTTATAAGAAGACTCTGATGCTTTCATCCAGGACTCGATGTATGCATCTCCAGAACCAAGCATAACCTGAAATGAATTTTTTTACATTGAAGACCTCTCTCTGTCTCTTTAAGTAACTTAAAATAATAATATTACAGCATGCAACATAAAATGACAGATCAGTTGGGGATTAAATAAAATGACAGATCAGTTGGGGAATAATTGACAGAAAATAATATTACAATAAAGTTTCCGCTGAAGACTCTGAATTATTGTATGAAAAGGGAATTTCTAGATGATCTTCTGGATTACAGTTAGTTCCTATGCAATTCAAAATCAAGGCTGAGCTGCCCATCTTCATCTTACAGACTGAAGAGATGAAAAGGTGGATAGACTGAAATATGGTGTCAAGAAGCATGGCATGCAATCACAATTAGCATGTGATGACTGATCATGCTGCTGAGCTTAAATTTTGGTGACACTATCATCCACAATTCCCCCAAATTAGTTAATACGGGAGTGTAGAGGGGGCCTTAGTAAACTGTCAAGAAAGGCTTGATAAATGACTGTAATGTGAAAAATCGTTGTATTGTAATTTGCTCTTCACTGGAAAACAAATAGAAAGTTGATGTCTATTTCTTCATGGATGTAGCTCGCATTGGATGAACCACGTTAAATTTATATGTTATTGTAATTGTTATTCTTGCCTCTTTTATTTTGCATTATATTTAATAGTGTTTATTCCTCCACTCTACCTAAACCCTAACAACTAGTATCAAAGCCATGTATTTCAGACATTTGGTCGGTTTTTTTAGATTTGCGTGGAAGAAACGGAGGAAGAAGCGCAAGTTTAAGGTTCAAAAGTTCAACTGTCAAACCTATTAGCTATGGAAGATTATATATATCAGAAGGATCTTTTCTTACCATTGGGAGGAAAAGAAAAAATGTCAGCAAATATGACAAATCCAAAATGGTAAGTTCTCAATAGAAAGGCACTAGGAACAAAACAGTTGTGTTTGGCAGCATCAGTGGCTTTCAACATATCAAAAGATACACCAATGGTGAACTAATGTCAGAATTGGACAAACTGTATGAAAAACAAACAAGGTACTTATTATGAAACATTATTCAATATGAAGATGTCAGAAGGTGGGTCTGTTGCTGATTATTTAAATGAGTCTAACACAGTCGCTAGGCAATTAACTTCTATAAAGTTAATCTTTGATGATGAAGTTATGATGAAGCAATGCAGCTAGAAAGTAGACTCTTTGATGCAAAACCAGATTGGCACTTGGTACAATTGTCTGAAGGTAAAAGAGAACTGCCAAACAAATGGGTTTACAGGTTGAACGAAGAACATGGAGGCAAGAAAAGATATCAAGCTAGACTTGTGGTTTAAGGTTTTGCATAAGAAAAGGCAGAGGTTTTGATGAAATAGTTTCTCCTGTTGTAGAAATGACTTCAATCAGAACTATTCTAAATCTTGTGGTGACAAAAGACTTGCATCTTGAACAATAAGATGTAAAGACAAAATTTCTGCATGGAGATTTGGAGGAAGAGATTTATATTCAACAACCACAAAGATATGAGGTCAAAGGTAAACACAACTTAGTGTTCAAGTTAAGGAAGAATTTGTATGGCTTGAAGTAAAACACCTCAATAATGGTATTTGAAATTTGATAGTTTTATGGCTAAACAAGGTTACAACATATGTCAATCTAATCATTGTGTTTATTTTAAGAGGTTGGATAATGGTAGCTATATTATCATATTATTATATGTTGATGACATACTTTTTGTTGTATCTAATATGCAAGATATAAACGAGCTTAAGTAGAAATTAGAAATTCATTTGTTACAAAAGATTTGGGTACAAAAATCAAAGCCTTGGTATGAAAATAACAAGAAACAGGAAAAATCGCACATTAACATTGTCCCACAGTGAGTACATAGAGATGTTAATATTTCAGATGCAAGATGCAAAACTAGTTAGTACACATTTACCCAATCATTTAAAATTGACTAACAAGATGTGCCCCAAGACACAAGAGGAGATGGACTACATGTCCATGGGTCCATACTCTTCTAGAGTTGGCAACTTGATGTATGTCATGGTGTGTACTAGGCTGGATATCGCACATGCAGTGGGAGTTGTGAGCAAGTATATGAGCAATCCTAGGTTTGAGAGGTACTACTATTCATGCACTGTGTTTCAACTCTACTCCATAGGGATATGTTGTTTCAGATTTAGGAGTTAATAGAACTAGAAGCACCACAAGGTATGTGTGTAGTGTAGGCGGAACAGCATTCAGTTGGATTTAATGATTGCAAAGGTTGTGGCACCTTCAACAACAGAAGCAGAGTATGTTGTTTCACTTTCAACAACAAAAGTAGAGTATGTTATTGCTACAAAGGCTAGTTAGGAGATAATTTGGTTACAAAGGTTTTTAGAGGGAATCGGAAAGCTACAAGAGAATATCAGGTTGTATAGTGATACTCAAAGTGTCATTCATCTTGCAAAGAACTCAACCCTTTATTCTAATACTAAAAATATACAGTTCAAGTACCATTTAATACAATCAATTTTAGACGATGGCTAGTTGAAGATGGAAAAGATACACACTAGCCAAAATGTTGTAGATATGTTAAAAAGGAAATACATCAAGAGAAATTGATTTCCTCCTAAGTTCTTGTTGGCCTTCAAGCATGACAATAGTGGAATTGAGAAGCAAGCCAAATCCATGTGTGTCAATCCAGTGGCTATAGGTGCAACAATGTTGCTACAAGATCGGTCTCTAAGTGGGAGTTTGGTGTGGAGCCTAATCAGTTTCCAAGTGGAGATTGTTGGTGTATGATGATTAAACATATTGCTAGACTTAAATTGTGGTGACTTCGAAGCTATGTTCCCCCATCCCCCTCCAAAAAAGAAAACGTCAATTAATAGGGGAGTGTGAGGGGGCCTTTATAAACCGCCAAAAAGTGCTTGATAAATAAGTGGCAATATAATGTGAAAAATGATCAAATTGTAATTTGCTCTTCACTAGATAATAAAAAGTGGGCAGTCATTTTTGTGGATGTAGCCTACATCGGGTGAACCACATTAAATGTGTACTATGAATTGTTATTTTTGCCTCTTTTATTTCACATTATTGTTGGCAGTGGGCCAGCGTTCCTCGCAGGGTTTGCGACATGGCTTAACCACCTCCTATGTGTTCTATAAGTCTAGTGGTTGTATCGGGCATTAACAGGTTGATCTTTCGGTGCAACGGCAACTACTACTTGTAACAAGTGGTATCAGAGCTTGGTCACAGGTTTGAATCCATGCAAGCCACGGCGAGTGACGCTGGGAGGGGGATTGTCGGCAGTGGGCCAGTGTCCCTCGCAGGGTTCGCGACATGGCTTAACCGCCTCCTATGTCTTCTATAAGTCTAGTGGTTGTATTGGACATTAACAGGTCAATCGTTTGGTGCAACGGCAACTACTACTTGTAACAATTATATGTAATATAATTTATTGCTCGAGTCTGCCTGAACCCTAACAATCATGTCTTGTCTTTATGAAAATAACAATTTCTTCATAATGCCTAAACCAAGATACTAATGTTGTTTGAAGCTTTGCAAAATATGTTGTCTTACAAGATACTAATGTTTTTTCCCTTAACAGACAGTTAATATAGTTGAATATTAAGTAGGGATGAGAAAAATTTTAACAATCTGAAGAGTACTAACCACACAAGAATAGGGATTTCAACTGAGATGATGCTTGTATGTACATAGAGGGAGGATTGAAAGCACTCCTCTTACATTATGCGTGACTAGTTAGTTGCTCAAGTTACAGTGAGAAGAGTGGAGGTATACATATTTGCTTGATTGTGCCTCATCTGCTTCTGCACCTGTACCCAAACCCACCCCCATAAAGATTTGGTTCAAAACATAGTTTTCATGCCAGCCAAGTTGTCTCACATAGGACAAGAACCTGTTTTTCTCCACAACTAAAAATATTGCATAAATTGATGAATTATTTTTTGATTATGAAGTTTCCATTGTTATCATAATTATTTAATCATTGTTACATAAAAGCTTAATCTGCATGGCTATCCTAAATTATTCTGTGGTGAAGGAAAATAGGCAACCATAGTTATAAAACATTCAACGAAAGTCTAATGAATGTATTTGAAACTATTGAACAACCATTATTTTGTATTGTTTTTCTGCTACAAAGAATTGCCCATTTTCTGATAATTACTGAAATATATTTGTATTTCTTTGTAATGTCCCCAAATTTTGGGTGAAGTGGCTTAGTTAAATTAATTGAGGATCTTTGAGGATGAAACCTTCAGCAGATTGACAAGAGTTGGACGAAACTAACTCTTTCTAAGGGTAGATTCAATTAGGCTTTCACATTGGGCAAGTTTTTGAAGTCTCCTTTGGAGACAAATTTGTAGTAACTTGGTGATTGATTCAGAAATTAGAAAATGGATATTTTAGTATAGAGATTGGATGGCTATATTTCTGAGATCTAATATTGTTTACATTTTATTGGCTGCCAGTCTAATGTTTAGCGCAGCTTTCCAGCATGCAGCTATGTTGGGGGGATATTATTTCAATTACAAAAGATTATATATTGTGCAGGGATAATTTGGCATGAAATAATGGTGTAATATTCACGAAATATTGGTGTAATATTCTAAGCCACTCTAATGATTATTGGCATGGCCTTATGTTGCAAAGTTTGTAATTGGGGAGAGTTTGATTAAAGCAATAGCTATTCTTTATTGTGGGAATGCTTTGGCACATACTACTGTCGAAGGTTTCTTGTGATGGGAGTTTGTTTGTGGGTCAAGCCTATAACGAAACCAAAGCCCTCATTGCTAAAGTCTCTTTGTGGAATTGGAGAGGCATTGGATCATGTGGAAGGAATTACTGGAACAGTACCCTTATTTGGCGTGTAATTCATATTGTTGGTGCATCGATTTGGAAGACTCATTATTCATTGATATACCTTTGTGCTTGTTATGTGTGGCGTGAGGGGGTAAGAATCAATTCTGAGATGATATTTGGGGTGGCTACATTGCATTGAGTAGAAGTTGACTTGAGAAGTGCTCAGGAGAAATATTTCAGACTTCAACCATTTCCAGATTTAGCAGGGGACTGAGCAGGGTATTTCAGAAATACATTACTCCCTCCTTACTGTGCAAGTTTGGCATACTGACTCTTGTTCCAAGACATGGCAATCTTATGTCTGGTTGATTGGTAATTTAGGGAAAGCATCCAAAGTCAGTGATTTGCAACACTGAGCATTAACGCTCTGTGATAGCGAATGTACATGCCAATTGAAGATACAAATAAATCTTTGTGCAAGTATTCACTGTTGAGAAGGTCGGCGCTCATATTGTTTCTGCAATATTTGTTTTCCCTTCAAATGCTGAAGTATATGCTTACCTCTATTATTTTATCTGCACTATTTACTGTTGTAATATTTTCAATTAAGCAATCCAAAACCCTTCCATTACTTCAATCTGAAACACACAAACAGCACGTCTGAAACAAATGTGAATGAAAGAAAAATTCAAAGTCAGATTAGAAAGGGTCTTCACATTCTTTATGTTCCCAACTTTCTAACCTCTGTAAAATATTTTAATCTAACAGCAAAAGCAATCATCATAGCCACTAATAATTTACATAGTTAATAATTCTTTATGCAAGTTCCTTGGGCCTCAACCATTAAGAGTCAACATACAACAATTTGTGTATAAAAATTAAATATTACTTGAGAAGTATTTTTTCCATAATTTACAAAAGGAAACCAGAAAAGTTATTTTTGCCCTTGACCATTATAATTGAACATCAGAAAATTTTGTGTACTAAACATTAAGCATTCCTTAACAACCATTACTTCAATAATTTAAAAGAGAAAACCCAAAAAGTGATTTAACACTTTCCTTCGATATTTTAAAACCAATCTAGGCATAATACCCTCTTTAATCTTCTAAACCCAATATGCCAAGATTTTATCAAATAGCACTATGAGGAGAAAAAAACAATTACCAAAGTAGGATGTACGAATCAAATAAAATTGGCTTTAAATTTGGAGAGGGCGTACATTCAAGGAAAGAAACATTTTTTAAAAAAAGGATTGAGGGTAAAATCAAATCATACTTGCTGAAAGATTAGGCATAGAAAAAGCACCTTCAACAAGTATTCAGCAATAGATGTGTTTGTACGATTAGTAAGGGAAAGAACTTATCTAAATTAAATGAAAAAGTAAGATGAAGCAGAAACAATGGAAACAAAATGAGATCAGTTTTGCATATACATGCAGTAAAAGCAGATAAAGAAGCAACAATGATAACTCATTACAATTTCCAGGTTTGCCATGCACAAGCTTGACCATGATTAAAATGGGAGAGCTTCATAACTTATTTTTCCATAATAAGTTTCAAGGTTAACATGTTGCAACATTGACTCGAGCTTATTGGATCATTAGCAACACAAGTCCTCCACATTCTCAAATAATATTTAAAGCATAGCTATATTAAAAGTTCAGCATTCAATAGTTATAATCAGATCCGCATACATAATTTCAATTTGTAAGATGTCATGCAAAACACAAGAAACACAAAATAATAGGCAAACAAAGGTAAGTATTTTAACCTCCACTCAACTATTCTAGCGCTAGCAATCGCACCTAAAAGTGCCATGGTACACCAATAGGATATTAGTTTTTGACAATAAAACAGGGGCCAAAAACTATTCATGCAAAGAAATACAAAGCAAGAAGGGCCAACCGCCCAGCAAAGAAAAGAGTAGTACACAACCTTATCTTTATCCACCAACTGAACCAACATGTGAGACAATTCCAAAGATAATAGTCCCCTATTCACAAAATTTCAATCCTCCATTCAATCAGAAGCCCATTTGGCTGGACAGTCTAGTACTCCAGTCCACTCCGTAGGAATGTGAATAAAAGTAACAAATTCCAAAGAGTCATACAACCTTGGAATCTGTCTAGTAACCAAAGCTAAATGCCAATTGACATCATCCAATCGTTGCTCATTCAGCAAAGTCACCACCACCTGCGAATCAATTCACAAATAATCCTTTTCTAGCCAAAATCACGACTTCAATCCATGGCATACAAAATGGCGAGAACCTCCATGTAATTATTCCTATGAAAACCCTTATAAATTGAAAAGATAAATTGGACAGTACCAAAGTTATCACGCCCTACACCACCAATACTAACATGACCAAGGTTTCCCTAGAAAAACCATCAGTGTTAATTTTCAAAACTCCTTGAGAGGGCCATCAACCCTCCTAATTTATCTTCCACAAAGGTTTTTTGCATCTATTCCTCACAACCTGCTACCACCCACCCCAAGAGAAAGATCATCTCCCTTAATAGGAAAATTGAACCCGATTGTAGATATCAACATCTCTAGGATCCACACCAACAAAATCACACTTTGTCGAGACAATCTCTTGAAGAGCATGAATAATTTTCCACCACAAGTGATGAACAACCATCCTAGCATCTTGAAAAACTTGTCAATTCCTTTCCAAACAAATATGCCACATAAGGAAAGTGAGTTTAAGAACCCAGACAACTTGAAAAATTAAAAAATATTTTAAAAAATATCTTAACTAGAGGCTTACCCTAGCGGTCCCAAAACTTAGCCAACAAGAAGACATGCCAATAGACCTGTTCCAAAATCACTTCAAGTGCCAAATCTTCCTAGAGAAAGAATACTAAAAAAACATTGAAAGACACACTCTTCACTCTTATGGCACAACACACACATAGGTCCATGGAAGCCCCTCTTGCACAAATTATCCCAAGACATCTATTTTGAACCACCAACCACATAAAAAGTTGCATTTGGGCCAAGAATATTTGATCCACACCTATTTCCACCAAGGAACCCTTATACTCCCAAACAACTATCTATCAAGCTCCAAGTATCCTGCAGCAACAAAATACTTACCAAACGAATCCCTACACCATGCCAGAGTATCCTGCCCTGACAAGGAATTGCACTCTTGCGAAGCAAGAATCTGAGCCAACTCTTTTCGAGCCCCCTCCAACTCACCTGCAACCATCCATAGAGATCCTTCAATCTGCAACCAGTTTTGAATAGTCTTATAATCGGCCACCATATTCCAACTAGTTGCAGTAAAACTATCACAAAGGGGTTGTAAGAGCAAATACAAGGAAAGAATAGGAAAATCACCATCCCAAGAATCAATCCAAAAAAGAGCTTTTGAGCCCTAATTATGGATCCAAAAAAAGCCCGCTTTTAATAAGCTAAGCCCCAGCCTTCAGAGTATGCCAAATCATAGAACTGCTTCCCTCTAAACAACAGCAAGGAACATCTAAATGCTAACCACGTTTAAATACTTATGCGTGAGAATGCGAGCCAAATCTGATTTTAACCGATACATCATCACCATTATAATTTGGCTGCAAGGACTTGCCCATTCAAAATTGTTGACCGACGGCCAAGACCCCCCTCTTTCTTTGGCCTACACACAGACTCCCACAATATGCCAAATAATAGAACTGCTTCCCTCTAAACAACAACAAGAAACATCTAAATGCTAACCATGTTTAAATACTTATGCGTGAGAATGCACGCCCAAATCTGATTTTAACTGATACATCATCACCAATATTATTTAGCTGCAAGGACTTGCCCATACAAAATTGTTGACCGAAGGCCAAGACCCCCCTCTTTCTTTGGCCTACACACAGACTCCCACTTAACTAAGCTCCACGTAGAAGCATGCAACTTACCACTCCAAAGGAATTGGTGGGAAACAACATCAAATTCTTTGAGGAAATATGAAGGAGCCACTTAAAACAAAACTCTTGTAAATAGGAAGAGCCTAGCTCATAGATTGAAGAAGAGTCACCCAAGCAGCAATGGAGAGCCAACAATGAGCCCAGTGGTGAACCTTTCGACGCAACTTATCCAACAAGTCCTACCAAAATGCCCTGAATTGCCTTCCAATAACTAGAGGGTTGTAAAGAGCCTGGCTGGCTCTCATTAACAAACTAGTTGTTCTTCAAATTAATTTGCAATTTCTTGTTTAAATTGTATTCCACAAGTATATGAAAAACTGATATATTTCATCAATTATTAATTGCAATTTATTTAAATAACTTCCAACATGCCATTGTAAAATAAATTGAACAATTTAAATGACCAAATTCCTTTTGCAAACAAATGTATCAAATTAATGCACCTTTAGGTAATATGTCTACTGGAAGAAGAATCACAGCTGGAAGAAACACGTGCCAACCCACTCTCAAAACGTTAACCTATTGCTGGCGTCTACAAGAAAGCCACAACACTGCTATTTGCAAACAAAGGCAAAGAACAAATCCCACAAACTCCAAACGCCTACAGCTGGCTGCAAACAAGTACAGATTCAGACTTCCGTACAAAACTGGCAGATTTCCGTACAGCCCTGGATGAAAGAATTCTGTACGGCTTTCTACAAATTCAGAATTCTTAAGAAATCTGCCCTCAACAAAGAATTCAAATTCCACTATCAATTGATGAGTCACAGCAAATTCCTAATAATCTTCAAAACCTCAACATGAAGACAATTCAAAATCTTTGAAAGCAAATCGATTTGCTTGTAGAATTAAAACTTCACACACATCCAGTATACTTCAGCACTGGACTATGATCTCAGATACAGCTGCAAAATTCACCATCAATCTGTAATGGCTCAAATTGCCAGAAGAGGAATCAGTCCTCAAAACCTAGCCGAGTAGTCTCTCTCTCAAACTTCAATAAAATCATATTTCAACAATGGATCAATGAAAGTGCTTTTTCGAGTTGTACTTATAGCTTTTTCAGAAAAAGCACAATTTCACTTTTTTCATAAAAAAGGCTTTTTAATGATAACTTCACTTTATAACATTAAAGTTATAAAGTAATTAAGTTATTAAATTAAAAAAATTTATTTAATAACGATACTTTAAAAACCAAAGCCACTGAATCCCGCTGACAGTAACAAAATCATTTCCGAAACCAGAGCCTCAAATGCTAACTGCCCTGCCAAAAATAACCCACTGCCAAAAATAGCCAACTGCTAAAAATAGACTTACTATAAATAGTAAGTCTCTCAAACTGGAGATTCTCTGAAACTCAATCCTAAGACATCTGACACTCCGTGAAGCCACCCTGCTAATCCTAGCCATACCCAAAATACCACTTACTAAAAATAGTAAGTTGACCAAAATGACCTGAACGAAGAGCAGACTTGGTAATTTGAAACTCCAGAATGGAATCCCAACACTAGCTCCACCATCTGACCCCCTCTGATCGCCTGATTAGCCTGTGAGGGTCGCCAAACCAAGCTAATCCCAAGAGTCCGAAAACGGGGACATTACAAGAGCTACCTAGATAAAGCAAGAGAAAAGAACCAACTTAAAACCTCAAAATATTGGCAATCCTCTAAATAGGCTCAGGAGTGTTAAAAATAATAGATAGAAGATTTGTTCTCATTGACTTTTTATCTCGAAGCGGCTAAATAAAATCCAACATCTGTTTGAAAGATTCAGCTTCATGAAAACAAGCATCCACCATAAGAGCAATATCATCCAAAGATTTAGGTGATACTTTCCAAAGACTATCATACAAACTAAACAAGCATTGGCATGACCAAGTCTTAGGATTGAATCCAAAAATCAGTCTTCCAAATAATTGGGTATTCATTACAAGTCTTTTTGGGATAGAAAATAATTGTGAAAACTTGGGCAATTAACCATCTTCAACCACTTCTAAGTTCTATCTACCTAAGTAATTACACCACAACCCTTTAAAAAAAAGAGCTTGCATCCTTTTCTAAAAGAATTAAAACAAACATAAATGTGTCATGACTCACTATCCTTTTTCTGTCTATAATAGATCATACACTAAAAAACCCCTTTATCTTCTTGAAAAATGTTGAATCCAAATCAACACTAATCAAATTTGGCCTTAGTTTAGAAGTTAATTTTGTAATTAAAGGTGATTTGAAGTCCATAGTAAAAAGATTGAGATATGGTAAAATTGTATTGACAGGTTGATTCACATCTCTTCTTAATTATCATATTGGTTTATTTGAACTTTTTATATTTTAAAAATTATTCCCATGGTTGGACTCTTCTCAAATAAAAAGGTTTATCCACATTAAACTTGAAACAAACAAATTCTATTACTACCACAATTGTAGGGAGTACGACACAAATAAGATCCATAATAAGTTTATATGAGTTAAAAAATCAAGAAGAAACAAAAAAAAATAACAAAAACAAAACTATACCACAATTAAGCAACTAAATATTGAAGATAGGATCCCATGGAATAAGGATAAGAACAATCTTAGGCAGCCAGCTCCTCAAGAAAAAGCATCCATGTAGATTTCTAGCAATTTAAAAAACCTAAATTAAGTGTACAAATGATAGACAATGGAGCAACTGACTATCCTAGATAACTGTAATGCTTCTTTAATAATAGTGAGTGGACATGATTATTGAAGAGAGAGTATCCACAATTTAACAAGGTAGGTAATTAAGACTCAAGTACTCCATTTATAATAGCAAGAGGGAGCACAACAAGAGGCTTAAAAAATCAAGAATCAGGATACACACTAGGCATCAACTATAGCATGCAAATCTATCAATTGGGGGAGAACTTTGAATGGTAGCCTTACACATGCATGGAGACATGAAATTGAATTAAAGATTGTATAAACATTCCAACTAATGATGTGAATGGGAATCTGATTCTCCCACAGTGATCATGACAAGAAAGCAAATGCAGACCTCCATTGATGTTTCCCTAGGTCTACATTAGAGTCAGGTTGCAGAATAAAAGGACTGACACTATCATCAATCACTGTAAGGGAGCCAATACAAAACCTAATAGGAAAATAATGTTGATAGGTGAGTAGCCTGGGCTAAGCAAGCCTGATTGGGAAATCTTGCAAAGAAACATGTCTCTAAAAAACTCTCCTAATACCCATGATTAACCATCCCTCAGAAGCACAAAGAAAAATGGTAATGTGTGTCTAACTACATCACTTGTCTCATCAGCAAGGATTTACACACTGAAGAGAGAATGGAATAAAGAACCCTTATTCAATACTTTGAGGGGAAGACATGGTCTTATCGATTGAATAACAAGCCTGCTAGAAACGGCACCTCCAAAAGGCTACTTAGCACCCCCAATAATTGGAGAAAATAAGGATGTCAATCTAGTACATCTAGAATAAATCAATCAAAGTTGGTCAACAAGGCTGGCAGGTCACTAAGTCACATCCTAAAGACTTCCAGGTGCACTAGAAACAACAAAAGAAAGACCCATTGGACATAGGACAAAATAGTAGAGCTGCATCCAAGATGAGGTGCACGGATATTAATTCTTCAACTTTTTGAATTTGAAATGTTTGGACTTCTTTTCAAGAACTCTTGTAACTCATGAATATGTAAGACTCCCTTGTAAATATGCTTTGGAGATTCCTTTGCATTGTATGTAACTATTATTGTGTTATTTTTCTACAGTTGTGTAATCTTTGATGTGTTGAAGTAGAGAGTAGTGGCAATGAAATGGGCTTTTGGGCACAATACTGTCGAAGATGGCAATGAAGGCCTCTAGAAGGTAGTAAAGCTGCAAAAACCAGCAAGGAGATAGCAATTAGAGGAGGAGAAAGGTCACTTTTCTAGAGCTTTTCACCCACATTTGATCTCTCTGGGTCATTTATTGTGTTATTGATGTTTCTCATGTTGTGTGTGCTCTCTATTAGTCTTGGTAATATTCCATTACATAATCTACACTTGTACAGCTCACAAAGTAAAGCTTGTAGAGTTGCTCTTCATTAATATTTAACATTAATTAGATTTTGCAACTCATGTTTATTTCAAAATAGCAAGTATTAATAGACTAATAGTCAAAAATGATTGGAATAGTTACAGATCCATGATGGCAACACAAGGTATGTAATATCATCCTCTTTAAAGATCATAGTAATAAGAAACCCTTATATGATCTACTTCTTGAGAATGAAAAGCTTCACAGAGGTATCAACTTAGGCATGTCTTGTCTAGAAAAAAAAAGAACTAGGGAGTGATCCTCCAAAGTTTGTGTTTAAGAAATAATATCTCACTTGGATCTTGAAGTAGATAAACATCTAAATCTAAAGTGCTTATTAGTCTCCATCCCATCAAGAGAACAGAGATGAAAAATCATATCAATAACTTTTGAGACCAAACCAATAAGGATCATAAGGATATGAGTCTAATGACAATATAAATAGTTGGAACCATTGTTCCACAGGGACTATTCTCTCCCCCCACTCCCAAGAACTCCCGAAATAGGGACGTCCCCGAGATATGGGGATGTCGTCCCCAAGTTTCTAGCAGTGTTGTCCAAAAACTCCAATCGCCGCTGGCATGCAGGGACGTCCCGATGTTCCTAGGACGTCGAGGAGGATTTTTCAACATCCCTCAAGCGTCCAAGGGACATCCCCACAGCAGCAACTTGTTTGCACATGTTTTTAAAATACATTTTTTTAATTGATTTTTCAAAAGGTCCTCCAAACTTCATTTTTATTCACATTTTCATTTCTAATTGTTTGCTACAACAAGAAGAGTGAATAGCTTAGAAATGAGTGATTCAAGGAGTGACAAGGAGTGAAAGAGGAGTGACAAGGAGCAAGAAGAAGAAGAAGAAGAAGAGAAAGATTTCTCACCTTATTGAACAGATTTCTCAAGCACAAGGTAGGGTTTCTAACTTATTTTTTTATTTTATCTTCTGATTTTCAATGTTATTTCATTTCTTGTTTCATTTTCTAAATTAATTTAGATTTTGTTTTAGAATTTGAAATTTGTTAAAACAAAAATTATATATATAAATATATATAATTTTAAAGTAGGGCATAGGTTGATATTGTGTTTATTGCTTTGTTTTTCATTTTGTGAAATGCAGTGTTAAAATGAGCCCCCATAGTCATGATATGAGTGAGGATGAGATGGAAATTAATTCTCAGTGTAAGCCAATCAAAATATGAACCTGAGCATGAGGATGAACCCAATGAGGGGGGTGAGCATGGGCCAAATTTGGAAGGGAAAACTAGTTCCATGGCTAGTGTATCACTTGCTATTGATTGCCCTCCCAACTTTACGCAGAGTGATCTAGGGGCCCTTATGATCCCAAATCTCCTCTCAAACAGTTTGCAACAAGAATAAACAGCCCTAACACCATCAGGTGGTGGCACGAGGAAATGAAAATGCAAAATTTGTGGTACAAAATGGTTTGGGAGCATCACTAGAGTTAATGCACACTTTCGGCCAGGAAAAGGTGTGGGAGCATGTGAATTTTTTAAGGCTAAAAATCTGCATTATAGAATTGAGTTCAACAAGCTTTGCCGTGTTCTAGATGACATGGGAGTTGCAATGCCTACTACCCTATCTAGTAGGCAACATGTTTAGACTATTCAGCAGATTCAAGGGCAACAAATGTAGGGACAACCACATATTTCTACTCCTACATCGCATCAGAGAGAGTGAACAATGTCACGGTCAAAATCAAGACCTTCATCCACTTAAAGTGCTATGGCTGAATCACAACAAGACAAGGCGAAATGCAAGATGCAAACTCAAAGTAACCCCATAGCTGATTTGCAATGTGCACTTGAGGGATCAGATAGATGATCCCATAGGCAAGTCCCTTTTGCCAATGGCATCCCATTACATGTAGCTTGATCTCCTTATTATAAGGAGATGATGTCGATGGTGACAAAGGAAGGAGCATCATATGTGCCACTAGGTGAGCACAAATTTAGGACCACAATCTTGGATAACAACTATGCCAAGATCAATTCAATGATGGAGACGATAAGGGCATGGTGGGAGGATTCTAGATGAAGCATAGTTATGTATGGGTGGACGGGCATTAGGCATCATCCACTCATCAATATCATAGTTACATGCTCAAAGGACCCCATTCTTTCTCAGGGCAGTTGATTGTTTAGGGCATCAAAAAGATGTTGATTTTTAGTTTGACATCCTTCAAACAACTATTGAGGAGATTGGGCCACAAAATGTGGTCCAAGTAGTGACAGATACAACACGTGTGCCGAGATGCAGGGAATCTTATTGAGGCAACATACAGACATATTTGGTGGACTCCATGTTGTGTGCATGCCATGAACAATGCACTCAACGACATGGGGACGATTGAGTGGATTAGAGGAGTGGTCAACGATGTAAGAGATGTGTAGATGTGTAGAGGAGTGGACAACACATCACATGCACACTTTAGGAGCTTCATGAAGGAGTTCTTGAAACCAGTTGAGATCCTATATGCATCCTATTGCATTCTTTTGGAGAGAATGCTTGAGTTGTAAGAGCCAATGCAACTCATGGTTATGATGCAAGATTGGAATCGGTGGAATGGGGCCAAGACAGAGAAAGGGAGGAGGGTGAAGGAGATAGTGAAGAGTGATGCATTTTGGAGTGATGCAAAATACAATCTCTATCATCAATCTAGTTTTCCAGGTCATCAGATATGGAGATGGAGATGCACCTAATCTTGGAGAGGTGTATGAGTGCATCGATTCTACGCTTGGCCAAATGAGGGAAGTTGTGCGAGAGGACCCTGTTTTAGCATTCTACAATGAGCACATTCGGCCTATTATTCAGTGCAAATGGGACAACCTAAACAATCCCTTGCACATGGCTACTTATGCATTGAATCCGAAGTGGTAAATGCCTAGGCCTGGTAGAGTTACATTGATTCAGGATGATGAGGTGAAGGAAGGGTTGTTCAGGTGCATTGATAGGATGTATGATGCTGAAATTGATGGCCATATTTGCACTGAGTGGACGAAATTTGCTACTCTTAGGGGTTCTAAGGTTGCAACAAAGGCAGATATAAGAACTATGGCACAGGAGGACCTAATTTTGTGGTGGACTTGTCAAGGACCGAAATCGGTGACTACCACACTAGCCATTTGTTTTCTATATTAGGTTTCTAGTTCTTCAGCTTCTGAGAGGAACTGGTCTACTTATAGCTTCATCCACTCTCTTAAGAGGAACATATTTACATCTAGGAGAGACAAATAGCTAGTGGTTGTACATAGTGCCTTGCGTATCACTAGCCACAAGACACGTGCGTACAAGGAGAGCCCAGTAGCACAATGGGATGTAGAGTCAGAGGAGCCATCACAGATTGATGAAGATGAGGATGCAACAGCTTCAGATGTAGGGCTAGTTGGTGTTCCTTTGGCGGATCTTGACCTTGAGGAGTCCAATAGTTCCAATGATGTGGAGTTCGCCGACCTCCCGAGGAATGATTAGAGGTCTCCACTACATTTTGACATTTTGATTTTGTACTTGTTTTGATATCATGCTACTCATTGTAATCATCTTTATGATCAAATATTTTTGATATCATGTAATAGAAATTTTCCATTTGCAATTCGAAAATTTGAAATTTTATTTAGTATTCAGTATTCTAATTTCTAATTAGTAATTCGATATTGAAAACTTCAATGTTCAAGTATTTACTATTTAGTATTTGGCATTTGCGATTTTGCTATTTTACTTCTTAGTAGTCTTATACATCTTTTCATAACTAGCATTTTAAGTACCATATATATAGTATATAGTATATAAACCCCCCCTCCCCGATGGTGGTATAACTATGGTTGGAACAAATGATAATACCATCATTCCTTTGTAGGAAATTCTCAGCATACAAGGGCATAAATGAGTGGAGAGGCTGGAGATTGGAGACCCGAGTACCATGAATATATATACAGTCAATAGACATACTCTCTAACCACTCATTTTAATCACTCTCCTCCAAGGGAGAAGACAAAGTGCTTTGAAAGTGTATTGATAAGAAGAGTATTTATCAAAAGAGATCCCAATGGACTAGAGAAACCAATGAAGAAACCATTTGGAAGAGTGAAATGTTAAATACAACCACCTCTCCTAGCATCATGAAATATCATTGATGAATCTCAGCCTAGGAAGATAGAATATGATCTTGAAGATTCTCAAGGAAGACATTGGATCAAAAAATCAACTTGTACAATATATGAGGGGCATTTTATTTAGAATGGATAATGTATTGAAGAAAAATAATATGAACCCTTGCAAATCACTCTTAATTGGGATCCCAATGAGCAGTAAGCTTTGTTACTTTCAAATAGTCTCATTTTTGCAGTAGAAACCTCTAAGTGCAGCTGGCAACATTGGTACCCAGACAAAAAGGAATGCATATCCTCTATAAAGTTACAACCAAGCAGCAGATCTAAGATGATTTTCATATTGGATGTAAGGTGTACATAACTGCAGCATGACTGCACTAGGCACAAACATGACAGAAGTAGTACAACGCAAATCTATCATATAACAAGCAGGACAAAGTCACCAACATCACTACCATCCAAAATAGAAGGCATACTATCAAAACCTACACATCAGACAATAGAGAGCCCTATCAAATAAAGTCTTCAGAGGGACGTAACACACTGTGCAAATAAACAAGAAATTGCAGCCTTTTTGGACCCTCTGGCACATTCTTGACAGCTGAAGCTTTGTTTTCCTGTGTCTTCATATACTTACCTCTTTCACATCATGAATTCTCTGTCTTCACCCTTACCTCTTTCAAATCAATATTTCTGCATGTCTGTTTAATTCTTCACGCAAGTACACACCTATGCATAGTCTTCATGCTTTTTGCAAATCAAACTTTGTCTTTCCAGACAGTGGCACCCTTCATAATGTAAATCAATCCTTAGAAGAGTTAAAACATTGTTTACCTTCTAGTGGGTTGCACCTGATAGAACAAATCAGTCTTTAAATTCCTCACTGCCAGCTACCTTATTGGGTGCACACCTCATAATGCAGAAGAAGTATTAAAAACATTTTTATTTTCTTATGCAGGTGCGCACTCCATAATTTAAATATGGATATACAAAACTTGGCCTGTCTTCCAAGCTGCTAGGTAAACACCGCTCAATGTAAACACAGATTATGTATCTTAAACTCAACCCTTCATTTGGTCTCCACTATTTGTGCATTTCCAAATTTTCATTTTGACTATATGCTTCCTCAATCAAGCATGTGCCTGAGATGATAACAGTTTGTTAAGAGCACCATTCTTCCTCCTTGCTTGGTATGCCTCACAATGCAATCTAGATTGATATATCATTTATTGATAGTTTCCATTCATAACTATGCCCCTTAATAAGTGCTTTACGACATTTCAATAAAATAAGACTTTTCCCATATAGGTGCAATTACAGACCTTGATTTAGAATGTGTGTTTTATTTATAATTTATCCTTGTATAATGCATGCCTATAAAGCTGTTAGCAGATTTTGACTTCAAACTTCATTTTACCAGCCTCTACGCACACATGTATATGAAGTGACAAACATTTGACAAAAACAAGCCCTTCTTACCCCGTAGCATTGACCACTTGACAGGCCCACGACTTTGACTTGAAATAAAATCTGCTCTTTTAATGGTAAAAACTAAAACCTAAGATAAGTCCCTTCTAATCCTCTGCTACAGCTGCACTTTAATATGGGAACAAGGAACAACCAACATTTAATAATTTTTTCACTTATCCTGAAAAATTATGAAGAAAAAATGACAAAATAATGTAAATTGACCATTACCAATGCTTTGTATTACAGCTCATGATTAGAGAACAGACGAGAAATTAGCTTGAAACCTACAAATATTTCTATGGTTACAACTTACAAACATGTTGTGAATATGTGTTTGATAGTGTAGAACACTGATTTTAGCATTGGAGGTCTTAGGGGTATTTGATCGGTTCCTCATGTCGAATCCCAACAATTAAGATGCATCTCACAATCATACCATGAAATATGCATCAATAACTCCAACATCTCATGAGTTAATATACCATTAAAATTAGGCAACTCTCATCTACATATAACTATAGAGCTCCGGAAGATCATCAAAATTTCCTAACTCTAATGTATATTAAAATATGCATCAATAACTCCAACATCTCATGACTCGACATATCATTAAAATTAGGCGACTCTCATCTACATATAACTATAGAGGTCCAGCAAATCATCAAAATTTGCCAAGTCTAATGTATATTTAAAAAGAAAATACTATTGTCCTCAAGTGACCAAAAATAGATTAACATGACTAGAACATGCAGTAAGTACAAAAGGATAGGACTAAGACCATAAAAGAGACCCTAGACATAAAGCATATACACATAGGGGCAGACTTAGAAAAGGCATACCCCAAAGAAATTACAATAATAAAAAGAGAAGGGGGAAGGCTTTTTAAAGTAATAAACAAAAGAATAGCATCTAGAAAAGGAATCAATATCCTTAAGCATTAGTTTTCCAAGACATTGGAGGAGCCAACAAAAATGCTTTTAACCATAGTGTGAGTACCATGTAGAGTCCAAGAATGCTCATCAAGGAGAGTCAAAAGCTAAGAAGGCCAAGATGGACAGCACTAGGAGGTTGTCCATGCCACATAGAACCCTCTCTAACATTTGAGGGCAAATAACTACTAGTAATGGGAAAAAACTAGCAATATGAACCAGTCATTAAGATTTGATTTGTGAAAGGGAGGCAAGGGAGGGTCCCTAACATCAAGACGAGATAAACTCATAACCACTTGAATTGGAGTCAAGATACCAAGGATTCTTAGCTGTAGTAGACCAAAAGGAGGAGCAATGTAGCACCAATCTATATACATTTGTATGCAAACCAATAGTTTCTAAAGGGTGCTTACACACCTCAAACAACAGTGACAATTTTTAAGAAAGAAGTAACCAATATGGTAGATCTAGGATAACCATACTAAGATCTATGCCTAAACCTAGAGATCTCCCAAGAAAAAAGAGCCAAGCACCTTTGATCAAGGTAGCAAAAGAAAGCAAAGAGAAAGCCAAAAGAATATCCACAAAAACAATAGTATCTTTCCCTCCATGGATTTCATGGTAGATGTACATTAGAAAATAGAATGCTCCTCAAATTATAAATCTTGAAGAAATCAAAGGCTTGGTAACTTCTAAATTTTGAAACTACGGTGGTTCGATGTGACACAGAATTGCAACTAGCCAAGAGAAACCTCAAACAATGAGACCAATGATGTTGAAGAGAGGAGGGTTCAACAATGAACCCATCAACCTATAACAAATGCTCAACTAAAAATCTTGTTAGGTCCTGTTGATCTAGATGGATCAACAGTAAATGTCATTTCTAATGGATTGATTCAAAACCTCTTTCTCTAGAAGATGAAAATGAACATAGAAAAAGTATAGAAAAATTCCAATAGATCAATCTCCATTGAGGAACGAAGCACCACAAAAAGATATATTCTATGACACAAAGTAAAACCACTCATCAATCTCAACCTATGTATAAATCAGTCCTTCATACATATCAATGACCTCAAAATAAACTTTATTCACTATACCCATAAAACCTATTTGAATATTTTTCTATGTGCTATTCATACATACTAGTCTTCCAATGCTAAAGATATGATGTATAGCGTTTGATGAAGTTGTGGTTTTCCAAAGACCTCCAAAATTTATTTAGACATTTTATTTATGTCCACTCTCACAAGTTTGGTAAGGTTTTCTTAAACATTCTACCATTTACCTTGACATCCAATACTACACCTTGGTGTTTCCATTTTTGGGGGGTTTCACTTTCAACAGATCTAAAAAATGCGGCTTTTTATTGCTCTCTCTTTCTTATTCTCGTGTTTTAAAATTGCTTTATTTTTTGCAATAAATTATCTTTTCAAATAAGTTAACCATCAGTTTTAGGTTTTGTGCCTCTCTTTCTAAAAATATCCTTTTTATTCTCTTATTGATGTTGTAGCTTTTTCTATTATATTTTTAGATTTTTTCTACTAAGTCATGGCCATTTTTATTAGGAAATTCATTTTCTTCCTCTTTGGTTACCTACTTAATCTTATTTGTATCTATCCTTTTGTTGGTCATAACTACTGCTATGTTCTCTTTTTTCTTAAATTTTTCAATAGCCATCTCTAGATGTCCTTTTCTTTATATTCTATTTATAACAACTCTTCTTATCTCATAAAAGGTTCTCCTATTTCATGTCTAGGTTTTGTGTCTTTTTTCTAGCATCTCACATTTTGTCCTTGCTCTTTTAGGACTTTCATTAGTACTTTAGAACCACATTGTATCTTTACTTATAGTCCCTTGTGCCAATTCATTTTTGTGAAAGAAAAATGAATGCTTCATGTATTATCACTACAAAATCCACAATCTATTTTTTTCCCTTTCTACTTCTACATTCGTTTGTATAATGACCTACCTTACCCCAATAATAGCAAGTTCATTTTCAGCCTCTTCCTCTACCTTGGCCACCTCTATAACTATTGTTGCAATAGTCACCTCTACTATAACCCTTATAAATAATCATTGTTATATTTAGTAGAATGCAACTCGTTTTGTATCTAGGGTACCACATTGTTCATAGTGTTTATTTGCCATTGATTTCTTATCCACGTTGATTCTTATATCCATGTGTTGAATTGCCATGTATAGCACATATTACCAATCCTAGTGTAGTGGCCATGCCTTTATCAATATAGAATTCTTCAAATATTATAGGGAATTCATCAATTAGATGTTTATCCCATTGTTTGTATATATCATTTTAGCAACTTACTATTCTTCCAAGGGCTTTTCTAACTTCTACATTAACATGGCAACTCGCTTTGTAATTTTTATCATTAGAAATTCATTTCTTATATGTCGTTTTCTGCTACAATAGGTACACTGGATGTTGTTCCTTCTTGATACATGTAACTCTCTTTTCTCCCAAATTGCACAAAAATCTCCTATTGTATATTTAATCTCTCCAATTCTAAATTTAATTTCTCAAGCTATTCACTTTTATTTAATTCTTTCCTCCAAAATTAAACTTCTACATTTAGTTACTAGCTCTACTGCCTCACTATAGGTAGTATATTATTTTCCATCTACAGAAACTCTCATTTGGTTTCAACCCATATGTAAACCATTCAATTCTTTGTTTTTCTAATAGAGGTTCCTCAACTTCATGGAGTACACTTTGAAATATCTATACATATTGTTTCAACTTTCACAAACTCATTCTTCTAGTATATCATCTCCCTCATTTTACTTACAATTTTGGTAGGGGCATCACAGAAATAAAAATTAGCCAGAAATTGTTTACTTATGTCCTCCCACTTTTTGCCCTCTTTTTATCATTGTTTTGGCCAAACCTTGATATACCACATCAATCAAAGCTTCATCTTTTCGTGTTTCTACATATTCACACAATCGACTCTGATCCTCATTTATGCCAATTGTGTTTGAATGAGATTCCAATATAAAAAGATGCTCACTTGCATCTTTGGTATCTTAACCATACACATGGAGTTTAATCCCATCTGTAACCATCCTTATGGGGGTTGAAGGCGTGTTTTATTTCTCTTTTTTGTTTAGGGCTTGTCTTTCCACCTAAATAATACTTTTTTCTTGGTTCTCTCTCTATCTTTTCCTCGAGTCTTCCATGCCTAGATTTACTTTTTTTGTTCACTGACCTTTAGCTTTTACCTTTGTCTTTAGGCAATTGAATTTCCAAGTATTCATTGCTCAATATCTCCTCAAAATTCTTTAGACAATCTCTTCTTTCTCTTGTTCTTTCTAGCCTTAGCAAGGATTCAATACTTATCTCTACTTCGTGAACTCTTGTCTTATTTAGCACGAGGTAGTGACTCTTGGTCTGAGGGGTTCAACTCATTAAGATGTCTTTTCCTTTTTGTCCTTTCTCGAAATCTTAACTTTTTTGTCATTTATCATTTTTGTAAACATAAACTTTTACTTACTATATCATCTAAATATTCTTCACTCAATTTCAGAGGTTCAATTTTGAAATTTTTGATAGTGAATCCTCGAATATTTGTTAATTGTGACCTTGATGTTAGATAGATTTGGTTTCGAATATGGATCTCTAGCAAAAGATTAATTTATAAATTACCCTTGTTTCTATACCCTAGTATCAAAAGTTCTATTTGTGGAGTACTACTAATTCTATGCTTTGATCGAGCTGTATGGCTTCCAAGACCTTTCTTCATTGATTCTTGAAATTTTTAATTCAACATATTATGTCATTGTATCTACTCTTCGTTCAAATCTTATTCTACTGTTTTTATGTGGATAGTTAATTGGTCAAATGTTTCATTATAATTGGGCAGTACAATAACTATTTGTTCCTCTATTGGCAAGATCACCTCATCTTTGGCAACAACCCTCTTGGCACACTCTATAGAAGCTTCACTATCCTTCACTATCCTTCTACAGTATCTTTCATGTCTTTCCTAAATTTTTTTCAACATCCTTTCTTCTTCCATGTTCATTTCATAAGCCATCTTAATTTCTTGAAAACATTCACTCTACCTTTTGCTATTTCCCTTTGCCATGAGTGTTTTGACATGGGATTCCACTAATCCTTTTCTCCATCCTAATAGCTCAAATCCTAATCTAAATTTGTCATATGAAATCTCAAGTTGATCCAAGTCCTTGAACCTATTCAATGGGTAAGGCAACAAACCTAAAAGGGTTAAGGTACTTATGAAGATATGAAACTAGTTGCTAATGTGAGCAAGCAATATGGTTACAGGTCTACTGTTGGAATGCAAACATATGAGCATATCATAGCCTCTTGAACCAACTCTCTTAAAAAAACAGTATGGTTCATGAGGGCTAACTTAATGAAACCCAGAGTTTGCACATTTCATACTACTGAACACAAAAAGAAAAATGCCTACTAGCTATCTCACTGAAATCCACCCTCCTTGTGGAAAATCTAACAGATTGCAAGCAAGAAAAAATCACAACTGTTAAGAAGGTGAACACAAAGTCAATAAAGTTGAAAAGAGGGATTATTGTATTCTTGATTTCTTCTAGAGAGTTGTGAAACCATCCATTATATTACAATTCAAATTAAGTATCAAAATTGACCACATATTAACTATTACCAATCAAAAGTGTGACTTAATTTTGTATTGCACTTTCAATTATTATATGATAAATTGAAGTCGGATCTATAATTGAGATGTAATTCCTTAGCAAAAAACTTACAAACTGTATGTTGTCTTGTATTAATTCTGGAAGAGATGATTGAATCAGATCAAGTCCTTTTTGGTAATCCAATCTTCCAATGAAGCCAATCTACACAAAAAATAATTCATACTGTTAAAAAAATACCTAATAACCCTAACTGAAAATGAGTAACTTCCTCAAGCTCACCAATGGTATATCTGGTTTAACAGGAAGTCCAAGCTCTTTCTGCAGAGCAGCTTTGCATTGAGCCTGCATGGAAAAGCTATACAATATTTAGAAGAAAGTAAGCAAAAATGTCTACTTAATCAAGAATGATATACATGGTTGCAATTATCAATCCAAAATAAAAGCCAAAAGCTACCTTTCCTGAAAGATCCTCCACAGAATATTGATATACAATGTATTTGTCTGTAGCTGGATTCCAATCATCAACATCTATACCATTTGTTATGCCTGTTTCACTCAACAAAAGAAAATAGGTACTGTTAAAAAGCAATTCCGTGTTACATTTGAAGAGCTTTAAATTTTTTGAAGGTACAAAAACTAATATTCATCACACCATTAATTACAGATTTTCTGCTTTGTAAAAGCTCATTAAGACCCCATCCACCTTCACTTGTCGTTATTTCCCAGGCATACCCCTGACCAAAGAAAGCAGAAGAGAGTAGAATAGTTAATAAAAACTAAAAAGGCAATTAAGGTGCAGATGATGAGGATATTCCCCATTTTAGCATTGGGAATACTCCAAAGGAGTGTGCAAATTAGAGCCTTGAGGAAAAGCAAAAAGTTATAGACATTTAATTTCACCCATCTATAAATGTACAAATGCCGTTGGTAGGAAGAAGTTTCTTTACAAGCATCATATTTGACATGGATGAAAGATTATTTGAGACATTTATGACAGATTATTTCCAGAAGAAAGAGATCTCAAATTACAAACATAAACAAAAACTAGATTTTCTCAGTGCTACTGAACATCTGAGACTGTAACAGCATAGGCGCACTCTATTTGAAATCCAATAATTGTCACAAAATGATATTTATACATAGCATTGGGATGATGAGAAAACTAACCTCACTAACAGTCAGAATTCTATCTGCTGTAACAATTGCACCTTTCAGATGACTAACAGCTTCACCTCTGTCAAGAGCATGCTTTCTTGCCCATGTTGGATATACCCATTCCAATGCACCATACCAATCAGGAGGTAATCCTAGATTACCATAGGTTGTTGCAGGCTCAACACCCTTGTTGAAGGAAAAGAACAAGAAAAAGCAATGCGGGGATATTTCAATCATACTTTCAGAGTATCTAAAATAAACCTTTAAAATGTTAAACAAATTGTGAAAGATATCTTGGAAAATTAAGCATATAACATGCAGAAAAAAAAATGAAATGCGAAAGTATCTGTCTAGTATTACTACCTGATGTGCAAGGTTATGTATTGCAAGAATACTGCGAGCATCATGATAAACTCCATAGGGGCGATACTTAGCTGCAATTATACTGGAATAAAGAACACAAGATAACTAACAAACTAACTAAACAAATCCTACCATGATTAAGAAAACGGTTAACTTACAAGTAAAAGGTATTTATTATTTACACAAGATCTATAAATCTATAATAAATTAGTTGGAACAACCCAAAATGCCCAGAGAAATAGATTAAAACAAAAACATTGATTTAAAAACCCTTTGAAGAAGGATCAAATGCAAAATAAGACATTTTTAAATGTAGAACAAGGATAACTTACACAGGTACAAGGCTTGCATGCCAATCATTTGCTATAAATAAGCACTTTTCTCCATAGGTAAATCCTCCTAGAGGAAGCACCAAAGGAGCCTCACAAACCGCATGGCATAATAGTGTGAAACGGAACTGCAAGACAGACAAATCCATCACAGTATTGGCACTAAAACATATCATGGTATATATAATGTTAAAAAATAATTAATCAATTAAAGTAATACCTGATTGTCCCCAAAGGCACCAAAATTATCACCATATGGATTCCCAGGTCGATGATAAGAAGGATGGTCAACAAACACCTATCAAGAGAATAAAAGATAAAACCTTATGCAAAAATTTGAGAGAGAGATGCAACACAGAATTCATGAGAGGTTATTCACATCAAAACAAGAAAAACAATACTCCACACATAGCCATACCCATAATGCAACTTTTACTTCTTATTTGATATTTCATTACACAATTGTGCCATGAGAATTTGAAAAGGTGTTAAGATCACGCCACTGTCTTTTATTGTAGGAATATTTAGTTTTGTACCATGCAGAAATGGGGATGTGTCAAATGATAAAGATTCAAAACTGCCATGAAGAACAGTCAACTTGGGCTCTCTTGGAAAACTTGTAAATCAAACAATGGTGGGAAATGTGTCTTATATATCCATTCCATTATGAATAAAATAAAAATTACTCCCTCCCCTCAGACATTTGTTTGCAATAATTTTGGTTTAGAAATTGGAAGAGCTCCTTTGCTCCGAATTCATTCCAGCATTGTGCATTCATTCTATATTTGCATCTTTGTTCCATTTACAATTTTGTACTATTCTGCTCTGTGGTTTCAGTGTCCATTGTTTCCTTGTATATATCATGATTCATAATATTAATATTTCAGTAGAATTTAGTATGTGCTATGCCCTAGATCATAAGAGCTACAGAAATGGCCAGGAAAAATGGCAGCATATTCCAAACTTACCAAAACAAGGAAATGACCAAGGTTAAAAAGAATGTAAAATACTGGGAAGTTTCAGTTGCAGGAAGAACAATAGTGTGAAGAAATTTTAGGATGGAACAACTTGGAGCAACACATTGATAAATAGAAAATGTGCGAAATCCAAAAGCAAGAAGAAACTGAAAAACAGATTACAGTGTCGAGCATCAGACAACATCCACCTACATACAACTACCTCAAATTTCAAAGCCCACAAACGGAAAATATGACAAAGATAAAGACGGCACCAAACCTATATGCAAAACATATAAATGGCACTCATTTAATCTATTCCTTAGCTTGCAAACTTAGGTACCACTATCTGAATGGACATTATTTAGGGTGAATAATATATAATGATATTGTCTTGAGAACTTTAAGTCATAATTGTTAAAGTCATATACTGCAATCTGTTTCTAGCAATTTTGAACTCTTCTGCATTTAGCAAGCTTGCATAATTCTGAATATAAATGGTAGGATGCATTTATATACAAGGTGATCAGTACAAAATAATGATAAATTTTTAGAGGAAATAGTGCATTGCTCTTCTAAAAAGCACTATCATATCTCACCTTATTTGGAAACAATCTATATTCTATTTCATCAACTAAGTTCTCAGTGTGTGCAACTTGTCCATCCCTCATATCAAAAAATAAAAAATAACCATAGTAGTCCAAAAGAATGGCTTTTTGTCAGCTCTCAACTACTTAACCTAGAACCACTAATTGTCCCAGCTAGCCATCCAATTCTATTACCAAGATCCAAGATTGCAGTTGGCTATCTAGGTGAAAATCGCCAATTATCTTAAATACACACCCAAGACACACACAAGAGACAACGGGAAAAAGACTTCCATTATAGTATATAACACTAAATTACAAAGTGGATATTGCTATTTGGGATCAATGGTTATGAATTATGATTACATAGTCTACTTCCTCAAACCTTTCCCTTAGGCTTGCAAACCATTTACCAATTGGCAATTAATCCCCTCCCTTAGCCTAGAATAGACTGTCTCATGGCTCCAAGGCCTTCAATAGCTTGTTGTCTCCTATGCACCAATGTCTTTGATTCTTGTCAAGGAATTAACTAATGTTGTATGAATGCCCATACAATGTTTACAGTTTTAAAGGCTTACGCCCATGAAGGGTTCAACCACCCACATAACTAGACATTACCCTTTAGTGATGACTATCCTTCTATGTTAGCCACATGGCTGCAAAGCTGTATTGTTGGCACAGGGGTTTTGAGTGGGGATCTAGTTGTCTTCCACTATGCTTTGCTATTTTCATCCTCAACCCACCTAACCCTAACCTTTCTTCAACAGTATTCCATATTAGTAACATCACCTACTAGTGATCATCATATCCTCTTCAAACATTGGAAACAAGTATCTTAGCAGTGGCATACTTTTAGTGCCCAAATTTCTCTAGCACCATTTGAAGATGCAATCTACCACATGAGGATTGAAGCTCAAACAACTATTTCTTTTAAATGCTTTAACTATTTTGCAAGCCATATCTCTTTCCTCTCAAAGGACTTCGTGTTTTGGACCCGCAAACATTATTTCTAACTTTTATCACACCGAAGTTGGAGGCATAGGCAGAAGTCACCACATGTCATCTTGGTGCATTTCCTCCAAGGTCTGTGGGTTCTTTTTCCTTCGCAGTGCGCAAGCGTGACACTTGTTAGTTTATAAAGATGGACGCACCATAGAAGGCAGTGGGCCCAACCTTTTCCTGAAGGCATTTTTGTGTTCGACTCAGCTTGGTGCATCTTTAAGGTTCAACCTAAAAGTAAGGCCCTCCATAATGCGCAAAGTTCCATGTGTTGGGGAAAAGGCGTCGCTTTGGTTTTATGACCTAAGAAGGTGTGCAGATTACTCCTTTCAAAGGGGGAGATTGATTCCGCAATTGCCATGTATGTAATTCAAAGGCTCTGAACCTGGACATTTTCAAGCTTAAGCTTAGGCGGTTACAATGGAGAGAGTGGACAAAATAGATGTCAATGGCTCATGTGCACATGAAGAAGTAATAATGAGCCATGAATCATTAGCTTGTAGGCAGTTATACCGTACACCATGACGGCATACACAAAGAGGGGAAGTAGGGAATCTCTTCCACTAGGCTGCTTCCTCTAGTTTGGAGGTTGCACATTCTATATAAAAGAAAAGGAGGGGCCTTGTTTTCAAGGTTCATAATTCTTTCATCAAAGGGGAACCAATTTACAACATTTTTATAACTATCAGCGGTAGTAGCTCCATTTAGGGATTTTTGCATTGTACTTTGTTCTTAATGGATATCAATGTATCAAACTATGCTTCTTAGCCTTTGTTGTGTGTTATTTTTGTCCTATAATCATCTTAAGTCACTTTGCACTATATCATTTGATGAATGTAGTTGTTTTCTACTTAGTTTTTTGAGCTTTTGTGATGACTAGTATGAGTTAGTGGGTAATGAAACCATGCTATGCACTCTTTTCATCCCCTTCTATGATACAATCTTAAAAGACATTATTCTTTATAATGGGAAAGGATTTAAAGTGTTGTAAAAGCTTTACATCTACCGCATTGCCTTTGTGTAGGTGCATTTTACATCTTTCTTTCTTCCCCTTTTCCAACCCCACAAATTCAAAGAGCTAGCTTTTAAAATCTAGGTCATTTTACAAATCGCACCCAAGTCTCACATTTGTGAAACTTCCGAACTTCCCTTATATAAGCACAAGCTTTGAAGGTCGACACTATCTACTTATCTATCTTAAGATAAGGTCTCAAAATACTTTTCTTGTACTTCTACAAACAATGATTTCCATTCTTAGATCACCATTGTTGTTTGCATTTGTCAAAAAATTCACTTGGCCTCTATACGTCCTACTCCCCTTAGCTTCCATCAAGAGATTTCTTCATTCATGCCATAGCCCTTACCACTTGATTAACAATGCTAAGCGCATCTCCTTGTCCAACGATGTTTGTATTATCTTTTCCACTTGGTTTGAAGGATCAACCACACTTTGTCAACTAGTGGTAAGTGCCTTTCTATCTCATCCCCATTATGCCCTTGTATGCTTCTTTGTTGTGTAAATGATTTTGTTTACCTAACTACACCTCCAACTCCCAACTTTGACCCACTCTAACTTCAATTCCATTTCAAGATGGGCTCTAACTTTGGATTTGTACAACTAGGTTTTCTTGCCTTGGTTGTCTCCTCCATTGTCTTCTACTATCTTTAAGAACCATCTGGTCTCTTGATCCTAAGAAAGTTCTATTGGCATTAAGTGATGGTAATCAGTAAGCCTCTACCGGTACAAGTATAGTCATTGATTGGCAAAGGAGTATAGAGATTTGTCATCTCTATAAAGCATAAAGATCCAAGGAGCTCTGTATGAAAGAAGGATGGTTTGGCAGATGGTGCCAACATACAAGAACTGGTCACTATACAAAGCATCTACAACCGAGTAATGTACACAGTCAAGAAAAGGAAGATTCAACATTCAATCGAGGACCTGGCTACAACCAGTGTAGTCAAACTCAAAGAGAGCAACAGCAAACCAGTGTCAACAACACAACCGAGGAAGGTGCAACCGGTAAGCCAAGGAAGAGACAATAACAGGTCAAAGACCCTTACCTGTTCACAGCATGAGGATCTCTACCGATCTAGTAATGACTCCGGTGAATCGAGGAAGTCATAGTCAACGATCTGTTCCAACCAACTCTTTGATCGGGATTTTTTGCATCAATTCCGAAGGTCTTTGGGTTAAACTGGTGATTGGTTTGGGGCGCGTCTGAAGGTTTTAAAGCTGGAATCTGTGGCTTTAAAACAAAGCGTTCTCTCTTGTAAAGGAAAGATGCTTGACACGCATCTATTGTTTTCTTTTTACAACCAATAAATCAAGGGCATGCATCGGATGTTTCCCTAGTGAACTGGTACTCCACTGAGTGATGAATCCGATAAGGATCTGTAATTAGGTCATGCATGATGAGCGCAATTAGGGCTAGGGCTCTAAATATTCTTTTGCCAGAGGCGAATAGAAGTTGCCTTCATTCTGCCGAGAAAAAGAGTGAACCTGTATGATGAAGGAGCCAGGGGTGAAGAAAAGAAAGAAGTGAGAAAGAAGTGTGCAAAGAAGCACAATAGGAGAGGAGAACACACCTGCAGACACCGGTGATGCTTCTCAGTTGAGCACAAACAGAGATCTTATCAAGCTATGAAAAGCCACTTGTAAGAGGTCAATCTTTCTATTGTTTTCCAACAATTACAATAGTTAAATCCTAGTATTTGGGTGGACTCTAACAGGTCCCTTGTATCAAATCCCTTAACCGGGTGACATCTTTCAAGATGTTCTAAGTCCTCTAACCAGGCAGGCACTAACCGGCCTTATTGTAACAAATCCCTTAACCGGGTAGCATCTAACAGTGCCTTTTGATCCTTTAACCAAGAAGGCTCCTAACAGGGCGTACTCTAGAAGAGTACAAAATTTGTGAGGTCTCCTCACACCGTGGTTTTCACCCTAATCGGGTTTCCACGTGATAAATCTGGTGTCACTGTGTGATTGTTTGTTTACTGTTATTAAATGTTTGAATCTGTCTAGCTCACAGTTATAAGTACACTTTACCAGAGTTAAGAGAAAAGTTTTCAGAGGTGCTGATTCACCCCTCCCCTCTTAGCACCGGTTGGGACTGTCAAGTTGTGGTCTCTTCCCATCTTTATTAGAGTCTAATGGCATCAATATATTAAACCAAACCCACCTTTTAAGGCGATGATGCCAAATGTTTTATCTTCTATCTAATAAAATTAATACATGAACTCATGAAAAAAATAACAAAGCATACTAGTTAGAAGAGTAAGTATATCTTTATTCACACATGAAGTTATTTAGAAATAGATCAGAGATGGTTAACCAAGGATTAGACTCATTTCCTTTACTGTGCAAAGGCTATTTAAAATTGCCACAAGAACACAACTGTCTATCAACTAATGCCTATAAAAACCCGAAAGTCAATAAACAATTAGTGCATAATTGAATACAACCATAATAACAAAACATAATAAGGGCATTGTATGTCGGTTACACATAACATAATGTTTTTATAGTACATTGTGTGAACATATAGGTCTGTGGAATTATCCCACATTAGTTGTCCTTTTAAGGTCACCAGCTGGTGACACCTAAAGCGATGGTTGTACAAGTTGTGGTCATCAAGCTTCCAAGTGAGAAATGAAATAAAGAAACCTAACTTACATATTTTGATTATTTATGTGTTCTATCATGTGTCCTATTCTTCAACAACAAGGATCTTTTACTTGTGCATGAAGCATTTTCCACACATGGTATCGATTTTCAAGTACCCAAATGAAAGCGGTATCAGTATTTGTCTAACAAAATACTTTACAAAATACTTTTTCATGGCCACCTTTTCTTTGTTGAGAGGACCTTTAACTAGAGAAAGTTTGAGACTATAGAATGTATTTAATCCTCCTCAATCGATCCACCACATCAACTATAGTCAGCCACCATTAATCCATTTTCTCATTAATGTTATGCATTTTTCTAGTGTTGTATAAAATGTTCAAATACACGTGTAGAGGAAGAATTAGTATTTACCTAACAAAAAGTTTTTTCTATGGCCATCTTTCCTTTTTGGAAGGACCTTTGACTAGAAGAAGCTCAAGACCCCTCACTCCAGAAAATGATGTAGGCCATAATCAATCAATTATCCTCCTAAATTGATCCACCAAATTATTTATAGTCAACCACCATTAGTCATTTTTCTAATTAATGCTGAATTTTGGTCTAAAACTGAATACAGCATGTGAATCCATTACTTCAAATTTATTTAACCTTTGGTCAAAAGCATGATCCCTCAACCTTGGTTGAACTTATTGAATATTTGTTCTAATCTCCTCATTGGCATTAATTACCTTAGTTAAATCTAGGTAAGAAAGTAAAGCTCCTGGAAAATAGTTCTAGAAAAACCAATGCCCACTGCAAATTCTTTCCCTAATAAGAATGTCCTGTTCATTAGAGAACCAAAGAGAGCAAAATCACTTTAAAATTAACAGTTACAATTAAATGCCAAATCCTTCCAAATTAGATGATAAATGACTAGTTTTGCAGCTTAACATGAAGAGATTTCCACAATCCACCATTTAGTTTTGCAGCTTAACATGAATTTTTTCCAGTACTACAGATCCCTAAACTTCAAACAAGAAGCATTGCAAATAATATACAGAAGAGAAAAAGCATAGTTGATATCAAGATATCATTAGCTGATTAACCTTGATGTCTGGTTAAATGCTCTGATCCTGCATAACTGGAAAAGGATTTTACCGAGGTATTTTCTTCCAACACCAGGTCTTGCATCACAACATCAACTAGCCCGAAACCTCTTCTTTCATCCAGAGCACATATTTCCCATGAGACAAAGAGCAGTAATCTTCTAAACGTAACTTTTTATTCCAAAGGTAATATAAAAAAATTCCCCAAGCTTATAGAAACCCAAGATGCTAGAGTAGATCCATTAAAGGCACACATGGGTATCTTCCAAACAAAACAGGAAGTATACCAGAAACTGAAATTTCAGTGTGGCTTTTTATTTTGTTAAGTATTGGCAAGCATCTACTTCACATCTTTAGTGGAGACATCAATTCCAAAAGGAATTCAGTGAAATCTCCCAACATCATGATTTGAGTTTCAAGGATAAAAACCCTCCCAATCCTTTCACATGCTTTATTTTAGTCCAAATCCAAATATGGTGGCTTGTATCTTGATTCCTTAGCCCATCAGTAGGCCTCTTAGGCTGAGAAAATTTTGTCTACTATGAATCTACCTTTAACAAAACCTCCCTACATAGTGCTCCTGTTCTTACCAAAACTCCCAATACTTTATCCGAAACCTACACAACAACTTTAGGAAGGAAACCCATTCAACAAACAGAATAAAGAAATTGAGCATTTTTGGCTTTATGCTGCCAGGAAATTATCACTAGATGCAAATACTCTTCGAACAGTTTTGCATAATGGAGATGCCTCCCAAGAGTGCTTAAAGCCTCATAATTTTCTTTCCTTTTCATGGCACTAAAAGAAGCATAAATCATGAAACATTATCGAATGATTAAAATAATTCTTTTATTACAAATGCACGGAGGAGATCAACTCTTGCATAAATTTGATTATTGGGAATTTAAATGTTTTAAGGAAAAAAAAAACTAAAATTCAAAGCAATTTATATTTGCATTGAACTTTATGAAACAGAAAACAGAAAGGCAAAACTCAACCCATTGAAATGAATATGAACAATAACTCAGGAAAATGCATGCTTATGTTGAAAAAAGAAAAGATGTAATGATACAGTATTTCTACATAGAGAGAGAGAGATTACCCAATCAACACCTGCTCTATATTCATGAAAAAATGCAACTTCATGCTGCCCACCAAAACAAGTTATTTTAATGCGACATTGAACATCAAAAGCACCACTATATCTCTCATCTGTTACACCATTCAAGTATCTTGGAGTTATGACCATGACACGATGACCTCGAGATGCAAGAGCAATAGGTAAAGATCCACAAACATCGCCAAGCCCTCCAGTTTTTGAGTATGGAGCAGCTTCTGCTGCTGCAAAAACAATATTGAATGAATGTTTGACACGGTCATATCCTCCTGCAATATCATCATGAGAAATTTTTCCTCCTCTGAGCACTCTATTCTTCTCTCTCTCATCACTTCCCTGTATGTCTGCATCATTTCAGAATATCAGGACTTCCAGTTTTAGTCCAACCACACAATATAACTTAACCTAATTTGAGATAGTATATCAACAACTGGAAACGTATATTTTCATCAACAATCTTGTAGTACAATCTCTTTTATGTATATTTAACACTTGTTTAAATCCTATTCTTCAAGAAATAAGCCCCCTCAATCATTTAAGAAATATTTCCATGGAGCTTAGAGTGTACTTAAGGGTCTAGAGAAACATGGCACCTATCCACCCCAAAAGGCATGAAAATAAGGAAGGAAAGCACTTAATTATGCATAAAATACATGTCAGTGAGTAACTTTGACAGTACCACATTTTTGGAATTCAAGATTAACTGCGGTAACCAATATATTTTACTGTGCCATTTTATATTCCATGCCCTCCATCTAATCTGCATATCACATACAATAACAAAAATACCATACTAGATACACACAAAAAAAGTTAGAAAGGAATTTTTGGCTAGGCAAACCCAGGTTTGATATGTATACTGAGAGAAGATTCTTTTCCAACAAAGTTATCAATCTCTACAGAGTATATAATTTTCATATTTCCAAGCATTTTAACTTTCTATTGACTCTTTCACGTGAAAATCATTTCAATTTGATTCTAAGTTCTATCATCATTTTAGTACACTGTATTTGGAGAAAACCAGTTTCTGACATGCTGCTGCTGCTGCTGCTCAATGCCTTGGGGAAATATGGACAATTTGAGAATAAAACCATAAACAGATTTATACTCATTTTGAGAGGAACAAACTCCTACCTAAGAACGTTTGTGGGTAGGGAGGATAAAAGTTAAAATCATTAAAATTTGAGATGAAAATAATAATGTAAGATTGTTTATTACTTGGGGAAGTTCTGACTTTATAAACACAATTTGGGTTTGATCGTTCAAGCTATGCTTGAGTGATTCCAAAAGAATGTGGTTTTTTTTCCCATTGCAACTCCGGACCAATTTTTTTTTTTTTTCTTAACTAAGATCAGAGACGTTTCCTTGTAATTATAATAGAAATAATTTACATCGGCCAAAAATTATAATTACAAGGAAAGTCTCTGAAGTAATACAAGATGCATTTGCACAGACATACACATTACTTGGGAAAGTTGTGAGTTTGTAGACATATATTGGCTTTGATTGTTCAAGCTAAAGATTGAATGGTTCCAAATGGACACAAATTATTTTCCCATTGCAGGACAAACCCGAGTGCTTCTTTTTTTCTTGCCTAAGATTGAAGAGACCTTTTTGTAATTATAGAAGAAATTATTTACATCAGCTAAGATTTATAATTACAAGGAATTTTTTTTTTAGTAAAATAAGATGCAAGTGTGTGTGTGCATGCACACTCGCCCACCGGCCCACACACACACCCTCACTCATGCATGCATGCAACCATGCACCCACACAAAAAAAAATACAGGAAACAATAAGATGCCACTTTAAAAAGAGGAAATATTAATCTAAATTATCTAATATTACATGATATTACCTTAGGCTACTATAATCAGTTTTTACAACACACCTTCCAGAAACCAAAACTGTCTAAACTTGGCTAGGGCATGCATAATTTCTAACATTTCCTTATCATAAATGCAACAATTCTTTTCAGTCTCCTTAAGTTTGCACCTTTCAAAAGCTATAGGATTTTTTTTGCACCAATACTGCCCAAGACCTTCCCCAGAAGTGTCACACTCTAGCTCAAATGGCATTGAGAAGTCTGGAGTGGCCTCTATCTCATAATCTCCCTCCCTCCCTCCCAAAAGTTATCTTAATATACACCAACCAATTTATTCTTGATATACGATTCTCTCTCTCTTACACACACTCCATCTCTCCCTTCTCTCCCCCCCTCCCTCTCCTAAAGTGCTAACACTGAAGTTGAGGAACTACATATGTGAATAGGTTAAGGAAACTTCAACTGTTCACATTTTTGGTCCCTAAAGATGTGCTCGCATGTTTCACTGCTAGAAAGCAATGGCTATAGTGTCAAAAACCCATATTAATGCATATGCATTTTTTACATTTTGGATGTTGTAAACTTAATTAGTCATAAACATTTTAGGAACACTTGAAAAATAAGAGGTAGAAAGGGAAAGACAAAGGGAGTGCATGCAAGAGTACATGAAATGAAAAAAATGGAAGTGGCAAGCACATCATCTACACCAACTCATTTGAATGTATCGAATAAACTGAATGTGAACCAAAAACAATTGTCAATCACCACTATTGAGACAAACACAAACCAAGATCAAATGCCAATGTTAAACACTAAATGTACCAAATGCAAACCAAGAACAAACACCAGTCTTAACACCTCCTAGAATTGTCCGTAGGAGACAAAAGCATCTGATTGATATTGAGTAAAATATTTTGGAACCAATCCTTGATAAAATTCTCAATCACACCTACAGAAGAATGACCAATAAAATTTGAAAAAATATTGTGAGAGCTTAAATCAAATTCAAAGGCACCAATTGACTATTGAATTGATTAAAAATCTGAACATTAGAGACTCTATGAAAATCCTTGGCTTAAGAAAATCCAAACCAATAGTGAGAAATCTAATTAATGCATAACAAGCAATAGGTTCAACATCATGCATCAAAGATTCCAACATTTCTCAACATATTCTTACGTCAACCATAATGGGCAAGGAAACCAAATGTTATCATTTAATTATCAAAACAAGACACTAAAGATAAGTAGAACAACACTACACCATGCCTTAGGGAGACGTTAGAAAATTGTGGATCCTAATAAGAATTTTCTTTGGGTATTCTTGAGTAGATTTCCGCGCAAAGTCAAGGTTGTTGTTGATGCCTTAAGAGCATTAATTGAAAAAAATTGGCCAGAAAATACACAAGTTTTACCCAATGTAATGTCCCCTTTTCTAGGCCATTAATTTATGATGTGTTGTTAGCCCATTTTTGTCTTGGTCCAATGGGCTAACCACGACTTTACAAGGATCAGAGTGAGATTTGGCCTAGGCAATTCTAGTTTCAAGCCAATCAGAGTGTTTCAATAAAGTTCCCAAATACTTACTACTTATAGTAAGTCAGCAGGGCTCAGTATTCTTGGCATTTCAATGTTGGGTTGGGAGCGTCTCGCCGAGACCTTTCCAACAAACTATCACACATGATTATCCAAGTCCATTTGATCAATAATTTTAATGCCTGAAGATTAAATGATTTATTAATAAAGCGACTATTAAACTAAAGTACATATTATTATATGTCATTTTATTATTAAAAGAGCACTTTATTCACTTAAGTGGAAAGTGACGTTTTAAAGGGAAAATAAAGAGACGGAGTGAAGAGTCAAGCGGAAGGGAAATGAAGAGTCAGAGAGCTGTGCTTTAAAACAACAGTGGGAGGCTCATTCTGATTAGGCTTGGTTATGCTTGATTTATGATTTGATTTGTTCTCTTGGAGAATTTGGAAGCTTCAACTTTCAACGGGTTTAAGGACAGAGACCCTCAAGCTTGGAGGCAATGAATGAAAACCCATTGTCAGTTGGAGATATCACGCAGGTGTCTCACTCAGTGTTTCAGGTTCATATTTCTAGTATCCAATCTTGTTGTAATTTATTGTAACTACGATTGGATTTTTGTTATTGTTCTGCTAAAGATTTAAATGCAATACCATTTCAGAATCTATATTTCGACTGGTTATTTTATATTATTCTATTCATTGTGTTGGATGAGTTGAAAACATTTGCGTGCAGAATTATCTGTTGAATTTTTGTGTTAAAGTCTAGGTATAATATCCTACAGGGATATTACAATGGTGTCAAAGTAGTGTATTTTGCTAGCCTATGAGGTTTAGAAGGGTTAAAATTGTGAAATCTTCTGCAAAGACAAATCTGCAATTAACAAAACTATATTGCACCTGAGAAAAAATATTTATCCTGAACATTTGTGCCAGAAATCAAAGGAGCCAAGATGATTGGTGATTATTTGCTGGAAGTATTATAAGCCGAAATCTGTAAGTTGAGGCACATCAATATTAGAAGTGATAAATATTTATTTCCAAAAAATTGTATGTTCTGGAAAATAAAGTGTCTTATATTAAGAAATAATATTGTTACCGCGAGTTTCATGCGAAACCCATAAAATAATGTTTGTGCAATAATTTGCTTTTTAAGTGAGAAATATTAAAGCCAAGGAATAACATTTGAAATGTAAGACTTGAGACTGATGAAATTAATAATATATTTGTCATGAATGTATGTAGACAAGGTTCGAAGGCTTTATTATTATTACTTGGTTGACAGGTGAATGTTTTGTTGGTAATAAAAAGCTTGATTTTTTTAAATCCTAGAGAGCCTTGTACGACTTCAATATTATATTAGTGTGAGATTTCAGACCATTGGGAATAAAATTTAGGAAATATTCTTTATTCCATGAACGCCACATATTGGTTTTATTGAAATATATTATTGATACCCATTCGGTGATTATTATTATTAGTGGAGGTCTAGAAATATTTCCATGTATATATTACTAGAAAATAAAGGTTCAAAGGTTTGAAGAATAATATTTCCTACAGTTGTGAGCCCGAGCTTTTTTTAAACGGACTATTCTAAAGTTCGTACTAATGTTTCTGAATGGTGTTAGCAGTTGTTTATTACCCATAAATCTTCATTTTCAGCATTAGTATAAGGTTGAGCCTTAATAATTATTGCCACACTAAGGTATTTGCAAAATATTTTATAGCTAGTTATCGTGAGTGTTATTTCTAGAAGTTGGAAGAATAAGGAATTTGTTCAAATTGTTGCAGCATTTATCGACGCTGGTAACCATTAACAGCCTCAATGATTTTGGGCACAGTTTTTCCAAGGGTGAGTTTCTCTAAAAGTAGTTCATTTGCCTAAAGTCATTCTTTGCCTAGAGTTTGCAGTTGTGGGTTGATTAGTTGGCGGATTGCAAGTTTGGCATCGAGCATCATTCAAAATTTGCTTTACACCATATTCATCCAAATAGTGGGTAATGCATAAAGGATTTTGACCGCTCAAGCCCAAGTTTCTCACTAATATGAAAAAAGAAGCGCAGAGCAAATCAATATACTTAAATTTTGGGTTCCTGCTCATGTCGTCAGTCTCTTCTTCTGAAGATGGGTTGTTCCTACAATAATTGATGGAATACTTGAAGTCAATAGTGAATCATATTGATGCAAAATATACTTTTGAAGTTGTTCAATCACTCTTTACCTTGGAGCACTGATATTGGTGTAATTTAACAACAGTAGTTTTGGCAAGGAGTTCACATTCTTTAAGTAATTTTTTGAAGATAAATCGGGGACAACTAGAACCTCTACGAGATTAGCGTGGATTGCTATCTCTGTGTTTTTCAATTATTGTAACAAACTGTTGAAAGACTATTTTTCAATGTTACAAGGAGTAATTGTTGTTGAACACTTTGGTTGCTTTCTCTCAATCTGAGCTTGAGCTTCATACAGTGGTGGCCTTGTTGAGCAATTTATGCTATAACTTCTAGTAGAACAAACTCGTATTTGGACAATTTCCTAGAAATTTGAAATTCTAAGAACAGTAGCACAATGACAGATTAGAAACATTTGGAGCTAGATTGAGGAAAGCATATGGCAATTTACTTTTGGTGTGAATACAAGGAGCAGCTGTTGGACGGAGTTGTCATAAATTCATGTTGGTGCCATTTCCAGTTTGAACATTCACCTGCAGAGACAAGTAGTATCTAGCTATAGAAAAATGCATGGGTTGAAAAAAGTCTTGAAGGATCTTGCTAAGGTACAACAACAAGTAGCCCAGACTTCACAACCTAATAAAAGGACAGTAATACTCAACATGTATGATGAGTATTACACACTTCCTCCATAGGTTCAGCGAGATTTAAACTTCTCTAGTTTCATGGACTTTCATCCAAAGCTACAACACAAAACTTTGATGGCAAAGAAGCAATACCATGAATTGGCTCGAGATCTACTTGCACGAGATAGGTGCAGAAATTCATATAAAAAGTTACCAGCTGTCATTATTCAGCCCATAAGTGAGCAAAAAACTAAACCAGTTATTGAAGAAAAGCCTTATGAGGTTATCATCTAAGCAGGAGTAGAGGTTACATGATGTTTTAATAAAGAAAAGAAACCAACTTCCGTTTATTCTCAGCCTACACTTGATCAAGGAAAAGCTAAGTTACCGATTCGGGTGCGGATGCACGGATGCATGAAAAAAAAATTTGAGGGGATGTGGATGCGTTTGGATGCGTGTATATATATATTTTATATATATATATATATGCAAAGAAGTGCAAGAAATCTGAAATATACAAAAATAAATCATTTGATAGTATGAATCAGATTATCAGAATAATGATACTTCACCATTGATCAAGATTCAAGATATTTCATATTTGATAGTTCAACAACTTCAACTTAAAACTTCATAGACACAAATATTCAAATTGAAAGAAGTTCAATAACTAAATACAAACTCAGAACTTAGTTCATCATTCAAGGATTCAAGACTCAAGATTCAAGATTCACTAATCAGATTCAGAATCATAAGGATTCTCAAGAAAATCTGCATTCTCATTATCTCCAACTGCTGCAAGTTCAAGATCATTTGAACCAAGAACGGTTCCACTTGTGCTAGATGCACCATGTGTCATGGTATCATCACCATCATTTGTGACTGTAGTAAGATCATGAAGCGTTGCATCCAAGTTTGCACACTCAGGGACTACATCCCAAAGCTTGGTTGACCCTTCCTTGTATTCATTCTCATTACATGACAAAAGACGCAAGTTGGTATGAATGTAAACCAAGTCCTCAGCTTTCTTTGGGCCCAACCGGTTGCACCTCACTGAATTGATATAGGAGTATGTACTCCAATTCCTTTCAGCAGCAAAAGAACTTGCAACCTAGATAGTGTTCACAAAATTAAACATACAAATGAAAAACAATTTAAAGAATGTTAAACACTAAATTGTAGAATACAAGTGGTAAACAAAAAACAAAAAAAAACTTACTTGTGACAGGATCTTGATTGCAAGACCTTGTAGATGCTTGTATGGTTGACCATACATGTACCACCAAGTGATAGCTCCCATTTTATATTGGTCCTTTATTGCAAATGGAGACATTTTTAAACCCGAAGCAAATAAGCCAAATTCTTGCCTCACTGTGTCGTGCATTTCATCATCTGGGAAGACCCTTGTAAAAGCTTTGTAGCACCCATTAGCAACTTCTTCATCAGCATATGGTGCAACTCTTCCTGGCATACCAAGTACTTGCTCACTATAGTACCTTGGAGATGAGGCATATGCGAGGAGATGCAATGGGGTAGTCATCTTCTCCCGACGATGATGAATGATTGCCTCCACCTTATTGCATAAGGCTTCACATTTTGTGGGGTCATTCTCATGTTTTTGTATGGAAACTTTTACCTTCTCAACCATGGTGTCCATGCCATCATACACATCCCCCAAGCAAGGTGTATCTGTATCGGCAAAGCGGAGCATGGTCATGATAGGGTCAGTGAAATCCAATACAAATTGCACACAAGCCTACCAACTGTAATCCAAGACCAAAGCCTTGACCTTTTGGGCTCTTTCTGAATTCGAAGCCTTCCATATACCCCACTAGTTAGAAATAACCATTTGGCTTAATGTTGTTTGCACCTTGACAAGTCATCTCATAACAATAGTATGAGACGCAAAACGGGTCTCAGCAACCTAAGCATAAAGCAAGTTAACAATATGTCAATAAATATTAAGCAAAGTTATATATAATTTGATAATTGAACATGAACATAAAATTTATTCAAATTAAATAAATAAATGAAGTTTACTAATTTAGTAATTACAATTTGAATTTACCTTCAGCAGCTCCAATTTGGAGAATGATCTAAATATGGATTGTGACATGTGGTGGTCTGTCACAAACATTTGTATCTCCTCCCCCTCTTGGTAAATTTTCTTCACCCAATCTATTTGAGTGCCAATTTGTTACATGATCAAGTTAAGGGAGTGTATTGTGCATGGTGTCCAAAAGATATGGTCATACCAACCCTCAATCAAAGCACCTGCACCCCTACAATTTTGGCATTGTCTGTAACCACCTGTACCACATTCTCACTACCCACCATCTCTATGGCCTCAATGAGAATTCTACAAATGAACTATGAATCCTTCACCTGCCCTTCACAATCAGCAGCCCTCAAAAACAATGACCCTTTGGGGGACATTGCAATCACATTAATCAATGATCAATTTCTTGTATCTTTCCATCCATTAGACACATAGTTATACCCAAAGTTTTCCAAGAATTTTTAATTGGTTGAAGAGCCCTCTCTATAAAAGTCCTCTTTTTGCAACAGAGTGGTACGCACCTTTTCATACCCGAGACTTACGTAATCAGCTGGGGATTTATTGATGGCTTCCACCATTTCCTTCCAATATGGTGATCTTACCAAGTTGAAAGGAAGACCATTGGCATAGAGACAACGTGCAATGGCTTCATTAGCAAACTCTCTTGCCTCCATTTTAAATGCACTATCCAATGGACCTCTTTTGCGGGCTGTAATTTCTACTTCTTCATCTTCCTCTCCCGATACAGGTACTTGCAAGAATGGATGTTTGGAGGATACAATTGGTTCATTGGGTAATTGCATTTTGTTCTTTCTGGATGGAGGTTGATAAAAACCCTTTTTTGATCTTTTAACCAAATTATCAGCCTCTTCTTGTTCTTTTACAAATGAAGCTATTTGTGCATTAGACATCCCCTTCCCACCTGTGTCTTTGCACATTGCAATACCTTTTCCAGCAAGGCCCATAAAATGAAGTTTGACCCGGGAATATGAGGTATTGAATGGTTTGCCTTTGTTACTTTGACAATAATTGTACTTCCAAAGATACGAGCCACCTCCTAAAACCTGTGGTATGTCTCCATAAAGGAGATCCTACATCAATATTAAAATTATCGGTACTTTTCCCTCCCACTGAACTTTGACTACCGGTGGTGGCCATTCTTGCACAATACAATCGATTTCCTTGCTATAATAAGAAAATAAATAAATATAATTTAGAAAAAAACTATGAACATCAAGCTTACAAGTGCAAAACAATTATACAAAAATAGTCTAAAACAAATAGCTAAACTTGTTTCATTATTTCTTTAAAAAAAAATGAAAAAAAACTTGAAATATTTCTTCCCAAACTTTAAAAAATTCATCAAAACCTCAAAAAAATCCATTAAAGAACTCAAGAATGGGATCAAATGCTTACCTTTGATGTTGAAAACTCCTCTGTGGAAGCTATCTCTCACCCCACAAACAATCCTCTTCGAAAATAATCACCTTAGCTTCAAAATCAAAAATGGAGACCAAATGAGAAGAGAGCCAAGCTGCATACAAAATGAGAAGGAAAATGTTTGAATGGCCTCTTTTAGGGTCATTTTAGGGTTTAGGAGACAAAGAATCATTAAAAATTTGTAAAAAACACATGTTTAATGTGTTTTAAAGTTACTTTTTCGCCCAAAAACACGTTCGGGCCCACGGATTCTTCTAGATGCGCCCGAATGCGCCCGAGTGCCTTGTGGATGCCACCCGGAAGCGCATCTAGGTCATAGCGCATCACAACGCATCTGGGGGCCCAAGATGCACTTCCGGGTGGCATCTACGCATCACAACTCATCTGGGGGCCCAGGATGCGCTTCCGAGTGGCATCCACAAGGCACCTGGCTCCACTTCAGCACCCACACGCATCCGCTTCCAAGGCTGGATGCCACACATCGACTTCTGAGAGTAAAAGATGTAAGCGATTGCACAAGTCTATTCATAGGTAGCTTGGAGGTAAACGTATCCTACGAGGCTAACTACACTAGTGCACTTGTTGAGCATGTTGACAACTCACGTGAGTATGTTCTTCAATCAGCTGATCATGAAGACTCTTACTCCTTTGTTAGTGTTGATGCTTTCATTGGATCAAGTGATTGGTCCCTGCTTTTAGTGAGAATTCTTCTTGTGATGGATTTGTTTTTTACCATAGTGTTGTCCCTATTCCCTTTACACCATAGGACATGAAAGATAACATTCTTGGCATTGTTACGAGTGATGATGTGTACGCCCCTACTTCATGTGTATCAAATCTATCTCATACACCTACTAGTTCCCCAAATTTGAAGAGTCAAATGAAAGTAACAGAGAATAAAATTATTGCAATTGTATCACGTTTTGATGACATTTATGGAATGATTGAAAAACACCTTTGGAAGGAACAGTTGGAGGGGGAACAAAAGGGACTCAGAGGAATTTTTGAAGTTGTTAGTGATCCAAGAAGGGCTGAAAACAATGAAATCAAATTATCTACATCTTCTTTCAGATCATCATCATCTCCTTGATCTTGCATAGATTTATTCAAAAGCATTGAGGAAGAAGGAAGAAGTAGACACTTACCAATGAGCTCAGGACACCCTAGAGGATACCTTATGTAATGTCCCTGATTTTAGGCCTTTGGGATTAGCTTGTTTTAGTGACCCTTGTAAGCTAATCAGGTTGTCAGAGGGGGTCGTTTGGCAGAGCCAGTGGTTGGTTTCCACTTTGGAGATCTCAGATGCCAGGATTGCTCTTCGTTGGGGTCAAATTGGCAAACTTACTATTTATAGTAAGTGGTATTTTTGGTATTGCTATGTTTTGCAAAGCGCCTATGCAATGGTTTCAGATGATTCAAAGATTCTTATGCAGAATCTTCAATTTGAGGGACTTACTATTTTTAGTAACTCTATTTTGGTCTGGTTGCTATTTCTAGCAGGGCAGTGTGAGCTCAGGATACTATTGTCAGAAGTCAGTTTTTTGTGGTCAGAGAGATTCAGTAGCACCACGTTTTAATTAAGGTTATTAAATTAGGTTATTTTAATTTAATAACTTCATATTCTTTAACGTTATAATTCAATGGTGTGTTGATGAAGCTTCTTTAATGAGAAGTGTATTGAAGAAGATTTTTGATTTTGCATTATAACGCTAAGGGAGAAATCGAATTTCTCTACCTTGGATCATTTTATGAAATTGTGAAGTTGTGTCTTGAAGAAGGATTTCGAATTTGTGTGAGGAAGAGCTAGGGTTTGGTCTTCAGTCATTGGAGAAAACATCAAGCTTCTTCCCAGATTGCAGATTTATGCTTGATAACTGATATGCCATTAATGTATGAAGTTTATTGATTTGTTCTCTGAGAACTGTGTGGCTGTACGGGTAGTACATGAAACAACTGCGACTTGTTTGTGAGGAGAAATTGCATTTGATGATGCGTAACAATGCTAAGCTGTTGCGTCAATAATACAGGAGGCTCGTAGATGACTTTTGAAGTCATATTTTTGTTCAGTTGGGTTGCGTTGATTATTAGGAAGCCTTTAAAGGCTGTGCCAATATGTTGGTAGTTGCTATTCAATTCCTTGAAGGCTGCGTAAGGGTGCTAGAAGCTGGAAACAACCAAAATGGAGGCTGTGTGATTACCTTAAGCTGCTGAGTCTTCCTCCCAGGGTGTTGAGCTTCAAACAAGAAAGGTGGCATCATCTATATTGGAGTTGTTAATGAAGGTGCTGCATTTTGATTAATGTTTGTAATGATTATAAATAAATTCAAGCTTATGAAAGAATTGTAGTTGAGCAATTGAAAAAATAATAATTTGCTAATATATGTCATGAATATTTTCAAGTTGGAAAAATTGCAAAAAGGATATAAATATTTTGAAAATCAATAAAATTTGCAAATATAATAGAGACAATAGTTAGTTTTCTATTGAGAGCCACTTGGGCTCATCACACCTTAGTGGCACTTCAGGTAGTTGAAAATCAGATTGTTGAGCTTAATCAGAAATTAAATTTTTCACGCTCTACTTAAGCTCCATATTCAAATGTAATAGTTGAGAAGGATCAACTGGTAACCAAAGTTGATGAACTTCAAGTGGGTGCAAGAAGGTTCCATTAGCAGCAGTGAGATAGTTGCATGTGAGCATGATGCTGATTGTAAATCAGTTGTGAATGAGAACTCACACATTGATACAAATTGCATCTTTGAGGTTAAGACTTTAACATGGAGTGCAAATCAGTTTTAGCAAGTTGAATCTCTTGCTATATATTATGAAAATGTGCCCAAAAATGGAATTAGTATGTAATGTCCCCCTTTTGGGACACATTATTTCGTACCGTGTCATTAGCCATTTCATCGTGGTCTGGTGGGCTAACCGAGGTTTGGCAGTGATCAATGGGATATTTGGCCTAGGTGATTTCAGTTTTAGGCCAATCGGAGCAGTTTCTACAAGGTTTCTAGGGTACTTACTATTTATAGTAAGTCGGCAGAGTTCAATTTTCTTGGCATTTCAGTATTGGACTTGGAGCGATTCGTCGAGAGCTTTCCTGCAAGCTATCGCACGTCATCGTCCGAGTTCGTTTGGTCCTCCGTTTTAATGCCAAAAGATTCCTTTATTTATTATGTCACTTTATAACTTAACGGTTATATTTATTTAAAAGTGACTTAAAGTGGGAATATGAAGAGACGGAGTAGGGAAACTAAAGAGTCACAGCTGCAGCTTTAAAAGAAGGCTTGGAGTCTCATTTGAGTATGCTTAAGTTTATGAATTTATTTCTCTTGGAGAATCAAGGAAGCTTCAGCTTTTGGTTCTAAAACCTGAGGACGAAAACCTTCAACCTTTCTCGATGGATTGGACGGAAACCCAGTTCATCTCAGGGGCGGATTCACAGCAGAGTTCGCCATTGTGTTTATAGGTTCTTGATCATCCAATCTTGTTGTTAAATTCTATATTTCAGATTGGATTATTATAGTTTCATTGTTTCGTATTGTTGTTGTATAATACGATTACATTTTCTGAGTTATTTCAATGGAATGTATTGTTGCTTATCTCTGTGAAATCAATAAAATATTGCATGCATGTGTTCGTTTGTATTTCTGAGATTTATTTGAAGTATCCGAGAAAGCATATCAATTTGGGATATTACAATGGTATCAGAGCTAGTTTTCTTGCCAGCCTGTGAAGGTTTAGCAGAGACACATTTGTGCAGAATTTGAAGAATCTGAAGAAAGAAGGGTTTTTGCAAGTCTAATATATTTGATGATTAAATCTTACTTGGAAAAAAAAAAAAAAAAGGGGGTTATTGCTTCAGTGAATAAATATTGGGATTTATGTCAGCTAATATTATTTGTGCTGTGAGTAAAATCCCTGTGCGTCAAGAGCTTTGAGATTAATTCAAATACGTGGGGACGATTGTTAAATATTTGGAGTTGAAGTCACTATTGCCAAGATAGATAGATAGATAGATATATATATATATATATATATTGGCCCTCATAATGTTGGCGTTTAGAAAATAAGGTGAATATTTAATTAGTGGAGGCGGATACAATAAAGAAATTGACTAATTTAAAGTTGGGCATCATATTATGACAGAGAAATCCTTGAAATACTTTTATTTGTCTGAGTATTGTGCGGCAAATGTTATACGGTTTCCAACTCGTAATTGATAAAAGTTTATTATTTCCGTAAAAAAGTGTTCGGCTCTATTAAAGGATAAGCAATATTTGGGATGTTCTTTACCTGTCTAATGTTTTGATATTGTTCTGGCCGAAATATTTTAAAAGCCACGTTTGCTTGGCCGTGAGTGTTATGGTTCACAGGTTGTTGTGCGTGATATATTGGGCTTGAAAGATGAAGTTCACACATGGATAGTCGTCTACCTTCAGCGATTAGAAATATTAGCTAAGGGAGTTGAACGGGTGATGGTGTGCTTGTGAACTGAAACTATTCGTATCATTACTTACCAAGAGTCGCGCATATGAGATTTCGAGTTGTGTTTACTCGAGTGTTTAAAAAATTGGATACAAGATTCAGCGGTATACAATTAGAGGTGACCAGATTCTTCTGGCAGAAACGACCATGGAAAAAACATTGCTAAAGAATATTCTTTGAGCACGGCAAGAACTAAGTAACAGTTGTGTACTTCCAAGTTATGGACTAGCATATGTATCGGGCTGGTTAGGACACAGCCAACACTCCATACCCTGGTTCGAGCTAGTGTGGGAGACTCTTGCAATCCCCGTAAACTAGAGAAGGCCTCAAGACTTAGCGTTGCTACTGTAGCAGCTTGACGGGGAAGCAGGAGAAGCTGTGTTAGCAACTGCAGGAGAGAGTTTCTGGAGTCGCGTAGGAGTAGTAAGGATTCCAACGTACTCCATTCCCAGTCTTGGCCGCTCTCTCATGTCTGATAACTAACAACACCAGTAAGGAGGCTCAGGTTGTACTGAGCAACAGGAGCAATGCGCCAGCCTTCATACCTTGTTCACAACCTTGGACACGACTCACGCGAAGTTCTCCTGACGTGTTTGAGCCAGCAGCACTCTCGTGGGAGGTCGCATTGTCTTCCAAGACCGCACGCTCTCATCTTTCGGCTGCAGCACAACCACACATAAGTGTTCACAGTCAGGTGCACAGAAGTAATTTAATTTCCTGCAGTCCAGTCTTTGATTCATAGGAGTTTTGGCGGAAGGAAGCTATTTTGTATTGCTTCTAGACTATGGGAATCAATCCTGGTGTGAACCCCTCAATTTGATACTATAAGAGCTACTTTAATGAGCGTGGCTCCTGGTTTGGGAGTAGCAATGAATACAAGAACAATCTTAATCACCGCACACAACACTTTCATCTTTGCGTGATTTACTCTGTGCAACAGCTCTCAACTCTGGTGACTGTAAATTATCTTATGTGAATGTTGCAACTGAACATGGAGTTGTGTGGAGCGTACTGGCTGAGATAGCCCATGGAGACATACTGGAAACATAGTCATATAGAGCCAGTTGACGGCACCCAAGCAGCGTTATTACTAGGTGCATAAAATTTTATTTGTGTTCCTTCCAAGTACATAATCTTTATTCTATCTCATCTTAAACTCCCCAACGTTTATGGTGTATTGTGATTGGACTGAATACTGAGAGTTCGGGTTAATGACTGTGACTGTGGTTATTGTTGTTCAATCACAATAAGACATTCCATTTGAAATTCTACCTCTGCCTCATAACCTTATTGGATTAGTCTACTTGATGATATGCATCCAGTCTTGGAAATTTAGTGAAATTTAAGCTCAGTGTTTTCCTTCACCGCTAGGAACTTAAGTAAGGAAACAATGCATATCTTCTTTGCACAAACTAGACCAGTTTCAATCTCCAAAAAATCAAACACACTTGCAAACAAAAATTCCAGTATCGGGCAGTTGGGATCATTACAGCAGAGAGAACAACAGTTGTGTAGCATTCCTGCAGTTGATTATCCTAATTCTAAACTTTTATGACAAGCAAACTGTGAGATATAAACTCTGAGAGTGGAACCTTGTCCTTGGCAGCTACAAGTTAATCTGAAGATTTTGAGCAGTGTAAGTGTGAACATTCACCTGAGAAGACAAGTAGTTTCTAGCTAGGAAAGATGCATGGTTTGGAAAAGGTCCTGAAGGATCTTGTTAAGGTACAATCGTACAGCAATAGTTAACCCAAATTTCACAACCTCATAAAAGGACAGAAATACTCGGCATGTATGATGAGTATAACACACTTCCTCCACAGGTTCAGAGAGATTTAACCTTCTCTAGTTTCATGGGCTTTCATCCAAAGCTACAACACAAGACTTTAATGTCAAAGAAACAGTGTCAGGATTTGGCTCAAGATCTACTTGCACAAGATAGGTGCAAAAATTAATATGAAGAGTTTCCAACCATCATTAATCAACCCATAAGTGAACAAAAAACTAAACCAGTTATTGAAGAAAGGCCTTATGAGGTTGTCATCGAAGCAGGAGATTCTAAAAGACATATTGAATCAATGCATGAAGGAGAGGCTAAAGAAGAGGCCAAATCTACAGGTTACAGGATGGTTTACTAGAGAAGAGCAACCAACTTCCATTGATTCTCAGCCTACACTTGATCAAAGGAAAGATGTAAGCGATTGCACAAGTCTTTTAATAAGTAACTTGGAGATAGAGGTGTCCTACGAGGCTGCCTACACTAGTGCACCTATTGAACATGTTTGTAGTATTATGCAGGGAAATGATATGGTTAAAGATTGTGACCACCAGTCGGATGTCTTTAGCAATTCATGTAATGAGGAGTCATGTGACTTCTTTAGCACCACCTCACTGATGTATAATGCTGATTTGGATGACCCATTAGATAATGCATCCCAAAATGACAATGATGAGAAGCATGCCTTGAAGAGTCAGTTGAAAGTCAATGACGATGCCATTATTGCAGCTCTTGTTCACCATGATAGCACTCACCAGATTATTGAGGATCTTTACAGGAAAGCTCAAATGGAGAAAGGACAAGGGGGTATAAGGATTGGATCTTATGTTGTAGATTTACAGGGGGTCAAAACAGCATTTGAGGATTGGAAATCAAAATATGAGTTTACTTTCAGATCGTGACCACCTGTTACAGGTTGCCAGGAAATATGCTGAGCAGTTGAGGGAAAACGAGGATGAGGTTAATAAGCTCAATAGAGAGCTTAGTGTTACTCAGGGCACTCTGGAACACACACGTATTGCTCTGTAGGAGGCAAGAAATCAGATTGTTGTCTCTAGCCAATACAGGGAACAGGACGACAAGGAAAGGTCTGAATTCTTTCAAGAAGTGATTCAGAAGCTTGATAGCATACAGCAGACTTATGACTTGAATAGCTGTCCCAAAAGATCTTTGGGTCACTCAAAGTTTCTTTATGAGTTAGATCACTTTCAGGCGGTTGATAATTCCTTGTTTGAGATGGGTGCTGATTTGACATTTGATAATCCCCTTTTTGAGTTAGACGAGGAAAATATTTCCTACTTCCATGATGAGGATAAGATTGGTTGCAGGATTTGGGACCCAAGGTCAGTTTCTAGAGATGAGTCTTGGTCACCAGATTGGAGTAGCGGGGTGAGCTCAGTTGTTGAGTAGTTTGGTTTCTACATCAGTAGCTCAAGATGGGCGGTTACGTCTAATTGCATGATGGGTGATATGCCTTTCCTTGCACTACCTCTCGCTAATGGAGAGATGTCTAGTATTGGTGAGCATCCCTTGCTTCATCCCCCTCTTCACACAGCTGTGACTCCACTACATTACCATACCGATTCATCCAATGCCTATGGTAACTCTATCACCACAGATTTTTGCAATGATGATGACAGTTGGGTAGAGTTTGTTCAATACGGGGTTATTGAGCTTGGTATGATGATTATGCTGGTTGGTGTGAATTTTGCACATAATGGTGTGCATCGTATGACTCCGGGTATAGAGAGACAGCTATGGAATCCTAATGCTGATTCAGGATTTCCAATAGAGTTGGTTAGTGCATCACATGTTGGCCACATTGAATGGGATGCATTTTGTTTTCCATTCAGCCCACCTACAAAGGACTTTCTTTTCCGATTATTGCATAGGTGTGGGATGAGTGATTGGTTGGGTACACTTCCCTGCTTGCAGAAAGAAGCCTTGTCCGGCAGTCTTGGTAGTTTGCCTCTTCAGTACAGTTTCTGGTTCGGGCTACAGATCAGAGGGGCAGTATTATGGCAGTTGGACATTTTTGGTGACTCACTCAATATGCGCATAGAACGACGAGATATTTCAGTTAGCTGGGGAGATGGGAGGCCCTTTTGTTTGTGGGATCCAAGAGGGACATTCTTGCGGTTGGTAATTATTTAAGGAGCTGATTTGTATGATGTTTGGCTTCCCCCTTCATTTGACCGTAGAGGTGCTGGTGATTTCAGTTCGAGTGAGGTTCTCAGTTGGATTGAGGTTTTTCTCATAGTTGACGGCAGCACAGGGCTGATTGATTCGACCGATCAGACACATGGGGTGGTTTGGAATCCTGGCATTAGACTGGTTGATGTATTGTTGTTGTGTGAATGGCTTCACAGGTCGGGGCATAATGTTTGTTTCAGTTTTTCACGACAGATTGGTGGAGCAACTTCCCTGAGCTGGGTATGGGATCCAGGTATTATGGTCACAACATGCAGATACCAATTGCTTGAGGGCAAGCAATCTTTGGGAAGGGATGATTTGTAATGTCCCCCTTTTGGGGCACATTATTTCGTGCCGTTTCGTTAGCCATTTCATCGTGGCCCAGTGGGCTAACCAAGACTTGGCAATGATCAATGGGATATTTGGCCTAGGTGATTTCAGTTTCAGGCCAATCGGAGCAGTTTCCACAAGGTTTCCGGTGTACTTACTATTTATAGTAAGTCGACAGAGTTCAGTTTTCTTGGCATTTCAATATTGGACTTGGAGCGTCTCGCCAAGATCTTTCTGGCAAGCTATCACACGTCATCGTCCGAGTTTGTTTGGTCCTCCATTTTAATGCTAGAAGATTCCTTACTTTATTTATTATGTCACTTTATAACTTAACAGTTATATTTATTTAAAAGTGACTTAAAGTGGGAATATGAAGAGACAGAGTAGGGAAACTAAAGAGTCACAGCTGCAACTTTAAAAGAAGGCTTGGAGTCTCATTTGAGTATGCTTAAGTTTATGAATTTATTTCTCTTAGCGAATCCAGGAAGCTTCAACTTTCGGTTCTGAAACCTGAGGACGGAAACCTTCAAGGTTTCTCGGTGGATTGGACGGAAACCCAGTTCATCTCCAAGGCAGATTCACAGCAGAGTTCGCCATTGTGTTTACAAGTTCTTGATCATCCAATCTTGTTGTTGCATTCTGTATTTCAGACTAGATTATTGTAGTTTCATTGTTTCGTATTGTTGTTGTATAATACGATAACATTTTCTGAGTTATTTCAATGGAATGTATTGCTGGTTATCTCTGTGAAATCAATTAAATATTGCATGCATGTGTTCATTTTTATTTTAGTTGAAGTATCCAGGAAAGCATATCAGTTTGGGATATTACACGGTAGCAAAAGTTGTGGACCAGGTTGATCAAGATGAGTATGATTCATTTGCATTCAGTAGGTCGATTGTGTTTAGTAATGAGCCATTGACTGAGGTTGGTGTTCTTTATCGCAACTATACGGTGAGGAGTGCTCATCATTTTTATTTTGATCCAAATGTGGAGGACTTGATGATGTGCAGGTGTGGATTGGCTAAGGGATTGTATCATCCATTGTGGGATGGAGGGTTGCCATCTTCAGAAGATGGGACTAGTGACTGCAAGTATTCGACCCAGGTGATTGTGGGGGATTACTTGCAAGGACACCAATCAGTTTTCCATCATACTGACATGTATCCGAGAGGGTTGGTTACTTCTATATCATAGAGATCTCATACAGATACATGGTTACAGGGTGATTATGGTGTTAGTAGCTACCAGTTGGATTACTTGCAGAGTCAGCACATCCGTGGGAGTCTAGTAGAGGTTGGAGATAGTTGTGGGCTTGCAGATACCTTCAGTGATTTGTATCTCCTCATAGCCGGTGGATGTGAGAGCAATTTGCTTTGGGACCCGAGTGATGACAGGGTTAGTACTATAGTTTGGATGTGTTCCATTGATTGGCTTCACCACTTCTGGCATGGTGAAGATAAGGTCAAAGTTGAGTAGCAGGAGTCTGAGGATCTTCGTGGCATGCTTCTATTCAGATTTTGGGATTCCTTGGTTGCATCAGGATTACAGTTAGGGTTCACAGTTGAGCATTGTAGCATGTTCAGTGCGCTGAAAGGATATTGGTTCATCCTTGGCCTTCTTGGACATGTTTTGATTTTGATAGATTATTCTTGTGCGTAGGGGTTGGATAGTTGGCATGATGTTTGTCCTTGCACAGTTGTGGGAGGCGAGTTGGGTCGACTTTCCTAGATGTTTTTTTTTTAGATGTTCATTCCTATGACACCTAACAATGGATTACTCCACCATTTCCAGCAAGGCAACGTTGTGATTGTGTCAATTTGGCAAGTGTTATTAGTTCCATTGGTGCGGTTATTACAGGAGTTGGTTGGTAATATCAGGGACATTACACAAGTCTTCACTTGGGATCCAGGTGGAGCATTCCCATGCATGGTTATGTATCAGGGAGCTGGTTAGAGAGATTTGTTTCGTCCATTTTTTGCTAGAGGTTGGCATAATGTTGAGCTCCCACCACCACTTGACATTAGAGGTGTATGTGATTACAACTAGAGTGAGGTTCTCAGTTGGATTGAGGGTGTTCTCATATGCGATAGCAGCCCATGGTAGGTTGTCCCGACTTATGCACGTGGGGTGATTTGGGATCCTGGCATTCAGTTAATTGGTGCATTGGTTGGAAATGTTTATACCAGTGTAGCGCAGCATATGAGCAAAGCATCATTCTTGAGGCGAATATGGGATCCAGGCATTTGGTTTCCGTAGGCAGGAGTAGATTGCTTGAGGGCAAGCAATCTCTGAGAAGGGAGGACTGTAAGGTCCCCTTTTCTAAGCCATTAATTTATGATGTGTTGTTAGCCCATTTTTGCCTTGGTCCAATGGGCTAACTAGGACTTTACAGGAATCGGAGTGAGATTTGGCCAAAGCATTTCTAGTTTCAAGCCAATCAAAGTGTTTTAGCAGGGTTTCCAAATACTTACTATTTATAGTAAGTCATCAGGACTCAGTATTCTTGGCATTTCAGTGTTGGATTGGGAGTGTCTCACCAAGACCTTTCCAACGAGCTATCACACATGATTATCAAAGTCCATTTGATCAATAATTTTAAAGCGTGAAGATTAAATGATTTATTAATAAAGTGACTATTAAACTAAAGTACATATTATTATATGTCACTTATTATTAAAAGAGCACTTTATTCACTTAAGTGGGAAATGATATTTTAAAGGGAAAATAAAGAGACAAAGAAAGGAATATGAAGAGTCAGGCAGAAGGGAAATGAGGAGTCAGAGGGTTGTGCTTTAAAAGAACAGTGAGAGGCTCATTCTGATTAGGCTTGGTTATGCTTGGTTTATCATTCGATTATTGTTCTCTTGGAGAATTTGGAAGCTTCATCTTTTAGCAGGTTTGAGGACGAAAACCCTCTAGCTTGGAGGCAGTGGACAAAAACTCATTGGCAGTTGGAGATATCATACAGGTGTCTCACTCAGTGTTTCAGGCTCATATTTCTGGTATCCAATCTTGCTATAATTTTTTGTTACTATGATTGGATTTTTGTTATTGTTTTGCTAAAGATTTAAATGCAATACCATTTCAGAATCTATATTTCAGCTGGGTATTTTATATTTTTCTGTTCATTGTGTTGGATGTGTTGAAAACATTTGCGTGCAAAATTATCTGTTGAATTTCTATGTTAACATCTGGGTATAATATCCTACAGGGATATTACACCCCATCAAAGAGATGTTGTTAGAAGGTAAACATGATCTAGAAATTGTGAACTACAAAGACTTTTTGGATATGACTCAAACACACTTTTATGAGAAATGTTTTAAAAGCTATCCTCGAGTAAAAATTAGTTGAAGTTTGTTTGAAATGGAAAAACCCTTTTATGTTAGATCATGCATGCACTACATGTTGTAGGATGCATATTGAATTTTTCATTCATTATGATATTTATCATATATGTTGTACTTTGCACTCTAACAATGTTTACAAGACTGAATCAATGACTCTAGCTTAAGGCACCAATTTATCAAAGTTTGTGAGGATGGATACCACAGTGGTATCACCAAACAGCATGCCACAAAACCACTTGGAAAATCCATGCCTATCTCCTGGGAATGAGTCAAATCTACCCAAAATAGAAACTTACAAATGCTCCTACAGCTACCATGAGGCATGCTCATGCATGTTAACCTCTAGAAGGATTTTTTCATAAACTCTCATAGGTGTAGTCATATAATCTTATATCCGTCATAACCATCATAGATGTTTTTACAATCCCCAACAGTTGGCATAGTTATTGCATTGCTATTTTCATAACCGTTCTTCCTGCATGGTTATACAGATATATCTGGTTATATGCTTATATTGTAAATGTTCTCCTTGTATAATTTGTGTGGGGCAGGAGCTCATTATTTCTTTTAGTTTTCCAAAGTCTTGTTGGGTCTCTATACTCCATGAGAAAGCTTCCACAAACCAAGTACTATCTAAACTTGGAGGGCATGCATAATTCCTAGCATTTCCTTATCATAAATGCAACAACTCTTTTCAGTCTTCATAAGTTTGCGGCTTTCAAAAGCTATATGGGTTTTTTCCACATTAATACTACCCCAAGACCTTCTTCAGAAGTGTCAGAGTCTAGTTCAAACGGTATTGAGAAGTCTAGAATGGCTACCAATGGGCAAGAGCTCATTATTTCTTTTAGTTTTCCAAAGGCTTGTTGGGCCTCTACACTCCATGAGAAAGCACCTCTCTTAGTTACGTCTATTAGAGGGGCAAATAGCTTTGAGAAACCTTTTACAAATCTTCTATAACAACTTCAGAGATCTAGAAATCCCCTTGGATAAGTTAAGGTTCTTGGTCTTGGACAATCTCTTATAGCTTTGATCTTTTCTTCAGCAAGGCTAACTCCTTGGGCATTGATTTTGTACATTAGATATAAAATCTTGTCCATTCCAAATTCAGACTTGGACATTTTAGCAAATAGTAACAGCTGCTCAAGAATTCACAATACTCCAAGTTTTTCTATAAATTAGTATTCGTCAGTAAACACCAAGAGGAATTTTCTTAATTGTTTGTTAAACAAGTGGTTCACGCACGACTAAAAACGTAGTAGGTACATTGGTTAATGCAAATGTTAAGACTATAAATTCAAAGGGCCCAAAATGACACCTAAAGTACATCCTCCTTCCTCAACCTAATTTCATGATATGCAGAACATAGGTCTACTTTCGAGCACATTGCCCCATAAAGCTCATCAATAAACTCATCTACCCTAAGGATGGGGTAACGGTTCTTAAGGGTTTTTTATCAAGGACTTCATAGTCAATACACATCCTCACGGTACCATTGTTCTTTTTTATTAACACTACAGAGGGAGAGGTGGTGTATTGCTATGTTAGTAAGGTTATGGGAGCCTTTTTGAAACTCATTGCTCAAGTTAAGGGAGCTTGGAAAAACCCTTGGATCCTGTTCAAGGTTAAGGGAGCCTTTAAAAACCCTTTGTATTGATTCTAGGGGCTTCGGCCAATTGATGGTGCAGCTTAAGCTTTGTCTTGTTAGAATCTTTTAGGTTGTTGACTTATGTTGATTGTGGGGCTCTTGTTTGGTTAGCTAAGTTTGATGCAACTGATTGTTTGAGGGTTCTAGATCCCTTCAAAAAACTGTTTGTAAAGGGTTTTGGGGTCCCTTCAAGCCTTGTTTGAACCTTAATCAAAAACACTTCGGAGGAAGCAAAGGGACTAGAATTAGTTTGAATACGCCCCATCTCCAATAATTCTTTAATGGTTTTCTCAATTTCTTCTTTATATCTTCTTGGTTGTTGGTATAGTGTAGTAATTATGGGTTCCCCTTCTTCAAGTTCAATAGTATGTTTAAAAAAAACCCTTTTTTGGAGGAAATCCTAGTGGAATGTTGCTCGAAATTGTCTTATGTTTGTTTACGATAGGTTAAATGTCAACATGTAAAATTTTCCCTCCATTGGACAAAAATATGTCAAGTATCATACATTGTACTGGTCATTCTTCTTGTCCATGTCTTAAGGCTCTCTCCATTCTTTTGAGTGATACTATCCTTGGGGTCCCATAAGATAAACCTTGTGAGAGCACCTCTTGGCTATTGTGATGGAAACAAAGTTCCATCTTTTGAAAGTCTTGGTATTATCTCCCTATAGAACGCAACTACCAGATACCCAATACCACATTGGTACCACCCATATTCACCACATAAAAGTCTTTCCTAATTTGATGTCTTCCTAATGTGATGCAAGAATGTGCAATGACTTTTCCCGATCCATCAAAATTGGGGAGAGTCACTTTCCTCTTTCCTTTCTAAGGGTATTTTGTGCCATAGCATCATAATATTCCATAAATGGGACACATCTCCTATTTCAAGGTTAATTCTTGAGTAAACCTCAACATATTCATAAATGTCATTAGCTAGTGGATTGGTTTCTTCTTCTCTTAATGGCCCTTCCCCAGGTAAGAATGAGGGTCTTGTTGGCCCTTTCCTAGGTAAAAATGAGGGTCTTGTTAACCTAGGGGCCGACCCTAGTGGTGCTCTACTGTTATTTTTTGAGTGATTAGAATCGATGTCCGTCCCATTAGTTTGGTTGGGTTTAACAATGCTAATTGAATTGTTTGTGTTTTAGAGCGTTTGGATGAGAAATTGGGTTGTCTTTTATTGTCGTTCCATGAGGGCTCTCAATTCATTTCCTAGTTGTTCACCCATTTTTTTGCTTTGAGTAGGGTTGTCGTTGTAAGTTTCCTTCTCTTTCTAAGGCCCTTGTGAGCTCTTTAGCTTAATTGCATAATCAAAGGCCCTTTGATCTCTTTGGCTTAGTTGCATAAACTATCTTTTGATCTGCAAGCTGGCATGATCAAAGCTCTGATACCAATTGTAATGTCCCTTCTCGGGATCTTCCCGACTTCTACCTTAGAATAACAATTCAGCTTAAGTCTAAGGAGGTAACTCATTTACAAACATAAATTTGTAAAATATTATCAAATGTAATGGATGATGATCCTAGTTTAGGTCCTTCACTAATATTAGTAATCATTAAGAAGTAAGAATAGATGATAACATCTAAATTTACAAGCATTAACATTAAATATCAAGATTTCGTGAAAACATAAAAATGCATATAAACATCATTCATATTTAAACCAAGATACATCAATAACTTTGATAATTATTCCAAGGCATATTCCTATAGTAACCATATTATGAATTTGTTAAGGTTTTTAGGATCGTTGCAAATGTAATAGCACTATCTGATTGTATGTATTTTCCAAATGCAACAATCTCTTGCATTTATATTGAGAATGACTCAGGAAGAGACATGTCCTTTCATGGGACATGTCAATTCATTATTATGTAATTAATATAATGACAGTTATGATTATATATATATATATATATATAATATCTCTTGAGTATTATATTAATTTCTCTAATATTTACATAACAATAATATTTATATGTATATATATATATATATATTTAAGTATATATATACATCTCATATATACTAAATATATATATACATATCTTCACTAGTATTGACTCATAGAGTTTATCCGACTAAAGCTACAAAACATCAACACTCCCTCTTAGCCATGGAAGATTAAACACATGATTAGGATCAAAAGATATAATTTACCGTGATATCAGAGATATGGTTTGACTAGGAATATCAAGTCGCATGATATTCACCATAACTCATTTCCAATTATAGTTGGCAGAGCTCACCCATGTTACGTAGAGAAGAGAAACGCTCCCCTGATTCTTGCTAAGCATGTTATTGTTCTCAAGTAACTCCCTATAGAATGGTAGGGCAACCCCTGCATTCTGGCTTATAATAGTATAGTAGGGTTGTTTCAAAGGCCTTTGCATTCTTAGGCACGATTCTATACATAACATGCCCCCTCAATAATCTGAAAGGGGGCCCTACCAAATATGCAGAGGGGGTAGGGCTCCCCTACTATTCGTGTGCGTGCAAATGCAGGGGGGTCGCCTCTCCAGTCATATGTAGGAGTAATAGCCATAGAATATCAAATCACAAGATATTCACCATGTACTCAAGAGTATTGGCCTACCAACATCAAGTCTCATGATGTCCACCAATACTCAACAAATATTTTAGATATCACCTCAATAAGATATCAGAGATATAGTCTGACCAAGAATATCAAGTCTCATGATATTCACCATAACTCAAAAAATATTTTAGATATCACCTCAATATGATATCAGAGATATGGTCTAACCAAGAATATCAAGTCTCGTGATATTCACCATAACTCAAAAATTTTCATAAGTAGTGTATCCTTAATGCAAGGTATCATCTATTGCGATTTGTTTCAGCCATCACACGATGTCTATCACAATAGAAGGTCAATGGTCTGTTTAAGAAACTGAATCCACCATGCAGGAAAACATCTATTGTGATCTGTTTCAGCCATCACATGATGTCTATCACAATAGAAGGTCAATGGTTTGTTTAAGGAACTAAATCTACCATGCAAGAAAACATCTATTGTGATCTGTTTCAGCCATCACACAATGTCTATCACAATAGAAGGTCAATGGTCTGCTTAAGGAACTGAATCCACCATGCAGGAAATCATCTATTGTGATCTGTTTCAGCCATCACACAATGTCTATCACAATAGAAGGTCAAGTTATTGTAAGACTGTCACCTTTCAATAACTCTTACAAATACAAATGATAATCATTTGGAACTCGTCACTTCCTCATGGCTTACATAGGGCCCAAAAGGCATTCATGATTCCTAGTCCTCTGACTATTTATTGATTCTTGATCACTGGAGAATCCATCTCAGTATGGACTACTCCCTTTGAATCAATATGACCAAGATTATCAAAAGTTGATTTAACCATATCCTCTATCTGCTCCTTGTGAAGCTCAAGTTGTTGTATCAACCTCTTGTCTTCTTTTGAAATGTCAAACTCCCTTTGCGTCTAGTCTCAATCATCAATTTGTTTGCAAGCATTAAGTTCTTTCTCCCTTGAATGCAATTTTCTTGTGCTTCCATCCTGAAGGTATGTCAGAGAGAGATTACAAATAGCTCACTAAACTATCTCGACTGAAAATACCAATGATAGAAGATTACAATATTTTACTAACCAATAGTATAACATGAATTACAAACTTAAAAAAAAGATTATGTGCATTAATAAAACATGGAATACTTATCTTTTATAAATTTCAAGTATTTCATTTTGTAAGGTGAGCCCATATAGAAAATATCATGCAAATTCACAGAATGATGTTGTCGTTCTCGAACATTACAAGAATTCTTCACAACCTATCTTGAATATCCAAAGGTTCTATACACTATGACAACCTTCAATCTTATCAGATCTGCCTTCAAGCGGTTAGGCTTTTAAAGAAGGAACCTCGCTCTTTTACAAATTTTGCATAGACTCGTACACAGTCGATCATAACTTTTGAACCCAAAACTTTCTCGCCAATCGCTCCAATGAGATTCTTCTAGATTTGTTTTTCACCATCATATCCAAAATTCAGCAAAATCCAACGGTGTATTTGTGAGATATGGTCCTCGTACTGAGACTATATTTTCTGAAACAGTCACACATTCACCATCAACAAACTACTCTCTTACATTTGCAACTTGGCTCTGATACCATGTTAAGGTTTTTAGGATCGTTGCAAATGTAATAGCACTATCTGATTGTATGTATTTTCCAAATGCAACAATCTCTTGCATTTATATTGAGAATGAGCCAAGAAGAGACATGTCCCTTCATGGGACATGTCTATTCATTATTATGTAATTAATATAATGACAATTATGATTATATATATATATATAATATCTCTTGAGTATTATATTAATTTCTCTAATGTTTACATAATAATAATATTTATATATATATATATATATATATATATATATATATATATATACATCTCATATATACTAAATATATATATACATATCTTCACTAGTATTGACTCATAGTGTTTATCCGATTGAAGCTACAAAACATCAACAGAATTCATTGGAAATATTTGCAAACCGCAATTTCAATGATGGTTGTCCTTGTATTGTGAGAGCATTGGTGAATTCCCTTATCTCTCCATCCCCTGGTGGCATACTTGAGAAGACCCTCAAGCCCAAGAGCACTCATTCACCTTCCTGCCCACAAACATGGAAAGATCTTGGGTCCTCCATCCCTCAATCCACCTTGTAGGTTGGTCGTCTACCTTGATCGAGCCCAAGAACACTCATTCGCCTCCCAGTCCACGAGCATGACAAGATCTCTAATCCATCCATCTTGAGGTGGCAGGCAACAAGCTTGATAAGACCCTCAAGCCTAAGAGCATAATTGGATTTCTAGTCCTCAATATCCTAGCCCACGAGTATGACATCTCTTATCCATCCATCTTGGGGTGGCGTGCTTGATATGTCGTGAAATTAGAAGGCTGGTCGTCCTTCCTATTTGCAAGCCATCTCTAATGAGTTAGAAATTGATTTCCTATAAGAATTTGCTATATGCATTTGCTAGTAAATAATCATAAAGGAAAAACAAATAAATTGCTTACAAATTGCAATTACTTGATTTTTGCAAAGTGCATCTATATATCTATTAATTCACAATCTAATATTATATTCAAACTTATCAAAAATAATATGATTGTTGGAGACACTATTATTTCAGCCCTATACCCTCATTTCCCTTTTTGTTCAATTTCTCACTTGATGCCTTCCTCAAATAAGGCTTCCTCCTTTTATACCCTTCACGGTGGGAAGGATCCCAACCCCTAGTCTTACAAAGATATATATGTGCAATCACTGCCCTTTCACTTTGCAATCGATGGTGTTAAGGATAATAATGGGTTGCTTCTTAGCATATAATTACCACCGCTAAGCATAAATTATAATTAATATCTCTCCAGGGAAAACGCCAACCAATAATGATGCTTATTCCTTTGCTTTCTATGTTCCGAACTTGTATTGACTATAAGGGCAATCTTTTATAATTATTATTTTGTAATTATATTATTATTATTTTCTTACGGTAGGGGGCATCACAAGAGAACATTGCATCAACATCTAAAATAACAAGGAAAGACATACATTTACATTTTTTGCTTGGAGTGTCTTCAGACTCAATCAAAATCATTCAAATCAACTAAGGGACTTGACTAAAGAATGGATCAATGATGTCTCCAAGGACTACAATTTTCAAATACCATAGATGGACAAACATTTAAACATCAGAAGAGAAAATTGTAAGGTCGTCTACCAATGCAAATAATATAGAAAAGGGTCAATAACACAGGCATGCAGATCACAACTGTAGGTGAGGGATTGAACCAAGACAAAGCATGGATCATTTATCAGTCCTTCCAAGCTTCATGGTTTCACATCTAAAAGAAGAGATCAAAGTTGGACCACTAAGTGCAAGTCAAAGCCAAATATCTTCCTATCACAAACTGTAATGTCCTTGTTTTTGGGTCCTCTAGCAATGCACTTGTTGCTAACATTTTGAGTTTATGTCAGCATGATTCAAGGGGTGTTTTGATATTTCCAATGAGCTTGGATGGTTTAGAGGAGTTAAATGATGCTTTCAGATGTTATTTTTAACTTCCGGTTTGGGCTCAAAGATTCTTGGAGGGAGTATCTATTTTGGTAAGACACCCAATTAGGCTCGTTTATCATCTTTCATCATCGAGATCACTCTTGTGCTATCAAATTTCAATTTCGATGCTATTTGGTCATTTTCGCAAGTTGGGTGTACTATTGGCTATAATTTAATTAAATTTACTAAGGTTGCTATTTTAATGAAAATTGTGTAACGAGTGCCTTAGTGTTATAGCTCATTGGAACCGAGAAGAGAAGTTTTAAATCTTCAGCACATAAAACAGGGACCTTGTGTGTCAAATTATCATTATATCAATGAAAAGGTCATTTTTGGAGCAACGGGGGAGTTTAAATTAATAAGTAACTTTATTTTAATGTCAACTTTAAATTATAACATAAGATTGCTTTTGCAGAGAAAATAAAATAAAAGTGAGTTTTAATCCCACATTGCTTTTTCTCCGTAGTTGTTGGTTTGACAGTGATGACCATTTCTAAGGATGGAAACCCTGGGAAATTTGTAGGTTGGGCGAAAACCCAACTCTACCTATGAGGTGGTCTCACTCAAGGTTCATCGTTGAGCTCATTTGTAGACTTTTGAGCAGATTTGTGGAAGTTCCAGCTAGGGTTTGGACACAACAATGGAATCATATTGCAGGTTGAAGGTCACATGAATTTTATATGAAATTTTCTTAATTTGGGATGACTAGGGTTTGAGATAATTTGCAGTTTGTGATCAAATTTCATCAAGTTCAAATCAGATTCCAATTGCAAAGGTTTTGTGGTTCATTTGGTGTCATATTGGCTTTATATTAGCGTGTGGTTTTATTGCTACCATCTCTGCCCTAGGCACTTACATTGGAGGGGAACATTTGCATGCATTAAGGGCACGTAGAGACTGCCATCACCTTCAGTTTTAATCAGAATTGCTTCAGACGTCATCAGCAGAGCTGCAGGTCCAATTCCAACCACAACTAGTTGCATTTGGCATCATTTGGAGTCCACACAAGCAAGTAAACAAATCAGGTATGTTAAGGAATTCAATCAGACTTTGTATTGGCTATGTAATGCACTTTTAATATGATGATTCAGTCTGATAACATTTGTATCAGACCTGATAGTAAGTGTACTCAGAACAGACTCATACCTAATGTGATACCAATTCTTTGAAATTATCTTGTCAAAATTTATGTAATCATTCATTTTCCCTGAATTCCTATTTGATTTGGCAATGAATAAATACCCCAAAATACAAACAGTAATCAGAAAATCAGAGTACGGTGAGTTGTTTGCCAAGTGTTTGACGAATTATCAAACATATAAAAATTGAGAAAATAGTTTGGAATTAGTAGGGGTTATTACACAAACAAAACTCAATACCTGCCAACCTGTTGGGTGAAATCGGTTGCATAAACTATAATTTGGATCAGTTTTTAGTTGGACAGCAAGTTAGTTCCATGGCTAGGATTAAGGATGGAAGATAGTTACCTTCCTTCCTTCTTGCTCCACCAAAGAAGGAGAAGGCACCTAGTCTGGAGAAAATAATGAAAGATCTTGAACAAACACAACAATAGATCAATTGTGAATTGCAGCGTTTATATGGTTCACTTTCAAGGAAAGGTGGGCACTATAAGGTTCCTTCTCCAGCTACAAGTACATGTAAGAGACTTCATGCCATGGAAACACATGATGCAATTAGGAGCAGCTACCATAAGTATCGCTCTCTTCCTAAAAGGATACTAGACATCCTTTCCTTCACACATTTTTTGGGTATACCGGGTGAAGATGAAGACGACTTGATGTTTTCAAGTCCATATCAACAGCAAAAAAGAAAAGAAATATAAAAAGATAGTAAAGAAAGCATTGGAAAAAGTAAAGAGTTAAATGTGCTAGAACAAGGAAAGGAAGAGGACTCGCTTGTTTGTAAGTTGCAGCCTACAGGTGAACTCGATGAAAGCAAAAATCAGTCATCAAGTGGGAGTCCTAAAGAAGAAATAGCTTTGGATCAAGAGGAGACACATAACACACCATTGAGCCATCAAATTATTCACAAAGTGGAAAAGGTTACAATCATGGGTCAGCTCATTATAGATGTTGAAAGTAGGACACCAAGATATGACACCTATTATGGTTTTTGCAACAGCAGTTCTAATCATGAGGTAGCATCCATTTCACATGAAGGTAATGATGTTGTTGAGTCTTCCTGTGTTAGTACTCAAGTCAAGAGTGTTACACATGAGATATATGTTGTGGGTTCAAGCCACAAGGGTTCTGATTTTGTATATCAGACCTTGGAAGATGTGAAAAAGACTCGAGAAAATGTATGATGGATGGTCGCATAGAGCTAAGAAGGCCAAGATGCTTGCTGCCCAAGCAAGACAGCACTTGCTTGAGATCAAGAAAAGTTGCAGTAAGCTCGATAATGCAAGACGACAAAGGGAATCATACATTATATTATTATTTTTTCCAAGAGAAGAATGTATACAAGTTGAGCGTGCAAAGGAAGATCTTCTTGAAGTAAGTAAACAAGAAGAACATATTGATGTGTGTGAACAAGAGAAGAGGTATGATTTTGAAAATTCAGTTTGGCATTAAGTTTGCATCATGAGGTTCATGAGTTTCCTCTCTTAGAGAGTTCTTTGAAGCTTCAAAACTATGATGAAAATGGACACACACTTGGTGGACCAGCCACTATGTTATACCTTTTTGTGTAGAAGGAAACATTATCAATTCCATTTTGGTTGAACATGCAATGGAAGAACATTTGCTAGCAACATATGAGGTATTTTGCCTTAGAAAGCTGATTATAGAAACTAAGAGGTTGCTTACTAAGAAGATCTTGCATTTTGATAATGTTTGGTTTGTTGTACTTGTGCATACTACACCTTGGAATTTGCTAGTAATGGAAAACATACCAGTCATGGAGTGATGGTATGGATTAGAAGATGGGACAGCCATCTTATGACATCACATGAGCATGAATCCAATCTAGAAGGTGGTGACAAGAAATGTAGCATGGTAGACATTCATGAGAGAATAATTGAGCATGAGGTAATGGTGGGAACTTCTAGTTGCCAACAACCTAGTGTTATAACTTATAACAGCAATTAGAGAAGAACATGAATCAATTTGTATGGTGATGCCTCATCTTTATGATGTTGACACTTTGATTGAGTATAAGGAAGACATAGTTTCTAGATTTGACATGCTACAAGAATGGGCTGCAAAGACTATTCAAGTGTGCTCTTGCATTGAAGCTTTCCAAGGTAATGAAAGAAAGAGTACAATCAGTTCTAAATCTCTGATTAAGGACAGCAGCATTATACTCTTTCATTTACATGAATTTGCAGCTCCATTTCATGGAGTAATTAGCAAAATTGAGTTTTCAAATGTTGGCATACATGATGCATTGGCTAAGCATGGTTATTTTGATGATGCTTCTTCCAAGAGGACTGACTTTGTTTATTTTAGAGCAACAGTAATAAAGCAGTCCAAAGAAATCTGTCACATACATCATTCCATACAAAATAAGAAGCAAGACTTCGCTAATTCTAAGTTTATAGTTGATGTTGACAACATTATGAATGAGCATAGTGATTTTATGGGTGTTACTCTTAGTGGATCAGCCACTCATGAATTACTTTTGGGTGTTAAGACATCTACATTGCAAATTTAATGTTGGCACCTAGTTCTTATAACTGTACAGTTGCTTATTGGTTGGCATTAGAGCCAAATGACATGGATTATTTAGTGACAAGTGTCTGTTCTACATGGCATTTCACTACATTTTTAGAATTGTGTGGATCTACATCAACCTTTGGTATGCATTGGAGTGTGTGGGAACATGATTACTTGAAGGATAATCCTTATGAGATGATTATTCTACTTTTGCTTTGGTATGATGACATCAATACCATCTTATCTGTTGCTGGTCTGAGATTTAATAGCAGCATGTGGTGGCCAAGTATGTTGATTTTTGGGCATGTGGAGTTTCTTATCACATCCCTTGGTTGGTCTACATGTGCGGTTGGATGGTAGTTGATAATTCTTTAATATTAGATTACTCCATCGCATATGGCAGAATCTATATTTTGATTTGGGACCCAGGTTAGGTTTTCAGCTGTATGGCATTGACTCATGATTGTAGTCGTGGATAAAGTTTTAGAATTAGTATTGGCCTCCATTTCCCATTCAGCCCACACATAACTTTAGCTCCCTGTACTCAGGTGTACTAGATTGCCACCTCAAACCAACAATTGAGTACTATATGGTTGGAGTTGTTTGGTAGAGGTGTTTTTCTTATAGGAGAAATCCCATCAGCTACCTGCCCCTCTAACACTTGGAGACTAAGTGTCGATGATGTGTTATCACTTTTGTGACTACAAAGGCATTCCCAAGCTAGGTAACTTCAGAGTTGAGCTTATTGACATCTTCTATACCAGCCTCTTGTCAGGGATTAATCTACCTCACATTGGGGACATCATGAGGAGAGATGTTGAGGTTTATGTGTTATGGTTGAGCAGGTCATTTTTTCCATTGCCCAGAATTGTATCAGGTGCAAGGATTGTCATTATGGACCTCACTAAGATGCATTGGTAGGAAATGTTTCATGGTATAGATTTCAGCCCTTTTAAGTATTTCAGTTTGGCTTTTGTTGAGGGGTATATTATTGCGTGGATTTGGTAGGATGAGTTTATAGCTATAATCAAAGTGTCGCAACGTCACCATGGTGGGTTCTTTCTGAGATTGGTTTGGAACCCAAGAATCACTTGGGGTTTTAGTTCAGCATTTGCGGGCAAGGAAGCCAATGTTGGCTTACTAGAGTTTCCACCTATGGTGTTCTAGTTTGGTTCTTACAGAGAACAGTTCACTGAAGATTTGACAGAGTTGGAAAAATATTTGATTGCTCTTCCTTCAAGAGGTTTTTGGGTCATTTGTTTGGGTACCGTACAGGACTATGTTTCCAAGAGATGGTACTACAACCCTTCCAAGATGTGATTTGGGACTTGGGATCATTCTTGGTTACGGTATGGACCTATGTGGTGGTTGTGGAGATGTGTTGGCATTGCTTGAGGACAAGCAATCTTTGGGAAGGGAGGATTTTATTGTCCTTGTTTTTGGGTCCTTTAGCAGTGCAGTTGTTACCAGTGAAACATGGGGACACGCACCCAGGCTAAAACCCAGTAGTACCGGGTGTGGGGACGTCCCCGAGACGGGTATTCCATGCACCCAACCACCCCTACCAAAGGCTGTGGGCCACCGCACCCATCCCCGCACCACTCAGGTGCTCCAGAACGTGGGTGCAGGGGACAGTGCTTAGGGATTGCCCCAACGTCCCTCAACCGCACCCAGGACGTGACGGGGTGCGGCCGGTCGCAGCAGCCCAAAAAAAAAAAATTTAAGTTTTTTTTATTTTTATTTTTTTTAATTGGTTCCTAAGGAACCCTAAAAGGATGTGGGTCCCATATAGGGCCCTCTAAGCCTTCATAAGGCCCATATACTTCATTTGGCATTCACATTTGGCATTTATATTTTTCCAACAACTGAGAGGAAGGTGAGAAAAAGAGTTTGAATGAGCTTGGAGAGTGATTTTGCAAGTGATTGCAAGAGCGAGAGGAGCAAGAGGAGCAAGAAGATTCTATTTTGCAAGTGATTCATCAAGCACAAGGTAGGGTTTTTACAGTATTTTCTTTGTTTTATAATTTTATTTTCAGATTTTCATTTTTTTAAGTTTTTTTAAATTTTTGTAACAATAAAACTAAATGTTGAAATTTGAATGCATTGTTTGAGTTTCAGATTCTTGTTGATAGTTTTTTTATTTTTGTAACTTGTTTGAACTTTGACTCTTTTAATGCATTGTTGTTTTTAAAAAATAAATTAAAATTAATAAATCATGATTCATAAATCTAAATGTTTGAATGTTGAAAGTTTAAATGCATTATGTTAAATTTTTTGTTATTAAGTTAGGCTGAAACTTATTTCAATTTCTAAGCTAGGTTGAAACTAGTTAATTTTTTTTTAATTACTAATTAGGCTGAAATTTATCATTTTGTGGAATGCAATGTCTAAATGGCCTCTAGTCAAAGTGGAGAAGACATGGGATTGTTTGAGGGAAGTGCAAGTATATCTAAGTATGAGCCTGAGCATGAGGGAAGTGAGCATGGGGATGATCCAGAAGCCCAATCTCAACCTCCTTAAATTGCACCAGGAGTACCTTCTATTGATTGCCCCTCTGAGACTTTGACAGAGTTTGCTAAGGGTCCTTTTGATCCAAAGTCCCCTCTAAAACAATTTGCAACCAGAATTTCACTGCCTGCAGCTACAAGTGGTGGCACACAGAAATGGAAATGTAATTTTTGTGGCACAGAATGGTTTAGCAGCATTACTAGAGTTAATTCACACCTTCTCTTTGGGATTGGATTTGGTGTGAGTTCATGCAAATTCCTGGCAGATGCTGAAAATGTGAAGTTTAGAATTGAAATAAACAAACTGTGGGGCATTCCTGATGATAATGCAGTTCCAGTGCCTAAATCTTTGGCTAGTAGGCAATAGGTTCAAGCTATTCAGCAGTTACAGGGGCAGCGAGATACTTCTACCCGTATCTTGCATCAAAGAGCAGGGACTTTGTCAAATTCAGCTTCCATTCAGAGTTCAGCAGGCAAGAGCAACAGGGGGAAACGGAAGGCAGGAAGTTCTACTACTAACCCCATTGCTGATTTATTTAACATGCACACGAAGGATCGGTTAGACGATGCCATTGGTACATTCTTCTTTGCCAATGGCATCCCATTACATGTTACTTGATCTCCTTATTATAGGGAGATGATGTCCTTAGTGGCGAAAGAGGGAGGGCCATCATTTGTGCCACCGGGTGAGCACAAATTGAGGACGACGATCTTGGATAGGCAGTATAACAAGATCGGAGTTTTGATGGAGCAAATGAAGGCATGCTAGATGGAGTTGGGTTGCAACATTATTATGGATGGGTGGACGGACATTAGACATCGTCCACTCATCAACATCATGGTCACATGCACTAAGGGCCCATACTTTTTGAAAGCAGTTGATTGTTCAGGGCGTCGTAAAGATGCTGATTTTCAGTTTCACATCCTTAGGGATGCCATTGAGGAGGTTGGGCCACAAAATGTGGTCCAAGTAGTGACAGATGCAGCACATGTGTGCAAAGCTGCAAGGAGGCTTGTTGAGGCAGCCTATAGACATATTTGGTGGACTCTATGTTGTGTGCATGCCATGAAAAATGCACTCAAGGACATGGGAAAATTGATTGGATTAAACAAGTGGTTAAGGATGCAAGAGAGGTGTAGATGTTTATCTGCAATCACCACACTTCACATGCACTGTTCAAGGGCTTCACGAAGGAGTTCCTAAAACCAGTTGAGACCAGATATGCATCATATTACATTCTCTTGGAGAGAATGGTTGAGTTGCAAAGCCACTACAGCTCATGGTCATGACACAAGAATGGAATCGGTGGGCTGAGTCCAAAACAGAGCAGAGGAAGAGGGTAAAGGAGACAGTGAAGAGTGATCAGTTTTGGATCGATGCAAAATGCACAGTCTCCATCATTACTCCAGTTTTCGAGGTCATCAGATATGGTGATGGGGATGCACCTACCCTTGGAGAGGTTTATGAATGCATTAGTTCCATGCTTGGCCAGATGAGGGTTGTTGTGCGTGAGAGAGACCCCACTCTAGCATTCTATATTGAGCACATTCAACCTATCATTCACCGCAGGTGGGAGAAGCTTAACACTCCTTTGCACATGGCTGCCTATGCATTGAATCATAAGTGGTACATGCCTAGGCCTGGTAGAGTTACACCACTTAAGGATGATGAGGTGAAGGTTGGGTTCTTTCGGTGCATTGGTAAGATGTTTCATGCTGAGACTACTAGTCAGATTCTCTCTGAGTGGATAGAATTTGCCGCTCTTACAAGTAATTGTTAATTCAATATTCGTTATTAATATTTACTATCTAGAGGTTACTGTTTAGTAACTTTAGTTTTACTATTGGCCCATTGGGTATGTTTATGAGTCATGACATTATGTTACAACTTATTATGTTCCAGGATACTCGGATTTAGCAAAGATGGACATTAGAACTATCGCACACAAGCATCTGATATTGTGGTGGAAATGTCATGGAGCACAGAGGGCAAAGATTACCACACTAGCCATCTGATTGCTTTCTCAAGTTTGTAGTTCCTCATCTTTAGAACCTATTCAAGTTTTTAAATTTTAATTTTAAATTTTATAAAGAGTTTTTAATTTTACTTTTCTGATTTTCACATTTTCTCATAATGACCATTTGTTTGCTATCTCAAATTTCTAGTTCCTCAGCTGCAAAGAGGAAGTGGTCTACTTATAGCTTCATCCACTCTATTAAGAGGAACAAACTTACCTCTAAGAGAGAGGAAAAGCTAGTTGTTGTACACAGTGCCTTACGTATCGTAGATTGCAAGACACACAGGTACAAAGAGAGTCCAACAGCACGATGGGATGTAGAGCCAGAGGATCCAGCACAGATCAATGAGGGCAAGATGCAGCAGAAGCCGACGTAGGGCTAGTTGGTGTTCCTTTGGTGGACCTTGACCATGAGGACTCCGAGTCCAGTAGTTCTAGTGATGAAAAACTTTGGCTTGGGGGATGATTAGAGGCCTCCCATTCTTACATTTTGACATGATTTCAGATTTTGACATTTTGTACTCATTTTGATATTGATGATAAATCATGATTCATTATATCATATCGTGCTACTCTGCTCATTGTAATCGTGATCATCTTTATGATATATAATATTTCATATTTGAACAATGAATTTTGAATATGTAATAGAAGTTTAGAACATGATTCATTATGTTACTATCTAACTATGTATGTTTATAACTTTAAATTACTATGTTTAAAAATTAAAATTTAAATCAAAATGTTAGTGTTACTATGTTACTATGTTGAATGTTCAATAGTTCTAGTTTGTGTTGCAATTTTTCTATGTTCAAGTATTTGGTATGTTATATTGAAACATCTTTTCATAATTAACATTTCAAGTTATATATGTTCATTCATTGCCATCACCCCGGGTGGGAGGAGGCTATGGAGTAGGTAGTTTGTAGCATCGTTTGTTCGCTTTTGATAGAGGAGTTAGCTACCGGTTTCTCTAGTATGCAGTCCCCCCTCCTCCCCTGCTGTCGTCCCCCTGTCGTCCCGAAACCGAGGCCCTTTTTTTTCCCGCACCTGAAACTCATCCCGACGTACCCCCGCACTGGTGTTACACTGGTTGTTACTGACATTCTGAGCTTGTCTCAGCATGATTTAAGGGGTGTTTTGATATTTCCAATGAGCTCGGATAGTTTAGGGGACTTAAATGATGCTTTTAGATGTTATTTTTGGCTTTCAATTTGGGCTCCAAGATTATTGGACGGAGCGTCTATTTTTGGTGAGTCACCCAGTCAAGCACAGTTATCATCATTCATCATCAGGTTCACTCTTGTGCTGTCAGATTTTGATTCCAATACTTTCTGGTCATTTCTGCAAGTCGGGTGTACTATTGGCTATAATTTAATTAAATTTACTAAGGTTACTATTTTAATGAAAATTGTCTAATGAGCACCTTACTATTATAGCTCGTTGGATCGAGATGAGAAGTTTTAAATCTTGGACACATAAAACAAGGACCTTTTGTGTCAAATTATCATTATATTAATGAAAAGGTCATTTTTTGAGGAACGGGGGAGTTTAAATTAATAAAGTAACCTTATTATAATGTCAACTTTAAATTATAACATAAAGTTGCTTTTGGAGAGAAAATAAATTAAAAGTGAGTTTTAGTGTCCCACATTGGGACTAGAGGCTCACCAAATGGTTTGGGAAGTCTTTATAAAGGAGCCTCATCTTTCTCCAAGGGATATGTTATGGGATATATGCTATTTGATATTTCTCCATAGTTGCTGGTTTGCCAGTGACAACCATTTCTGAGGACAGAAACCCTTGGAGATTTGTAGGTTGGACGACAACCCTACCCTACCTATGAGTATGAGGTGGACTCACTCAGGGTTCATCATGGAGCTGATTTGTAGAATTTTGAGCAGATTTGTGTAAGTTCCAACTAGGGTTTGGACACGATAATGGAATCATATTGCAGGTTGAAGGTCACATGAATTTTATATGAAGTTTTTTTAATTTGGGATGATTAGGGTTTGAGATAATTCACAATTTGGAATTAGATTTTGTCAAGTTCATATCAGATTCCAATTCCAAAGGATTTGAGGCTCATTTGGTGTCATATTGGCTTTATATAAGTGTAGGGTTTCATTGCTACCATCTCCGCCCTAGGCACTTACATTGGAGGGGAATATTTGCATGCATTAAGGGCATGTAGAGACTGCCATCACCTTCAGTTTTGATCAGAATTGCTTCAGACGTCATCAGCAGAGCTGCACATCCAATTCCAACCACAACAAGTTGCATTTGGCATCATTAGGAGTCCAGACAAGCAAGCAAGTTAATCAGGTATGTTAAGGAATTGAATCAGACTTTGAATTGGTTATGTAATGCACTTTTAATATGATGATTCAGTCTGGTAACATTTGTATCAGACCTGATAGTAAGTGTACTCGAAACTGATTCATACCTAATGTGATAACAATTCTTTGAAATTATCTTGTCAAAATTTTATGCAATCATTTTCTATCATTTTGTATGAATTCCTATTTGATTTGGCAATGAATAAATACCCCAAAATACAAACAGTAATCAGAAAGTCAGAGTACGGTGAGTTGTTTGCCAAGTGTTTGACAAATTGTCAAACATCTAAAATTTGAGAAAATAGTTCGGAATTAGCAGGGGCTCTTACACAAACAAAACTCAATACCATAATGCTCTTTGCCAAAAAAAAATTAATGTGTTTGTATGGCGTTTCTGGTATCTACACTCAGCTCCTTAAGTTAGAGTAAGTTGATTGTTACTTCTTTATTGCATTTATTATTTTATGTACCCTAACTAATTAAGAAGAAACTATTTTATTTATTTTCAACTATTAAATATTTTAATCATAGTTCGCAGACTTCGACTGGAGAGTACTCGTCAAGCCTAAAATTTTGACTGAGAAAAAACTGGGGGAAAACTCAACAAAAACTTGGGAAAAACATGGCAACTTAGAATGTACTAAAATTTAAAATCTCTAGAAGAAACATACTTTTAGAATGTACTAAAATTTAACATCTCTAGAAGAAACTTACTTTTTTTGTAAAATTAAATTACAAAATGTATTAAACTAAAAATTGACAACTTGAAAGAGAAAATGTAAGGTTTTATAGCAAAAAGAACATGTGAAAAACATATTTTAACCGGCATTTTACTTGTGTTGAAATTTTTACCCTTGTTTATTTCGTCTATAAAAATGCGAGAATTAAACTTGTGAAAACTAGCCCAACAAAAATTAGAGAGTACTCGGCAACTCAGAGAGTTTGCAAACTATGACTATAATGATGAAATTTGCATGCCCATGCCGATTTCCATTTAGTTTTAGGCCCATTTTGAAATAATATCTTAATGCAATTACATATCAACAAATGGAACAATCTTGTGTAATGTTGAGCTCATTCTCAGTCCTCCACACATTTCATTCCATCAATCATTCCCATGCATTTTAGTCTAATCTTATTGGCATCCACACAACTTAATTTACCCCATGTCTGAGTATTTATACATGCCCAGATCCTACCACTCCCCTGTCCTGGGTCAATTACAAACCTGTGATCAATCCTGTGCCTGCAGATCTGACCCCTGATTTCCAAAATTCAAATTTGGACCGACTCTTACCTTTTCCTTTTCCGCCCCAAGCTGATTTAATACATGTTTGCATGAATATTGTTGTGCACTTGTTTTTAAAGTCTTTCAATTCCATTAATCTTACATCCTCTGTAATTCAAGCTCATTAACATTCTTGATATTCAAGGGGCAATTAATAACAGATACTTCAACTTTGTGGACTATAATGTATTAGAATCTGCATAATCATCATCTAGGACATTTGCATGCTTCTTTGCAGCCTACCAATCCTTAGCCTGGCCATAGAGCCAGCCTTTTCTGAAGGCCGACGAGGGAGACCACATCCCCTTTATGATCCAGCAGCCCTCTATAAGTACTTTTAAATACCAGCAGTCTTTACAACAGGCAGACAGCATAGGATCAGTAAAATCAGAGACCAAAGGTGCACAAATTATAGGATCAGATCAATATGTCAGAGGACAAATCTGTGGAATCGATCCAAATCTGCAACTTATCCCAAGAAAAGTGACAGCTTCTGCACAGAATCCTATACAAAGGACGGGTAGAGATCTAACATTTCCAATCTCGAAACGTTCTGATTTCAGTGCGTTAGCAGGCTTATGTGTCGCCAATTATTCTCAAAAATTAAGTATATCGGTCCTTATCATTTACTTCCCCAAAATAGCAATTTCAAAAATCTGATTTATCATATTCAGATACCAGACGTTTAATCTAACATAACCTATGTGTATGCATCTTAGTGGATTGGAGTAGCTAAGATTCAGGGAAAGTTTATTTTCCTTCATAAATACTTCAACTTCAACTTTCCACCCTTCATCATTGCTTACAAACGGAAATTCTTAAAACCCATGTACTCGATTATTTAAAAACATCGACGCTTCAGGCATCATGACCCATCGTGAGAATGAGGAAACGCTACATGATGTGGACAGATGAACTAGAACACATCATGAGGATGTTTCACATGATATTTTAACGATTTATTTCAATTTTCTGTCATAATTATAAAGAGCAAATTAATCAAAACGGCATTAGAGCACAAACTCAATTCAAAGCAGAGCTTACTAAAATTGAAGATTTTGTAATTAAGGATTCAATCTTGTCGCTTCACTAAAAACTTTTAAAGATCTTTCCACGTAAATAAAGGATTGCAATTCCAAGGAGGCCGTTATTAGAAGTCGCACTTATTTCTGTTTTCAGGACACCTCGCAATAGTGCAAACATAAAAACACAAAAGAGGATGTGAAAGGCAATGATTATAGCACTAAATTGGGTGTTACCCTTTTGCAGGCGCAGTAAAGAGGGCGCTGCCTCTTCCTTCTCCTGTGTATTTGGAGGCCGAGCAAGAGCAAAGGCGAGGGTCCCTTCCCTTCGCCTGTGGCTACACCATCCAATGCTCAAAGAATAGGGTTTCACACGTTGTGCATGGCAATGGCTGCTTGCCTTACAGGTAAAAAGGTGAGAGAGGGCCCATGCAGGTGCGCTTGCCATGAAGCACAAAAAACGGCCTGTCCTTTCCTCTTCTCTGAGAGTGAAGGAACAAATGAGGGTGGTATTGGATTTGAAACAGATGAAACTCTGGAGATTCCCAGTTGCCGCCAGCCACCCGCATGCTCTGCCTCTAACGAACGTGGAGGATGGTAAATGATCCCCTCAGCTACGGATTTAATTGCTCGCCTCTTATTATTATTAAATTAATTTACAGATACGCGTCATGCAAACCACATAGATCTGTGAATCGAAACTCCTGGTTGAGATTAATTTAGAGACACGCGTCGTGGAAACCCCACATGCATCTGTGAATAACTCTTTGTTGGGATGAGTGCAGTGAAGGACCTACCGGCTGGATGCACGCCACGTTCACCATTTTTTTATAGTTTCACGAGATCTACTATTTTCCTAAACGTCATGCATTGCATTTGGGTTACGGAGTGCTTGTCTACACATAAAGGTTGATTTGAATTAGTTTTGATGATCTCAAGTGATTATGATGTTTTCCCCTAAAGGCCACCATGTCCAACAAATTCAAACTTGTTTTTCCCCTCTAATTCTTTTTTCCCCTTAGCATTTTATTTGTAATTTATGTTTCATTGTTTTATATATTTATTGATGATATCAGGTTTCCAAATCTATAATTTGAAAAATGTAAGGATTAGATTATGCAATAGTTTTTGTTTTCTATCATGTAGATCATTTAAGATATTTTTCATAGATATCAAACACATTTATCTAAGATATATGAACTCACATATTTGGTAGGGTCTTATTATTATTTTCTTCTATCTAGACTATTTAAGATGTTTTTTATAAATATTAAACACACATTTATCTAAGATATTTTTCATAGATATAACTCACATTATATTTATTGTTATATCTTTATATATCGACATTTTAAGGTCACACATTTTCAATTATTCTAATACTTTATGTTGAAACATATTTACTAGAGTCTTCATCAAGGCAAGCAAGCTTATGAATGTTTCATGGATACTCATTTTTTCTTACATTTCAAACTAATAAGTACCAGAGCAAGTAATATAAGTGTTGGCAATCACTAGTTTTTATATCAACAAACATAAATGATACATTTGCAAGCATACAAGGTGTTTTCATGCAAATATACATTTGCACCTACAAGACACATCCATACTACAATAAGACACTTTTTCAGACTTATGGAACTTTGTTATAAATTTTTAGATATTTTTACTTGTGACATTTCTAAACCTTGATTTCAGTCATCTTGAATCTTCTTTTATAATACTTTTAGCCTCCTCTTATATTATTTATGCATCTTCCTCCTCAGTTTTGCATTCCTTTTTGTAGGGGACCCCATCCTATAGCTCTTGTCATATCTTGATTTATTATGATCTCTATGCTTCAATGGCATGTTCAAGGGCAAATTTGATAGGTAAATGTTCTATGTGGGTGTATGCAATGGAATAATGATTGTGATGCTAACCTCATTTATTTGGCAGGTCATATGTTTATAAACTATTTATATCTTTTGATTGAGAGCCATTCTTAGCTATTATGATGTCATATGGAATGTTTGTGTGAGAAATATTATAGAATCATTCATGTGTTATTCATAAAACTAATTATGATTAATTTATTAAGATCTGCAATTCATATTACATAATGCTTGATGATGAGTTTGATCTATTGGTGCCCAATAGAGTATATTACAAAACTATTCAAACCTATTTAGTTAAACTTAGGTCATTCAATTTTTGCCTAATTTCAAAAGATTAAGACATTCGTCACAATCTTAGTTTCTCCTAAGGTGTAATTATTTCTTATAGAACAAGGTCATTGTTACGACTTTTATAAAATTAGGGTTTAAGTGGCGTATGTATTGTTAAAAAATTTAGAAACTCTGAGTTCTTTACCTTCAATCAACATGGTTTTATATTTCTGAGTTGATTTATTGGTCTGGCCATGTGTCTTCTTGCGTTACAACTTAGGGTGTTATTCGTTGTTCGGTAACCGACCCCACGGTTAGAGTTTTCTTTATTTCTTAGTTGATGTGTTCCTATTAATTTCCTAAGTATGGATTTAATGTCAATGAATTTCACCTAAGTTCTTATGGTCAAGTATTTTCCTAAGTTTTAAAGACTTTATATCATTTAATTTTTATTTCCTTGACTAATGTCCCAATGTTGTTCCCTTGATAACATGTTAAGTCTTCACAAATTGATTTAATCTTTTAAGTTGTGAGTCCTACCATTTTTCAGATGTCTTCATCATTGAGACTATACAATGACATATATGTGGCACTAAGACATCTATGATATGTTTTATCATTTGGGCTTCATTCTTCATTCAAAGTATCTATAAGCCCTAATGATCCACTAATACCCTCTGTGGACTATCAAGTGTGAAGGTTTCTGAGGTGAATATCTTATCTATGGAGATTTTCATAGAACTCAAGATCATGATGTGTTTCATCAATATAGTCAAGTGTGTTGTTGACTCAAACTACCATTGAAGGTTTATCCTTCAATTGGGCTCGAGTTCTCTTCCAGCAATCCTTTGATGTCCTCCTCACATCTTCATCAGCAATTGTAATGCCTCTCGTGGTTGCATTCAACTTCATTTTATTATGACCTGAGCTAGACTCTTTTTTGTATCTCGTGATTATTTGTATGATGTGATCAAATATTTGCAATGTGTGACACATTTTATTACAACACATTATTTTGAGTTACTAGTATCATTGTTGATGTAGATGTTATATTATTTTGTGCTTACCATTTTGATCATATCTCCATGGTGATTCTACTATGTTGTGAAATGGTGATTTATGATCATATCTAGTGTATTTTGAATTCAACAACACTAGACTATGATTATCATGATGAATATTACTAATTTCCTGCTATATTATGCCTTTTATGTTGATGGATATTTCATTGATATTTTCATTGTTGTATGCATGTATTGTTATAGTATGAATATTTAATATTTTAATTTAGGTGAGATGTTTATTATGATGTATATTAAGGATTAAATATGGAAGGACTAATGTTGTGACATTCTAATACATACGAATGATCTTGCCACTAGAGTGTCATGTTCCATTAGGCATGTACTTTGATTATTACTTGTATGTTCTCAGCTATTTATTTTGTGAGTAGTTGCACTTGATGTTTGCATGTTTTAGTGAACACGTACTAGACATAGACTCCACGTGAGTTTTAAGTTTGAGTGTGCCTTATCCCCGATAGTAGCACAATCTTAGATAGTTTCATCGGTCGTCCATGGTTTAGCCAATATCACCATTGTATGGGTGGTGTATCCATGTTGTTATATCACACATCCAATACCGTGGGGGTAAATTCAAACTTCATTTGCATTACTATGTGTACAAGTTCTTATTTGTGCATTTCAGATTGTTTGATATTGTCGCGGCAAGTTAGGGGTTAAATATTGGTTTTAATCTTTTGTTATTTTTGGCAAGTGCACTGAAGTGAATTCCTATTTACGGAATCAAGATGAATTAATCCATTTGGGGATCTGATTTAATTTAATTATGTTAATTTTGATTGATAAAGTAGCTTTTTGTATTTTGGACCAAAAGGGCCATATAATGAAGAAATAGAGTTCATTTTGACATAGTCATTTTTGGAGACCAATTTCTCCCAAAACCTCTTTTGAGCAATTCAATGTTTTGTTCATCGGGTAAGTGATGTTTGACAAAATTTTGTGGGCATTGGCTTGTTGCAATTGTGCTAGATTTGCTTCTCTTTGCTAAACTTCTTTGGCACTTTCATGAAGTTTTCTTTTTCTCCTCTCTATTTTAGTGATTTGTTAATTTGGTGAGGTAGGGTTTTCTCCATCTTTTATTTTACCATATTATTTGATTTGAAATAGATCGCTTCTAGTCTATGGGATGAGAATTAGTATTCCCCCATGGTTTCATTTCATTCTTTTGTCTGGTTGGGCTTGTATGAGCAATTTTTGTATTCGAAAGGAAATTATAATGTTATGTTGCTCAAGTTTTCCTAAATGATTGGAAATCAATTTTAATTGCATTTTTGCATTATTGGATAATTTAGAAGCCATAGGGTATTCTTGGATTTTGGTTTTCAAGCTTTTTCTATGGCTCTAATGGCAATTTTGGCCATAGACTTAGATATGGTCACGGTTAGGATTTCAGGAATGTTGAATCTACCACATTTTGACAATGGATTATTTTATAGAATGATAAATTTAGTGTATGAAAATTTATTCTCACTAGATTACATGATTGTTTCCGTGATTTTTTATCCACTTGGGCATATTTCTTACATATGCTCTAATTTTGGGTTTTATGGTTCTTTTGACCTTGTTCTGTAGTTTCTTGTGGTTCTTTGGGAGTAGGTAGTGTGACCACACTCTTGACATCATGGGTCATGCCCATTTTATTGGGATCATGAGGTATCCCTACTCTTGGGTGCACCCCATTGAGTTCTCTTCGAGATCCATGAGTTGAGCTAAAACCTTGTGTTGATAAACATTGCTTGCATTGTTCTTGATTCATCATATTTGTCAAATACCATACATGTTATGTTGATGTATAATCCTAAGACCACATCCAGACATGTAGTTGATCGATGCTCCTATGTCGAGGTCTGAGTGACCCGAGCCCTTGGTGAATCCAATCAAACATACCTTGTCTTCCTTTTTGTTGCATGACATGGAATATCTCATTATGTTATGGTATTTCTTGGGCATTGCATTAATTTTTACTAGTTGGTGTAGAGTAGTGGAATGAAGTGGTTCTCCAAGGTAGTTTGGGACACAAAGTGGTCCTAAGGTAACCCTTGGTAGAGTTCATTATAATAATTGATAACATTAATAACAAATGGGGAAAAATATAATAACAAAGATAAACTAACATTTCTATCGCAATCGTCTATTAAGAGACATGTATCAGTATGGCTATGGCAATTTATGGATATTGAGTCAACATAGCCATGGTAGTCTATAGATGTTGAGCTCGCATAATAGAAACCATCTATTGAGAGAAGTGAGTCAGCATAGTAGAGCCTCCTTGATGAGTAAAGGACTACTCAAAGTCACACGAGCCTCCATGATTTGTGTGATGACACTCCATTCTTGAATCTCGTTACCATACCTTATCTACATCTGAGTAGTGACCCTGGCAAACCTGCATTATGGTTTCAACATTTGAGTGAGTGCATTGGGATACTTGTTATGTTCCCCCTATTTACGACACTTGATTGGCATGTGTGTGAGCAATTGGAAGTGACTTGGATCAATTCAACACCCATGAATTTGAGCTAGGGTTATAAACAACCAAATTTAGAGTCAACTCTAAATCCTAAGATGGGTGATAATGTTGATAGGATAGGTTAAGATAAGATTACTATTCAACTTCAATATAAAAATATGAAACAAGTTGTAGACACCTAAAATTGTCCCATGCTTGCAAGTATCCACTAATCACTAATTATTCCTTTATTAATTAAATAGTTCTTCAATTATTTAATTAATCATATTTATTCATCTAATTCTTCATTAATAAATCTTCCATTATTTAATCATTTCCCTAATGTTAATTAAATAATTATTATTATTTAATTAATTTACCTTTAATTAAGTGGTCTTTACTACTTAATTAAATTCAATTTCATTTTCCCATAATCTAAATAATTATTCCTAATTATTTAAATTGAGTAATTAATTCCTCTAGTTAAATTAATTTTTAAAATTTGGAGTGGGGGCCTACGTAGGTTGGCACCGGCTATGGTTCAACATATTTGCACCCAACCCCTGCCCGTTTGTATGGCCCTGATGGTGTTGTCCTTTCCCTGCACTTGACGAAAAAATTTTGTTGTCCTCCTCCATGCAAAATAATTTCGCACCAGCAAACTAAAATGCATATCTTGCCAAATGCATATCTTACCAAGGGGGGACACTTAGTTTTTTTTAAATATTCAATTAAATTTTAATTTTATATTTTTTTATATTTTAATAAAAAATATTAATCTATAATTTAAAAATTATAGATTAATATTTTTTATTTGAATATTTAGAGTGACATGTAAAAAAAATATTTTATTTAGTATTAAATAATTTTTTCAATAGTAAATTCTTAGTTCTCACTTATATTTATTATTATATAATATTAAAAAATTATAATATCTTTTTAAAAAAATGAATTTACATATTTATTAAGTAAAATTTAGAATATTCATATACATATCATGTTGCTTATTTATTTTTAATAAAAAAAATTGTAAATATTGTATGAAAATGATTTTTTGTTAGACACGATTTCTTATTTTTTTATTTTCACCCAAAAAAAATATGTAATAAGTTGTAATTTCAAATAACATAATTATAAATCATTACAAAATGTTTATTTTTTGAGCTTACCTTCTTATGCATATATTTTATATATTAAAAAAAATATTAGTATAAAAATATTTTGATGGAATTATAATAAAAAAAATATTAGTATAAATATAACTTTAAAATTAAATTTTCAAATAACATAATTATCATTACAAAATGTTTATTTTTGAACTTATCTTTTTATGCATATATTTTATATAGAATTATAATAAAAACATTAGTATAGATATAACTTTAAAATTAAATTTTCAAATAATATAATTATAAATCATTACAAAATATGTTTACCTTCTTATGCATATATTTCATATATTATAATAAATATTAGTGTAGAAATATTTTGATGGAATTATAATAAAATAATATTAGTATAGATATAACTTTAAATTTTTATTTTTTTTCTAATTGAATAGTTGTTTTCAATATTTTGTAATTACTTTATTTAATTTTCATATTCACAACATTATAATGTATTATTAGTACTTGTCGATAGACTAAGCAAGTACTATTGCATCAGTTTTTGAGTTTTTAGTGTTAATTAGTGATTAAATAAAATTGTTTAGTGTTAATTAGAATTTTTTAGATTTTGTATTTTGTAATAAATTTCATGTTTTCTAAAGTTAGATGTGATATTTTTAACTTTATCATGTATAAAAATTATTTTTCTATTATTTGATTGGTTAAATGAGTTTGAGTTTATGCATTATTTTCGCCACTTATTTCTATAGAAAATATCAATTTATTTTAGCTCATCTAGTTTATCGGGTTTGATGATAGTTTCTTATTTTTATATAAAAAATATATGTAATAATATTCATAATAATAATAGTATTTGCATTTTTTGCAAATTCAAAATAAAATGATACTTTAAACTTGGTAGAAAAATAATCTTTTTTATCTCACACAACAACTTTAACTTTAAAAATTAATGTTAAATGAAAATATTGAAAAATGTAATTTTAAATATATTTCTAACTTTACCATAATTTTATTTCTAATTGAACTATAAATTTATTTATAATTGAACTATTAGATAAATTTAAAAAAATTTAATTGTATATACAATACAATTAAAACTACAACTAATTATCTAACTTAAACCTAAAATCAACTAAAGGCAAGTACTTAGCCACTACGCGGCACTTGTTTAAATATTAATTATCCCATTATCTATTTCAATTATGCACAATTATATAGTTAATAAACTATTTGACAATAAAATATAAATTATTATTTTTTATTTAAAAATTATTTAGAACTAAACAATTATTTTCCTATCTAAAATTTATTTATAGATAATTATTATTTAAAGAATTTTTAAATATAAATATAATTATTATAGATAATAACTATTATAATTAGTTTTAATAGATAATTAGTATAGATAATAATTATTTTTAAATTATTTTAGTATTATTTTCTATTTTCAAATTATTTAAAATTAAATAAAATATTTTTTTACATGTCATTGTAGCCAACTAAACCCTAAACTATGTAAGAATAATTTAGAAATTTTATTATTGAAAAAAATTATTTAAAACTAAACAAAATATTTTTTTACAAATCACTTTAAATATTCAAATAAAAAATATCAATCTATAATTTTTACCTATAGATTAATATTTTTTATCTTAATATTTAAATAAAATATAGAAAATTTATTTACAACTAAAATTTATTTGATTTTTAAAAAAAACTAAGTGTCCCCTTGGTAAGATATGCATTTTAGTTTGTTGCTATAATTTTAATTGGGGTGAATAATTGCACAAGAGTACAAAAGTAGAGAAAGTATTTAATTTTATATGTCAGTCATAGGAGACGGTCAACACAATCAGGGCATGCAGATGGGCAAGGACTAGGTGCAAATATGTTGCAACATAGTCGGTGCCACGTAGGTTGGGGTGGGTGGGAGGAGACAGGGCTAGCTTTGGAAATGAAGTAGGGGGGTGGGAGGCAATATTGTAGCTAAGTATCAGGTCCAAGGCTAAAGGTCAGGTTTAAAGCTAAGTAAGCTACTGAGAACCAACTGGACCCTCAAGTATGCGAGGTAAGGTTTTTCTAAGAAAAAGTGTTGGTCCCTATCTAGTAGGATGTGGGGCCCAAACTAAGATAGAGATAGGGCGATGGAAGAAACCTTCCCATTAGAAGCGATGATCGTGCAATAATAAATGAATGAAGAGAGCTCAAGAACACATCTAAGTAGACTCATAAATATTGGAATCACATGAGAACCCTTATCTAACGTTAGAAGGATGAGGATCAACCTTCTCCGGTTCTGCCTGCAATCTTCCTTATGAATGAATGAGGAAGACATATTTGCGAGTAATATTACCAATCAAACCAAAGATGAATCTCAACCTGGGGATGATTTTCACTGGGATGGGTGGATGGAAAATCTCCTTTGGGAAACACCTTGTCTTATTTGGGGCATCGCCCTAAATGAACAAATATCCTACCCACTAATCAATTGATAGAGATTAGCGATTAGTTAACCCAAAAATAGAAAGCATTATTCCCAAGCAAACATTATTCGTTCATCTCATTAAAAAGATTGAAATGAATGGAAGTATTCTACCATTGGAACTATTCTCCCACATAAAAGAAAATAATGTTTCAATGTAAGTATGGAGAAATCTATGTGATGGTAGAAAGGGCGCATCAATAAGTCACTCACTATTTGCTGAAGAAACACCCTTAGAATAGAATGGTAGGGGTGGGAGGGAATCATATTTTCAAAAAATATTGAAATAGGAGGGAAGGTGGCAACAACCAGAACAAGAGAGAAGGAAATGGCAATAATTATTTAGTAGAAGAAACCCCTACCTAACTATAGAAATCCATTGTAGGGAGGGGCCCAACCATAACTATAATTCCCTCTACACTGGACCGACCACTTAGAATAGTAGGTCCCTGCGAGGGGACTTAGAATTATATGCTCATCCCACCCAACTATAATCTCATCCCACCCCTAGGGCCCTATTAACTATTATAGGAGGGGACAGGGGGTGAGGGTCAAGCCCTATTATAGATAGGGAAGCCTCTCCCGTTAGTTAGGGTAGGGAATTTATTAATCGAGACCTATCCTCTTTATTAACATTACATGATGGGATGTTTTCAACCCCAGATTTCCACGTTTGAGCATAGGGCATAGTATGTTTGTTTGGGCATAGACTCCCCACACCCAGGTGGGGGAGGGGGGGCTATAGTGGACTTTTACCTACATGGATGCTTTGAATAAGAATCAAGAGTTTCATCCTTACCATGAGTACCCATACCCATACCCCCCATCATAGAAGTATAGGTGCATCGCTAGGTTTTCTCTCTCATCATTAGAAATAAGCATTATGGTGAGGTCGTGCCAAGACCAACTAGTAGGGCCCTTTCTTTTTGTAGTTTGAGTAGTGTATAGTTTCATTGGTATGTGATTTTTGGAATTCATCTCAGTGCATTAATAGAGTAAGATAGATAAGTATACCACCCACATGATGCTAAATTAGCTATACATGTGTCACTGTGTTGAAAAGAAAATCCCTTGGGGTGATACCCATTGTTTGATGACCCATTCATTGGTCTTACTAGACATTGAGTAATCCCATTCAGTGGTGTTCAATTTGATACCTTGGGATAAATGTACCAACATCAATAGTCTTATAAATGAGCATAGCTTGAGCAAGGAACGGTTATATAAATAGGACCAGATATTTCATATGATAGTAAAGGTTCACCATCTTTCAAGCGTCATAATATGTCAAACCCCTAGCAATACAAGCAAGTGACCAATGAGATAGCAACCCCTAATAAAATTTTGGAAAGCGGCTAAAAAGAGATAGGTCGAGGGGCCCAAATGATCATAAGGGTCTTCTCTCTATGATGAAGTGGTCCTGATTTGATGAACTACAACTGATCTAGAACCTAATTGAAGAATATGTGATTAGAGATCACAGAGCTGATTGATTAGATATGTAAGATGATTAAATCAATATTATGTTGTCATTGATGTCAACTAGTTTGACAATACTTATCTTGTAAGTTACTATACCGAAACATCTAGAGAAAAGGAGTGAAAGAGATGAAGAACAGAAATATCTACATGAGGAAGATGGATATGACAGATGAGGATAAGGAATACATTGGGTAACTTGTTGATGAGTCTATGACCTTATGATATTGACTTGATTATGTTGCATTCATCTATGATGAGGAAAAGAGCCTAAAGACACAAAGCAGTGTTGTTAGTTAATGAAGCATTTCAGTATACACCGACGGAGTGTAGTGTATACCGAGAACAGTGTAAACCGAGCTTGTGTTCACCGACACATTTCTTTGTTAATCAAGCAGAACAAAATGAACTAAATGATTAGTTTAGCTGATAAAAATTGATGAGCTAGAAAGTGTATGATTACGAGGTAACAAATAAAGTTTGTTACAAAGATCGACGGCTAACAAAATTTGAGAAAGATCTAAAGGATGAAAATGAAACATGTTATTGACACATCAGCTGAGGAAGGTTAAAGCGGCAAAATCAACAAATATGATTAAGCAGCAAAATCTAATGGAGGAGAAGAAAATGGTTTACTTATCTATATAAGAGACTAGAATTTCATAATGAAATATATGCCAGAAGAAGGAGATTGCAGAATTATTGTGTGAACAAGTTTTCATGCATGTCTGATCATACTGGTTATTGAGAACCGAATTGCAGAGTATTTACCGAGTGACAAGAAGCTATTGCCGAGCGACAGTAAGTTACTGAATATTGATTGAGACAGAATTGTTTAATGACCAGAGGATTGAATGAGCCTAACATTGATATGTACATCTACAATTGAAGTTATATTAAGGTAGATCACCTACTGTTACATTTTAACCATTGTACACAGTCAAATCTCTTAACCGAGCGGACTAGAAAGTCTTTTATGTATCATTCATAGAATGAACATTGTTATCCTGTCAACCCCATAGTGAATGCTAGTTGGACGATAATGGTTGGTCTAAAATCCTCTAACAAGGTCACACCTAACAGTGTGCTTGTAACCTTTAACAAGGTTGGGTCTTCACTGACCTCACTTCAGAAGAGTGAATATTTTGGGTTGCCAGTCCCAGGTGGTTTTTCCCTTCATAGGGTTTCCACGTTAAATCTCTTATGTTATGTGTTGATTTTGATATTTGTTTGATGTCATATTTGCATGTTGCATATTTGATTTGATCGATAACTACTATATGTTTTAGACTGGTAATCGGTAAAAGCACAAATAGTAAAAGTATTTTAAGTTACTGAGTAGCAGAAGTTTTAAGTAATTGTTTTTGGATTATACATTTTGACTTGGGATAGTGATTAACTAATTCAACCCCCTCTCAGTTATTCTAACAATTGGTATTAGAGCTTCGGTTGCTTAGAACAGAGTTTTAAGGACTTCAACACAAAGATCTCAAAATGTATAAGAGGGAAGTACCAAGACTGAACAAAGAGAACTTCGCAGTATGGCAAAGCTGGATGAAGTTGCACATATCTAGAATTGGGAATTCTGCACTAGAACTGATGGAGAATGGCTACATTGAACTGACCACTAGTCCCTTGACTCTTGATCAACTAAGAGATAGGCATGAACACAATGTTACTATGATGGAGATTTTTGCTGCCTGTACCGATGCCGAATTTGAAGATATTAAAAGTTGCACTACTGCCAAAGGTATGTGGGAAAAACTTTCTCAAGTTTACAGTGGTGATGTGAATGTTAAGAGAGCCAAAGCTGAAAGCCTAAGGGGTAGATTCGATGATATGAAGATGAAGGAAGGTGAAAATATTGTGCAATATACAAATAGACTAAAAGAGGTGGTACATGTTATTAGAGCATCAGATGGTGTTATTGATGATGAAACAATGATAAGCAAGATTCTCAGAACTTTATTGACAGTTTATGCAAGCAGGATTTCTGCAATTCATGAAACAAGGTCTGCATCCAACCTTACCCTTGACACTCTGATTGGTAAGCTCACAACCTTTGAATTGAATAACTTTGATAATAGTGTTGTATCGACTGTTGAGTCTGCTTTCATGTCTTCTCTGAAGATTGGTAAGTCTAGTAGCATGAATAATAAGAATGATGATAGTGATAGCAATACCAATGATGAGCTTGATGAACTTGAAGCTCTTATGGCCAGAAGGTTACCTAAAGGTAAAGGGAGATATAGAGGTAAGCTACCTTTAGCATGCTTTAACTATAAAGAAGTTGGCCACATTGCTGCTAGATGTTCGCATAAGAAAGATGATGAAAGATCCAAAGACCGATCTAAAGGAAGCTATGGGAGAAGAGTCAACATGAACTACCGATACAACAACAGAGACAATCGAGACAATAATGACAAAGGTAAAAAGGTATGTTACATAGCCGAAGATAATGAATCTGAATATGATTCTGATGATGATGTAGAAGTTGTATTTGTTGCTATGAAAGATGACTCCGAGGAAGAAGAAAAACATGTAGAAACATCACTGATCTCTAAAGTTAATAAAAATGATACATGGATCATAGACAGTGGTTGTACACATCACATGACTAGTGATGAAGAGAAATTTGATCAACTTGAAGAATACAATGGAGGATCTGTTAAGATGGGTAATGATACACTCTGTATGGTAAGAGGTAAAGGATCCCTGATGATAAATGATAGAATAAAATGTGAAAATTCTTATTGGGTAGATGGAATGAACTATAATTTGCTAAGTGTGGCACATCTAAACAATTCAGGTCACCGAGTTTCTTTTAAGAGCAAGAAAGTGAAAAATGTTGATGATGGAGGAAGACTAGTTGGAACTGGTACAAAATCAAGAGGTAATCTGTTTTATCTTAATACTCATGAGTCTTCTTGTTTGTTGATGAAAAATGAAGATGCTTGGTTGTGGCATAAAAGGTTATGCCATGTGAATTTTGATAACATGATTAAGATCAGTAAAAGGAAAAGAGTTAGAGGTCTGCCTAACTTGTCAAAATAGATCATGTTATGTGTCATGAATGTCAGAAAGGGAAAATGACTAAATCTAGTTTCAAAAGAAAATATTATTCAACAAAGAAGATACTTGAGTTGGTTCATACCGACCTATGTGGTCCTATGAGAACTCAGAGTTATTACGGTGATAGATACTTTATTCTTTTTCTTGATGACTATACTAGATTGATGACTGTTATGTTTCTAAAAGAAAAATTTGAAGCATTTAAGATATTCAAGTGGTATAAAGCTAAAGTAGAAAAAGAGACTGGTAAGGAATTGAAATGCCTAAGATCTGATAGAGGAGGTGAATTTATCTCTAATGAATTTACTAATTTATGTAATGAGCATGGTATTAAAAGACAGGTCTCTGCACCGAGGACACCTCATCAAAATGGCATTGCTAAAAGAAGGAATAGGTCAATAATTGACTGTGCTAGGACACTGATGTTGCAAAAGAATGTTGCTCAGACATACTGGAGAGAAGTTGTCAATACAACTGTTTATGTTTTGAACCGAGTACAACTGAAGGACACCAACAAGACACCCTATGAGTTATGGTTTGGACACAAACCTATTATAAGTTATTTCAAGATTTTTGGAAGCAAATGTTTTATTCTGAAAGATGAAAGAAATGGAAAGTTTGACTCAAAAGGTGATGAAGGGATATTTCTAGGATATTCCAGTAAAAGCAAAGCATATAAGTGTTTGAATAAAGCTACTAATAAAATGATTGAAAGTACTAATGTTCGAGTTGATGAGTTTGATGACAAGAATGCAGAGGAAAGTAGAAAGGAACCAGAAGACTATGATAGATTCACTTACATTGAACAACCAGAGTATCTACCGAAGCCACAGACCGTGATAACCGGTCAATACGACAATAATACAGAAGAACAAGAAAAATAAACTGACGAGCAGGATGGCCCTACCGAGCAAGAAAATGAACCTAACCAAGATGAATAAGAAAGAAGAGACTGAGTACTGGCAAGATTTGTCAGGAGACATCATCCTGAGACACAAATTATTGGAGACAGACAAGCTGGCATGCAAACAAGGAGCAAGACAAGACAAGGTACATGTCTAGTTTGTGAATTTGAACCAAAGAATGTAAAAGTTGCATTGGAGAATGATGAATGGATTAATGCAATGAAAGAGGAAATTGAACAGATGGAGAAGAACAAAACCTGGAGTTTAGTACCCAGAACTAAGGGAAAGAATGTTATCAGTACTAAATGGATTTTCAGGAACAAGCTGAATGAAAATGGTGAGGTAACAAGAAATAAAGCTAGATTGGCATGCAAGGGATATGCACAGGAGGAAGGCATTGATTATGGTGAAACATTTGCACCTGTTGCTAGATTGGAAGGTGTTAGAATGCTACTTGCATATGTTGCACACAAAAAATTCAAAGTTTATCAAATGGATGTTAAGTCAGCATTTTTGAATGGAATACTTGAAGAAGAAGTCTACATAGAACAACCAGAAGGATTCATTGATCCAGACAAACAAAAACATGGTATGTAGATTATATAAAGTTTTATATGGTTTGAAGCAAGCACCGAGAGCCTGGTATGAGAGGCTTCATACTTATTTGTTAAGTATTGGATTTGTTAGAACAAGTGAGAACAATAATTTGTATATGAAATGAGATACTGATGATACTATTCTTATTGCTGAAATATTTGTGGATGATATTATTTTTAGATGTCAAGATCACATATGTAAAGCCTTTTCTGATGAGATGAGACAAGAGTTTGAAATGTCTATGTTTGGAGAGATTAAGTTCTTTCTAGGACTACAAGTGATTCAACAAAGTGATGGGATATTCATCACATAATCTAAATACATAAAGGAAGTATTGAAGACATTTGGCATGGAAGATGCTAAACCTATGGGAACACCAATGGCTACTAGATGTAAACTGACTAAGGAAGATGAAACTACAGAGGTAAATCAGACACTATACTGATCTATGATTGGTAAGTTGATGTATGTAGTTCACAGTAGACTAGATATAGCACATGTTGTGGGAATTGTTGCTAGATTTTCTACAAACCCTAGAGAATCACACATGGTTGCTACAAAAAGAATCTTAAGATACCTCAAAAAAGACTAAAGATTATGGATTATGGTATCCTAAGGAAGGCAAGTTTGAACTAAAGGTCTATACCGATGCTGACTGGGCTAGAAATGTGGATGACAGTAAAAGCACCACCAGAGGAGCATTTTTCTTTGGTGAAAGACTTGTTACTTGGACAAGTAAGAAGCAGGCTTGCATTTCTCAGTCTATAGCTGAAGCAAAGTATGTTGCTACTACTACAAATTGTTCAAACATTGCATATATTAAGCAAGTGTTGGAAGGTATGAATGAGGTAATCACTGAGCCGGTGATTATATATTGTGACAACACTAGTGCAATTAATATTTCAAAGAATCCAGTGATGCACTCTAAGACAAAGCACATATCTATTAAGTATCACTACTTAAGATAACAAGTACAAGAGAAGCAAGTGAAGTTAGAATTTGTTACATCAAAAGAACAACTTGTAGACATATTTACAAAGCCGCTACCGAAGGATACATTTGAATACTTAAGGACTAGACTTGGGGTCCGTCCCCTGTCTATCGGTCACTAATGTGATCTGGATGTTGCATCAGCCTAATCTTATCAGAAGATCATTCATGTTGATGCAACATAGTTCACACTTTGGATCTTGTCTAAAGTTGTGAAAAGTTTGGAGAACTAGAACAGATTGGGATATCAGTATACAGAGATATAAAGAATGTACCAGACAACAAAGCTCTATAGTAGCATAAATACTGATCAAACATATAGAGAAGTGTGTTTATTTGTTTCTTTGGCATTGTTTTCAAAGGGAGAGATAAACAATATGAAACAATATGCACTGATGAGAACTATCTAAGGGAGAGATAATCTGAAAGAAAGGGAGAGCATTGAAAATTAGTTACCGAGAACAAAAGCGGGAACCAGAGAGTTGAAAAGAGCATATCTGTAGAATGTCAAAGCTATATTTATAATGTTGTTTAGTAATGTAGTAATTAAACATATTAAGCATAGAAGATCTTGTACAACATTTGTGAACAGAGTTGTAGAATACATGTTTGGTATGTGTATGGTATATTTCATATTACTTGAGTTGCCATCAATGCCAAAGGGAGAGATTGATGAACTACAATTGATTTAGAACCTAATTGAAGAATATGTGATTAGAGATCACGGAGCTGATTGATTAGATATGTAAGATGATTAAATCAGTATTATGTTGTCATTGATGTCAACTAGTTTGACATCACTTATCTTGTAAGTTACTATACCAAAACATCTAGAGAAAAGGAGTGAAAGAGATGAAGAATAGAAATATCTACATGAGGAAGATGGATATGATAGATGAGGATAAGGAATACATTGGGTAACTTTTTGATGAGTCTATGACCTTATGATATTGACTTGATTATGTTGCATTCATCTATGATGAGGAAAAGAGCCTAAAGACACAAAGCAGTGTTGTCAGTTAATGAAGCATTTCAGTATACACCGACAGAGTGTAGTGTATACCGAGCATAGTGTAAACCAAGCTTGTGTTCACCGACGCATTTCTTTGTTAACCAAGCAAAACAAAATGAACTAAATGATTATTTTAGCTGATAAAAATTGATGAGCTAGAAAGTGTATGATTACGAGGTAACATATAAAGTTTGTTACAAAGATCGAGGGCTAACAAAATTTGAGAAAGATCTAAAGGATCAAAATGAAATGTGTTATTGACACATCAGCCAAGGAAGGTTAAAGTGGCAAAATCAATGAAGATGATTAAGCAAAAAAATCTAATGGAGGAGAAGAAAACAATTTACTTGTCTATATAAGAGACTAGAATTTCATAATGAAATATATGCCGGAAGAAGGAGACTACAAAATTATTGTGTAAACAAGTTTTCATGCATGTCTGATCATATTGGTTATTGAGAACCGAACTGTAGAGTATTTACCGAGCGATAAGAAGCTATTACCGAGTGGCAGTAAGTTACTGAATATTGATTGAGACAGAATTGTTTAATGATCAGAGGATTGAATGAGCCTAACATTGATCTATACATCTACAATTGAAGTTGTATTAAGGCAGATCACCTACTGTTACATTTTAACCATTGTACACATTCAAATCTCTTAACCGAGTGGACTAGAAAGTATTTTATGTATCATTCATAGAATGAACGTTGTTATCTTGTCAACCCCAAAGTGAATGCCGGTTGGATGATAACGGTTGGTCTAAAATCCTCTAAGAAGGTCACACCTAACAGTGTGTTTGTAACATTTAACAGGGTTGGGTCTTCACTGACCTCACTTCAGAAGAGTGAATATTTTGGGTTGCCGGTCCCAGGTGGTTTTTCCCTTCACAGGGTTTCCACGTTAAATATCTTGTGTTATGTGTTGATTTTGATATTTGTTTGATGTCATATTTGCATGTTGCATATTTGATTTGATCGGTAATTACTATATGTTTTAGACTGGTAATCGGTAAAAGCATAGACAGTAAAAGTATTTTAAGTTACCAAGTAGCAGAAGTTTTAAGTAATTATTTTTGGATTATACATTTTGACTTGGGATAGTGATTAACTGATTCACCCCCCTCTCAATTATTCTAACACTGATTAATTGATTTGTTTGGTCCCTTTTAGATTAGTTTAGGGGTTATTTGTCATTTGGATTTAGACTTAGGCATATGACACTTTAGATAGTAAGTAATTTAGTTGGGTAGGTGGGAATCATCAGAGTGCTAGAAGGAACTTTTGAAATTCTTCTCTCTTCTTTGTGGCCTATCCACCCTACCTCAGATGGCACAATTACCCCCACCCTACCCTGGGGGGCCTACTTTAACTAAACTATAGTGGGTCTACACTATCTAATAAATAATAGATTAGAATTAGTTTTTGTTAGTGCGGTGATTGTCCAAATTGACTATATACATAGCATGATCCCTACTATAACTACTATAATAGTGAGAACTATCGAGCCCCATCCTACCCATTGTATTAGGTATAAAATGTTGTGGAAACTTCTTGGGTTGGGTGGGTAGGCCCCAACCTATTTTTGGGGGTTGTTGATGGGTGAACATGGTGGGAGGTAATGTTCATTGTGGGTGGGAACACTTAAAATATTAGTGCTATTGCTTATTTGCTTGTTCTTTATTTGCTGCAACTAGAATTGGTTGGGGGCTAGCAGGCGCACTATAGTTCCCACCCAACCATGAATGGGGTTTTTTTATGAGTTGATGCCATTAGAAAATTGATGCCCCTACTATTCTAAAGGTAGGTTGATGCCAATTATATAGCTCTTAATTAATTAGAGCAGGGAATAAGCATATATAATAAACCTCTCACCCCCGGGGAATGTAGTATTGTTGCAACTATAATTGGAGGGGGGGCTTCTCTGATTAATTAAGAGGGATTATCTATCTACCAGGTAGCTAAAATTCTCTTAGAAAGACTTGGATTCATAGGGCCATTTATTTCCTAGGAGATAACAAATCTCTACCACCCACCCACATAGACTTCATACACAGGCCAATCAATCAAGTACATTCCAATGACATGGAAATCAATTTTTGTTGGGTTGCAATAATATAATAATAGGGTTGGATGAGAAGGGTGATCTACATTCTCAAATCACCAACCCCCTCTATCTAAGGTTGGGGTTTTGCCTTACCATTTCTTATGGCCCCTTAATAAAGAAGATTTGTGGGACAAGAGGCCCGTAGGGGCTCGATGAAGAGCCAACTTTAATATGTTGTTAGGAGAAAGCTCTTATGTGTGGCAAGGGGAACTTGACCAACTTTTTTCCTAAAAATTATATGGTAACCCTACAATTCAATGGGTGGATCCCAAATAGATGTGTGCTACACTCTACTTAGATAAAATAGAGAGTCAATCAAGTGTGGAGAGTCATATCCATAGGCAGAGTATATTCTGTATGTATTAAAAATTAAATGAGCTTCCCAAAAACCTTCCTTCCTTGATCAAACTGCATTTAGAGACAACTTTTTATTATTAATTTCAACTCTCTCCCTGTAGGGGTGGGACAATCTCCAAATGACCTTGATCCCTGGCTTGATCTAGCACTAGGTCAAAGCTTTTGCAGCAACCAATTATTTCTGAAGGGACCACTTTCCTAACTAATGAATTGGTGGAGTTCTTAGTTTCCTAATGCATTCAAAGTTCATTTCAAAGTACGTATATAATATACAACTTGACAAGGAGAGGGTGGAAGTAGATTAGCCATGGAGGTGGCTTAGTTGTTGGGAAAAACTTTCCTTAGGTAGTGAAAGTCATTGGTTGCACAAGATTTACTTGTTTCATCAGTAGCAATAGAATGAAACTCAAAACCTCCCCCACAATATTTAGGGTCCATTATATCGATGAGACAGGTATGGAAACCCATTTTTCATGGAACCACCAGAGCTATAAAACATGTGCCACCTACCCCTGCATGCAAGGGTTAGGTTCTATTATTGTAGTTCAGAAAATGAATATGGATTGATTCTCAAACTGACAAACCAACCATATCTTCTATAGATGGATGGGGCCCACCCAAAAATAGTATGAAAGGTTGAATAATGACTCATCTAATCAAGCTAGATTGAAAGCATGTTTCATTTCGATCACCTTCCGGATCAGTTGGTCCATGTTAAATGTTTATGCCCAAAAAATTTATTTAATTTTAATTTCCATTAATTTCATCCCACTTCTATTTTTATTCTAACTAATTTCATTCTAATTTTGAATTAATTTCATCCTTCTCCAAAATTGAATTTTAAATTCAATTTAATTCCAAATTCTCTCAAAAAAATGAAAAATTAAATTTATGAGTTCATCAAGATTCCAAAATTACAAAAAAAATTTGACAATCAAAAATCAATTATTTTCCCAAAAATGCATTTTGGAAACTCTTATCTTTGAAATCTAAAAAATCTTCGCAATCCCATCTTCTCTTCTTTTTTCCTAAATTAAATCTCTACTTTTGAGTTTAAATTGGAAATAAATCTCTATCTCTAGAAGTTACCCAAAATCTTTCAGTCTCTAATTATCTCAACCACTCGTCTTAATTTTCCCAAATTAATCTTGACCATTCATTCAATCTTGAATCTCCACTTAAACCTAGCTTTTGACTTGTTTGAAGGATCTATATTTTAAGTAGTATCTATATTATGCAGGTTTTATTATTTCATTTATGTAATCAAGTTATCATTTACATATTATTTCTCAAATCTCTGAGTTGGGATGTTGTAGGAATCAACATTGAGTGCCATCAATTCTAAATTCTAAAGAGTGCAGAGAGGCAATCGAAGTAGATAAGCATGGATAAGAACTACTTGCTTCATTTAAGTTATTTATTTTAGTTCTTTATTTATTGCTTAGATTCTATTATTTGTAGGGTTTTTATGGTGTTTGGTAGTTGGATTTTGATAATCTTTTGGTGCTACTAATGCTTCTTCTTAGGCCTATACATATTTCCCTATGACATTTGGTGAACCCAACGTGAACAAACAACCCAGAAACACTTAAAGATGCTAAAACATTAAATTTTAGTCTCGGTCGTATGGCCAAGACTTTCATTTTATGTCTTTAATTTTTTGTTTCACAATTGCTATTCTATTTTTACAATTGTGAATTTAATGTTGCAAGTGACTGTATTTAATGTCGTAATCATATTTGTTTATTGTCGCAACTGATATAACTCTGGTGCATCTGATAGGGTTTATTGTCACAACTGAAAAAAAATTTCCCAAGTGAGAAGGCCTATTGTCGCAACTATATCCTTTTATTACGACAATTGATAATTGATTTCCACAATTGACTTCTTTTAATACCACAATTATATATGTTTTTTTTCTGCAATTGATAAAAATTTTCCGCAATCGTTTGTCTATTTCTACAACTGATTTCAATTAAATTTGATGAATTTCTAACATGCAATAATTTTCTAGTATCATTGTGTTTTGTTTGTTTGACAGTTTGAGAAGGAAAGTCTAATGTTGAAAGCAAAGAATATTGTCAGATAAACCCCTAGATATCGATCGAGAAAGGAACTAAGGAAAATAATTGACCACTTCATTCATCAAGAGTGGGAAATGACACAAATCCTAATTAAGGAAGAAGAAGAAGAAGAAGCCCTTGACAGGTATGAAATAGTTGTTCAAGGATATGAAATAAAGTACAAGTTTTTGGTCAACTGGAACACTATGTTTCCCAATCATTTCTAGGATAGGGTTTTGGATTACTAATCTTGACACTTTTTAGCTTGTGGCTATTGAAAGTAGGCTTTTGATTGTGAAAGACCCCTTCACTTGGTTTTATTGCAAATTACTAATCCTTTCATGCAGGTTGGGGAAATAGCCAAAAAACTACTTATCAAGTGGTGGTTGTATGGGTAACTTAGTTATGTTTCCTTGCTTTCCTTTTTCAAAGACTTCAATTTTGGGCCTTAAAATGAACCATATGTTTTCCTTACACACTTCAATTGGTGCATAATAATTGAATAAATTTCTTGTGTGTTTGGCACACTTGTGCATATATAGAGTGGACCTACTACTAACACACACTATCATCTCCATTGGCTCTCGTGGTCTTAGGCGCAACAAAAAGGTGTTAGCAATGCTTGATTTATTTTTATTAGAGGATTTACCTCCCGAGTGATTTAGTATAGCTGGTGAGATGGGATTGATCCAAGAAACAATGGTATAAAGCCAAGCCACTCTCAATCGCTATATAAAATGAGTGAAGTTAAAACATTTCACTACAAGTGCTAATAGCCTACCCATGACGACTTCCTCAGAACCTCTATTCTACAAGAAGGAAGCCTCCTAGTAATATGGAGAGATCATGCATGGATGCCAAAATGAGAGTCCCTTACTAAAGAGCCAACTATTTTTATCTTTCCAAAAACCTTCTATTTTCTAACTTAAGGGGCCACCCATGCCTTTGAAGAAATCCCACATCCTTGCAGTCCTTAGTAGAGATAACAGATCCTTAGGAAGTGATCCCCCTTAATATTCAAATTCTAGTGCATCTAATAAGTGATTGCACTATAAGGAGGAGCTCGTGCCTCCTGAATTCTAAGATATCCACTCTGAATAAGTGCAGTTTGGATTTATTAGCAGTGGGAATTCAATGAATATTGTCACAACCTATCATAGGATTGTAAATTTCTTCTGGATAATCTAGAATATATCAAAATATTATGTATGTCATGTTTTTTGTGTTTTCTTTTTAAAACAATATATCTTAAAAACATAAATATTTATCTGTCAAAGCATGCTAGTGTCTTTAGGAAGTTAGTTAATAGCCTAATTGGTCATAAATTCAAAACTGTAAGCTATCTGTCAAACTAAAAACTATAAAATATCAATCAAAACTATTCTCTGAAATCTTCAAATTGTCAATCTATCAAACTAAAACTTGCAAATTATCAAACTACTCTTTGAAACCTACAAACAAATTAATTGTCACAAATTATCGTAATTCACAATTATTTTTACTACAATTGCTAGTTTATTGTTGCAGTCAACCTCCATTATTGTTGTAACTAATATATTTAATTATCATAAAATTACCTTCATACTGCTGCAATTGACTTCTATTATTGCTACAAATAACCCTTCAATATGTCACATTTTTCAGTTCAATACCACAATTGACCCCGTTCATTACCGTAATTGACCTCAATCGTTGCTGCAATTGATCGATGTTATTGTCGCAAATTTTGTTTTGTTGCCATAATTTTTTTTGTCCCTATTCTTCAAAACTCTCTATTTCATCAAATTCCTCTATGTCACCAGATCACTTTCATCATTATGCAACCTCTAGAAGATCAATTTCTTAGTCGGCTACTCAAATCATACCCCAATATCAAGCAGGATTATACCAAAACCTTCAAACACTAGGAAACCTCTCTTTTAAGTTCGAGTAATTATTTAGGATTGTTAATTTGACATGTCAAATTAGACTATTCTCTATCTCTATAGCCAAATCTTATCAAATTTATTAACCATGACTCCATACTTCATCTCAACCTAGAGTCAAACCAATTTCACTTTGAGATCAAGAAGAGTCGAGTTTTGTCCCTAAGATTGACACTTCTGAATAGGTATTAAAACTTATTAGAAAAGGTAATCTTTTTTTTGATGTTTTGTAGCTTCAGTCGGATAAACACTATGAGTCAATACTAGTGAAGATATGTATATATATAATATATATGAGATGTATATATACTTATATATATAATGTAAATATTAGAGAAATTAATATAATATTCAAGAGATATTATATATATGTATGTATATATATGTATATATATAATCATAATTGTCATTATATTAATTACATATTAATGAATAGACATGTCTCATGAAGAGACATGTCTCTTCTTGGCTCATTCTCAATATAAATGCAAGAGATTGTTGCATTTAGAAAACACATACAATTAGATAGTGCTATTACATTTGCAATGATCCTACAACCTCAACATGGTATCAGAGCCAAGTTGCAAATGTAAGAGAGTAGTTTATTGATGGTGAATGTGTGACTGTCTTAGAAAATACAATCTCGGTACGAGGATCATATCTCACAAATGCACCATTCGATTTTGCTAAATTTTGGATATGTTTGTGAAAACCAAATTTAGAAGAATCTCACCAATTGGAAAGAAAGTGTCTTGTTCAAAAGTTATGACTGAGTGTGTACAGGTGTAATGCCCCACCAAGGAACCCAAAAGAAACTAACCTAAAACAAGATACTAAGTTTGGTGAACAATTTTTTTTTCTAAAGTTTACATAAAAAGATAAACATTCACACGAAAGCATTAACCATTAACTCACATAACACACATCATTAACATAGGTTACAAATCTAATGGTCTCATGTGACGTAGAATTACTTACTAACATAACTCATTTAACAACATCAACAAAAGATTCTATAAATTAAATTCAACAATTACATCATAATAATTACATTCCAATGAACATCCATGAATACTAATAAACTTGCATCCACTACACATGTCATAGGGTATGCAATAATCACTCTAACATCTAAATTACAATATCCAGATTAGGTATCACATGTGATACTCTAATACAAGATTTACAATAAAAGAATGTAAGTAAAGAACTACAAGATGAAGTAACATAAGGAATCCAACTGCCAAGACACCATCAAGCACTAGCACCAGGATGTCAAATCTTGAATGGTAAAGAATCACTACCACCCATCCATGTAGAACCACAAAGGTCTACCCTACAGTGCTGAGGAGATAACATCGGACCCCAATCAGATATCCAAAACAAATCAAGATACACCACTAGGCAAGGGAATCCTGAAAGCTTACTATCTCAAGGTCAACAAGTAAAAATAGGTATGACTCGCTAATCTAGAGGCAACCGACACATGTAGAATAACTAGACTATGCATAGGCAGGTGTCATCATGTACGTCTAACCCTTGAGTCTCATCCTGGTAATCACTCTGGATCCCGACACTCAAATGACCATACACGGATCAATGACTTCTCGTATAGATGAAGCCATTAATTATGCTAAACACTCCTCTTAAGGTAGCTAGCATCATCTCCATTCCCATCTTAGTCTGTACTAGCACTCAAGCATGGGCGAGGAACTTATCTTATTAGGTTTGTTTATTTCCCCTTAATTTAATTAGGTTATCACTTGATTATAGATACTTACAATAAGTGATCTTGGCAGCCACTTGTGGGCCCCGACGCTTATTGCAAACCACCTCCTAACACATATCTAGGTAAACTACCCTAGGCTCATAGATCTCTCCTAGATCAAACATAGATAAAATCAGAGTCACACATCCAGAATCATCACAGAAATTAGGATTGACTACATAAATATATTCACTGAACACATAGTACATCATGAGCTTATAAGGTCAAATGGGGTATAAATAGATCACACTCATGCCAAACATAAGAAACAACATGAACATAGAAGACAATCCCCAAGCCTATGTCTTTCCTAGGTCATTTAGCACCCATAAAACAGATAAACCCAACAACCAGGAAAGATAAAACCATATTGTCTAAAACAACCAATTTCAGTATAACAAGATGCATGCACAATTATAAGACAATACATACATTTCAATAATAAATCAAATTCCAATTTCACACACTATTGCAATCACATCTATGGTACATTTAAACATCTTGTACGTCATACCTAGGCTAGATTTAAATGATTATTTCAAATTCAATCAATTAATCTAAACCTAATCTATTTGCCAATCAGATTTCATCAACTTACTATATGAAGTTTATTAAACACTTAGTATACATAGTTCAATAACTTCATAATAAAACAATAATTAAATTTTATTTAAAGTCCTAATATTCTAAACAATATTTTCTCTATCTAATATTGAATAAAAATCATTAATAACCTTATTAACAAATTTTTACCAATACTAAACAAATCTTAACAATAAAATTATTATTACCATTAAATAATAATAATTAATAAAACCATAATTAGAAAACATTAATAATATTAGCAAAGTTTCCTAATAAAAATTATTATTATCAAATAAAAATTATTAATAATACTAAATTCTTTTAATAAAAATTATTATTATAAAATAATAATTATTAATAAATAATATTAATAAACAACAAAATCTATTAACAAAATTTATTAAAAATTATTTAACAAAATAACAATAACAAATTTTAATTATAAAATTAAAAAAAAATGCAAAGGCTTTTACGTGGGGGGGCCCACTGTGGGACCTGCACCCACGGTGGCTCTGCCCACCGCACGACGCCCATGGCGCCACCGACAGGGACAGTGCCTATCGCACGACACCCATGGGTGCCGCCGGCACAACACCGCTCTGTTGACGGTACCGTGGGTACCACCGGCAGGTGCGGCTGCTGAGCAAGGGGGTACGGTTGGGACCCGTGCCCTCCCAAATTTTTTTATTATTTTTTTTTAATAAAACTTTCCAATCAATGAATTTTTATTAATATAAATTTTTAACTTTTCAAAACTCAATGCCATTTAATATTATAATATAGTTTTTTTAACTTTTTCAACTTTCAAAACCAACTTTTCAATAACATACAATATTTTTTTTATTGCTATTCAAATTTTTTTTTAAACAACAATAAAAATATATAGTTACATTTTGACCAAACAACTTTTATCTTTTTTTTATAAATATACTATTTCTGAAAACGGAAATTTAATAGCTCTGTGTTTTTTCCAAAAAAGGAAATATGATCTTTTTTTAAAAAATCTACATAGAAATTTGTCTTTTTCCTTATTCTGTCTTTTCTCTTTTGTTTGCAAATAAATTTCCATTTACCATTGTTATTTTCTAACATTTGTAAACAAATAAATTTCTACCATGGTTATTTTTTTTAACTGTCATTTTTTTGACAGAGATTGAGTTTTTTACCTAGAATGCATTTTTTCATACCAAAATTGGTTTTTCTCAATAGCCCATTAATTTATTTCATCTACTCAATAGTTTACACTATAGCTAGTTTAATTTTTCATTTTCTAAGGTTTCTATAGTGAATTTCCTCCCAAAATTTTGACAGCATAACCTTACTATGCCAATTCATAAAATAATCTAAAAGCCAAGAATCTAAGGGTTTATTAACACCCAAATTGAAAGCAAAACTGAAAATAGATCTATACAATAAATCATTCCAAGCATACTAAAATACTGAAAATTCTATAGATGAAATTACAGGAAGGTTTCTACAAACCCTACCTCAATTCCAATGCTATAAACTGTAATAGGATGCCTGTAAGATGATGAAACTCCTAGATCTGTCAACAAAAGAACTCAACCCTGCAAATCTAAACCACAATGTATGCAAAGCCCAAATCTAGATGCAAGCAATCCTCTCCAAAACACTCAAGCACACACACAAAGCTCAAGAATTCTCAAAAATGTCTAAAATTCTCCAAGAATTCTCTCCACAAATCTCCAACAACCTAATTGAATCCAAAATGAATGCAAATTCCCCCTATTAGGGATTCAACTCCACCATTCATGCAAACCCTAGATGACTTACTAGACAACTCCTATTCAAACTACCACTCTTAAGTTGAAAGAAATTACTAATTATTAATTAAAAATATCTTTTAATTGTGCACAACTCAACTTAGTCTCCTAAAGACAAGTTGTCACCTTTTTGAAACAAATCTCATTCTAACTTAATAAAGCACATGTTATTATTATAATCTCTCATTAAATAATTTAAAATATTCAACAAAAAAAATTAAATCATGCAATTTAATTATCTAATATCTAATGGAAATTAGTAATCCTATTTCACATAATTAATTAATTAAACCCAAATATTCTAATATTTGATTTTTAATTAATTAATAATTACACAAAAAAACATAGGGATTAAATTTAATATTATTTTCCAACTATAATATTAGTTTCCATGACTATAGAAAATCACATACACCAAAAAGCAATAAATCAAGATCATCATATAAAACAAACAAGCTCAAGGAAGGGATCCACGAACTATGTCAATTTGACAAATTCGGGTAGGGTAGTCATCAGATACTTATCCAACACTTAGGATAAATAGGCTTAGGATAGGGTTTTTGGTCTATCTATTACCTCCCCTCTTTACCATTGAGATGAGTATTTATGGGCATGCTCACTCCTGCCAATTCAGGGAAGACGATGCCCTGCACCTACAAACCTGTCATCACAAATCAAAGCATGTACATGCAATATATAACAAACAATGATAGGGTACAGTCAGTTGTGTAGATCTCGACAAAGCAAGTAACTACACCTTTGCCTTCTACCATACAGACACATAAAATAGGTACATACAAATAAACACCATACACATGCTAGTATGGGGTAAGTACATCATAATCCAACTAAAACATAAAACATCACATCATAATAATATTAACATCTAAATATGAGATCATATGACATCATAACATAATCATAATCTGGATCATCAACAATCACTGAAATAATAAGATCTGCACACATACAATGTGGCCTAAAAGAGTATGGCATTGAAAAACTGAAAGCAAACTATGGAGGTACTACAACAGGTCTATGCAGATTTTTGAACAAAGAGATTTCTTTGATTAAAAGCTACAAACACTTTTTATATTGCAAATAAGAAAAGGATCATTACATTAATCAAGAGATAAGTATTCCATGTTGATTAATGTTCATAAAATTTTTATGTAGTTATTAATTCATACTATAACATTGGGATAGAAAATCTTGTATGCTTTTATCATTAATATTTCTTTGGGATAATTTAGTTTTATGAACTATTTGTAATCTCTATCTGAAATACTTTCAAGATGAATCAAGAGACATATGTGATTGCATTCAAGAGAGAAAGAACTTGATGCTTGCAGTCATGGGATTGAGTTGATGGTTGAAACATTTCTTCAAAGAAAGAAAATATCATTTAGAGGGAAAAACCTACAGAAGGAAACCTTGGATGAGAAGGTCAGAAGGTTGATATCACATTCAAAAGAAGTCTAACGAACCATCAGAGGAAACCTTGGACGAGAAGGTTAAATTTTGATGTTAGTACTCAAAGCTTCAGAGGGAGTCAGTACAACATCTAGAGGATATACTTTATTTGATTTCCAAGGATCTTGGTCATATTGATTTAAAGGGAGCAAACCATATCAAAATGGTTTCCCTAGTGACCAAGAAACTATAAAAGAAAAAAAGAATTGTGATTCAAATGATTTAGTTCCATATATGTGAGATAGAAGGCTTTTATGCAGATATCTAGGTCATGATATTCCTAGATAGATGGTTGGGCATTCAATAAAAGAGCTTAATGCAGACTAAAGAACAAAGACATGACTTTCTCGTAGAAGGTTGATATTAGATTCAGGGGGAGTATGATAGTTCATCTAAAAACAACCTTGGACAAGGAGGTAAAGAGGTTGTTACAAGCTTAAAGGAAGCATCCAGAGGACTATGATCATGAGATTGAGCCTCATGTGTGGTGGCTGAAATGTCTTTATGCTAGCTCCTAC
>BSBK01011652.1:0-100000 GCA_027943335.1 Chamaecyparis obtusa | reverse complement strand
TCCTTTTTTATCCCAATCAACAAAGCACCACCAAATCCCTTTCCAATAAATCAAAGTGATGCAACAAAACAAGAATAACACCAACGATGTTGTTATTGATGTAAAAAATATCAATAATGCCCAACCCAAACTCAATCTGAAAGGGTCTCCAATGCAAAATCAAACTCTAGTAACATAAAAACATATAGAAAATACCCAAAGTACCAACTTATCTCAATCCAACACACAAAGACCTCCAAGACCTTCATTCCCAAAATGAAACTACACAAGATTGGGAGAGCCCATTGAATTAGCACTTAAAAAGTTAATGCAAACAAACATAATCACTTAACTTGAAATATGGGAATTTGAACATGGTTTTGTAAAACCCAAGTGGTGGAATGATAACAATTTCTATGAATACCATCGGGTCAAAGGTCATAAGACATTCAATTACTATCAGCTTAAGAACACAATGTGAGGTCTCATCGAGCAAGGCCAAATTGATGTCAAAAATTCCAAACCAAGGGGAAAAAAAATCATACTATCTTTAAAGATACCTTGTAAAATCATAATAAAGGGAAAGCCCCTATGTCCATTAACCAGTTAAATCAAACCAACTATACATATTCCTCATTTGATAACGTGATAAACTATATCAACATGGTCAATGACCAAATCAAAACTATTACTATTAGGTAATAATTATGACTATGTTGTAACCACACGCCAATCCAAGATTGTCCCATAGGGGGCAGGGCACCTTCAACTTATGTTGCACCTTCAACTTTAGTTGCACCTCCTAATCCATAGTATAATCTATTAGATCACCCCAAGAAAACACCTACTTAAATTTCCATTTTTGAGCTCCAACGCATATCCCCACAACATAAGAAATCCTTGGATCAAGCCCTTCAAAATGTAGTTGTCCCAAGGGACATATCTCCTAAAAAAATTCAAATAATGGTCAACTACATTACTTCTAAAAATCAGGCTACATTCACAAACCATGATGTACCTCCACATAAGCCTTTGCATAATGATCCTCTACATGTGCTAGTTCAAGTGCATAAACACATAATCCAATGGGTCCTCATAGATGAGGGAGCATGACTAAATATTTATACTTTGAAAGTAATAAAAGCATTAGGATACTTAAATACAAGTGTTGATATCACCAGAAGGATAAACATAAGAACCTATGATGAAGAATAAATAAAGGTGTCCTTATCTTGCTCATATGGTTAGGATTGATAGTCAAGAACACAACCTTCCAAATCCTATATCTAGAACTAGGATATAAGACGCTACTATAATGTACTTGGATACATGATATGCAAGAAATACCTTCTACTTATCACCAAAGCATTAAATTTCCTTATCAAGGCATGGAAATTACGTATAAGAATACCCCAATCCATTCTATTATTATAATAACTAAAGGGGTAGTACTGATAACCAAGTACTTGTCAATCAAGAAGAGGGTGCACCATATTCCTCTCTTCAATCCCTAAAAACACACCAAGCTCAGGGATAAAAATATTAGTCCTAGATAGAGGGCATGGTGAATATTTCTATGATGAAGATTTCACTATCAGTGACCTACCTCTATCTCGCAAGTCATATGATAGACCAAAACCTGTTCAAATAGAAAAGTCTGTCATTCTCAACTATCCACCCACCACAATATTCATTAGGTGGGGGAATCTAAGTGAAGAAACTTTAGATGATGATATCAATACATGGTTATATAGATAACTTCAAGATATACCACCAGTTCAATTGCCACTTACTTAATATGTACATGGGTTCTCAATGTTACAACGATTTGGCTATATACAATGGTACTACCAGTTTAGCATCACAACAAAAAGGATTGGTAGAACTTGTTTTTCCATATACACAAATAAATAGGAGAGGGATAGGATATGGTCAATCTTGATAAAGTGTTCTTATAAATGAGATTTCCAAACAACAACAAGAGGTTTTTGAGAAAAATAGTAGGCAAGAACATGGACATACCCAAATCAATAGAATAATCCAACAGTTATTGCCACAAGAAAAATAAACCACAAACATACAAGTGCCCCTTGAGCAAGAAGTATTTCCCTGTGTTGAAGAAGAGATACCTTATGGGCATGACATCGATATTGATTCTAGTGAGTATGAGTGGGATAGCCCTCGTACCACAAGTACCTTTATCATAGCTAAAATGTTTGACCAACTTAACCTAGTAAATGAACCTTGTGTAGACAAACATGTTGGATGTCAATTCTTGTTAGGAAGAGTCCCAAGAGATAACTGGGAGAGGGGGGGGGGGTGAATTAGTTATCTACGAGATTCAATTCTTTATCCAATTAAGTATAGAAGAACATTAAGCATAAACAAAATATAAGAACACTTAACACAACACTACAATTTTGGTTACGGGGAAACCCAAATAGGTAAAAACTCCGGTGGGAATTAGCACCCACTATAAACTGCGCTAGAGTATAATGATCCCTATTAGAAGATCTTACAACCCTGTTAGGAGTTGATATTTACAATGCATTAAGTATAGTGACCTAGTCAAAGGTCAGACCCTGTTAGGAGTCTTTATAATTAACCTTTTTAGGGGTGAGGACACACTGTCCGGGAGCACACTGCTCAAAGGGGTGAAGGCTACAACCTTCTGTTTAACAGATACACACTATATCTAGATCTTGGTGAACTGCAAGTTAGACATGTTGTCTAGATCAGTTCTAATGAATAGAATATACTCTATTCTTAGTCACATAAACCTTCTATTGATGGCTCATTACTTCGCACCTTCTGCTCTGCTCTTATCTTTCAACTATCTGCCATACTTAGCAATCAGAACTTGACCAGCTATAAGTATCTTTCTCCAAATGATATAATCAAGTTGGCCTATTAGAACTTCCTTGAAATAATATTAGAGAAACAATATAACTCTCCAACAACATCTCCAATGACTATACTAAGAACGCAACACTAATTAGGACTACGCAACTCCATATGAGTAGACACCTCGCTTCACACTGTTGGCTTCACCAAATTAACTGACACTTTCTTCTCATGTTGATTCACATCATGTGCTCTTAACCAAACATTATTAACTCTTCTCCAAACTATAATCCAAGCACACATATCCAAATTATAGGTGTAACTACTACAACAATAAAAATAATGTCAACTCCATCAGATAAACATAGGAAACTGTAACTATCAACTAGAAATATCATAACTCAACCTGTACTACACAGCTGGCTCTTCATCCATGAACATAGCTTCACTAACATGTCTAAAACATAAATATAAATGTGCAAGGCTCCATTATAGCCATAATGAAAATCACATACTGAACTCTTCCTGGGACTTGTCAGGAACACTCACTGATACAAACAACTGTATTACTATCTTCACTCGAAATCAACATCTATGTCTATGATATCATGCTCATAACATATCTAGGAACCATATGCTCAAGGCTCTCTCCATCAGGCTTCCATGCACACTACTTAACATATGTTGTCATCAATGACAAACATACAGTTAGCACTAGCTTGCTGGCAAATCTCCAACAATCTCCCCCTTTGGCATTTATGGCAACATATAGAATGAAAAACACCACCAATCCAAATGTACAATTATTTTATAACATTCTCCATTTCCTCAACAAAACTCCCCCAAGGATGAATCCATCTACTACTGAATGCTCTGAATATTAATTGCTATATATCCTTACTATATAATCCCCCTTACTTCATACTCCTCAACTGTATATACTCTCTCTTTTTGTATTTTTTTTCATGACTATATATACTCCCCCTTTGACATCAACAGAAAAGGGTGTCAAACAATTAAGCATCGATACTACTCTTAAAGTAGAGTAGTCAACCATTCATTAGTCACTGAGGACTGATGCATTCCCACAAACTCTAATCTGATATAGGGAAGGCAATTACTCCCAGGTTCTCCCTGAGATACTCAAATGTATCCTTAGGTAAAGAATTTGTGAATATGTCTACTAGTTGATCTTTTGTGCTCACATAGTCCAATTTTACTTATTTCTCTACAACTTTATCTCTTAGGAAGTGATATTTTATCTCAATGTGTTTAGTCTTTGCATGCATCACAGGGTTCTTTGACATATTGATAGTGCTAGCATTATCACAATGAATAATAATAGGATAATCAATCTAAATTCCAAAATCTTTTATCATATGCTTGATCCAAACAATTGTGGAACAATTTAATGCTGCTGCTACATACTCTGCTTCTACTATGGACTGAGAAATATAATTCTTCTTCTTTCTTGTCCAAGTAACAAGCATATCTCTAAGAAATACTGCTCCTCCTAAGGTACTCTTTCTATCATCCACGCATCCTGTGCAATTTGCATTTGTATACACATGAAGTTCTACATTCTTTGAATTAGGATACCATAAACCATAGTCTATAGTTCCTTTCAAATATTTGAATATCCTCTTTACTGCCATAAGATGACTTTGTTTAGGTTCTGCTACAAATCTTCCAACAATACCAACTGCATTAGAAATATCAGGTCTAGATTGAGTAAGATAGATTAGTTTACCAATCATAGACTTATACAAGGTCATGTCTACTACTACTAAATCATCTTATTTTGAAAGCTTGCATCTTGTTATCATAGGGGTATTTACTGGCTTGCAATCATCCATCTTGAATTTCTTCAATATCTCTTTCACATACTTAGAGTGATTAATGAAATTACCTTTGTCTGTCTGCTGCACATTCAGTCCCAAAAAGTACTTGATAGGTCCAATCATGCCCATCTCAAATTTTCTCTACATCTCTTTAGCAAATTCTACACTAAGCTTGTCATTACCACCAAAAATAATGTCATCAACAAAAATAGCAACAAGTAGTAATCCATCAGGTGTCTCTCTTATGAATAAGTTACAATCTTCTGCTCCTTTCTTGAATCCAATCTTAGTCGAGTAACCATCTAATCTTTCATACCATGCTCTAGGGGCTTGCTTAAGTCCATAGATGGCTTTCTTAAATCTGCATACCATATCAGGTCTGTCTAATAGAGTAAATCCTTCAAGCTACTCTATGTAAACTTCTTCCTTCAACTCTCCATTCAGGAATGCTGACTTGACATCCATCTGATATACTTTGAATTCTTTGAATAAAGCATAGGCTAGGAACAACTTTATGGCTTCCAATCTGCTTACAGGGGAAAATGTATCTGAATAATCAATTCCTTCTCTTTGCGCATATCCTTTACATACTAGTCTTGATTTGTTTCTTACCATTGTTCCATCTTCATTCATCTTGTTTCTGAATATCCACTTGGTTCCAATAACATTCTTATTACTAGACCTAGGGACCAATACCCATGTGTCATTCTTAATAATCTGATCTAGCTCTTCTTTCATTACTTCATGCCAATCTGAATCATTACATGCATCTTCAACACTTAAGGGTTCAATCTGTGAAAGTAAGCATACCTCTTCATTAGTTGTTGAACTTTTTACTTTTGATCTTGTCATGACTTTGTTGTTCTGATCTCCAATGATATCTTCCTTTGAGTGGTATCTAGATATGAATTTAGGAACATTAGGTGTGACTCTCTCGTCTATCTTCTATTATTCTTCTTCACTTGTTTTAGGGTCATTGAATAATACATCAATGTTGTCAAACATTTCATCAACAAATGTTTCTCTATTCATAGGACTAGGTTCTTCTTCAATCATAGGTGCATAATCATGCTATCTTTCTTGAATCATAAACTTCTCATCAATCTTTACATGAGCAGTTTCAATAATCTTCTTCAATCTTAAGTTAAAACATCTATAAGCTTTTCTTTTAGTAGAGTAACCATGAAAAATACCTTCATCACTTCTTGTATCAAACTTGCCAATAGCTTCATCTCTCTTGATGTAGAACTTGCTTCCAAAGATTCTAAAGTATTTTAATGTAGGTACATTCCCAAACCATAGCTCATAAGGTGTCTTGTCTATGCCTGGCCTCAATTGAATTCTAATGATTGTATAGACTGCAGTATTGACCGCATCTCTCTAATAGGTGTGCGACCTTTCCTTCAATCATAATAGTGTAGACTGTATCTAGTATGATCCTATTCCTTCTTTCTACAATTCCATTCTGCTGAGGGGTTCTAGGTGCACTTATCTATCTTTTTATCCCATGTTCTTCATAATACTCATAAAATCTATCAGAGCTGAATTCTTCTCCTCTATCTGATCTCAAAATTTTTATCTTTAATCCAGACTCATTTTCAACTTTAGCTTTGAATATTTTGAACTTCTCAAATGCTTCTGATTTGTCTTTTAAGAATGCAACCCACATCATTCTAGAATAATCATCAACAAACAAAATAAAGCACCTTTCACCATAGTATGATCTTGTTTTAGTTGGTCCACATAGGTCTGTATGCACTAGATCCAATTTGTTCTCTTCGAAATTATGCTTTCTTTTGAATGAATTCCTCACATGCTTTCCCATCACACATTCCTTGCATATTGTATCAACTAGTTTTGCAATTCTAGGAAGGTCTCTTACTACTTTTATATTGCTTATCTTCACTATGTTGTCAAAATTGTTGTGACATAGTATTTTGTGCCATAACCAACTGTCATCTACTTTAGCAACAAAACAACTTGCTTCTAAATTAAGCTTAAAAATATTACCTTTTGTCTTTGAACCTGATGCAATCATTTCTCCTTCCTAGTTATTAATGATGCATTTATTGTCTTTGAATTCTAATTGATATCCTTTGTCAAGAAACTATCCAACACTTAGTAGGTTATGCTACAAACCATCAACATAAAGAACATCATCAGTGTTGTTATTTCCATCCAAGGTGATAGCTCCTCTACCTATGATAGGTTTAGGAGTGTTGTCTCCAATTCTAACCATGTCACCTTTGTACTTATCCAAATGTACAAAGCTATCTTTGTCTCCTATCATGTGATGTGAACAACCACTGTCAATGATGCAATCTATTCTAATGTCTTCTTGGGAAATCAATGCTAATTCTTGTGCTTTCTTTTCATCTTCAAGGTCCATTTCATCAAACATTTTCTCCATATCTTAAAGAGCAATGAATCCAATTTCATCATCTGTTGAATCTTCATCTAATACTCCTTCTCCAGCATAGTAACATTCTTTTGTATACTTAGACTTATAATTAGTTTTGAACTTCTTGACTCTTGTAGGACACTTAGAAGCAAAGTGACCAATCTTGTTACATGAAAAGAATTTGAATGGTAACTAACCTTCATATTTTCCTTTTCCTTTCCTTTCTTTCTTAGTAATCATAGCAATGAAATCATCTAGTGCTTTCTCTTCTTAATAATCATCAAAGTTACCAGAGGTGTTCAAGGATTTCTTACCATGGACTTAAGCTTTGAAGGATGTCTCACTTTTAGGCTCTGTCTTCAAACTTGATATCTCGAATGCTGAAATATTTCTTATTAAGGTCTCTCTTTTGAAGTCTTTTGAAAATTGCATAGTCTCATCTAGGATGTCTATCTTGCTCTCATATTATGGTGTCAATGTAGTCATTAACTTATCCATTATGTCTTCTTTCAAAATTTCTCCACCATTGTTTCTGATTCCTGCAACAGCTTCATTAATCCTTTGATTTTAGGCTTTGATGTTCTCTTCACATAGCATCTCCAATGTATTTTACTTTTTCTTCCATGTCTTTCTACGCGCAATCTTGGCTTGGACATCTCCTTTAAACATGTCTTCTAGACGCTTCCATATCTTGTAGGCTTTATCTACTTTCTTGATCTCTGAAAACTCACTGTCAGACAAGGCGCTAATAAGGGATTCTTCGGCAATAACATTTTAAGTGAACATCTCCTTCTGCTTAAGAGTTGCATCATCCTTTGCAAGATCTGATAAAGAAGGCATATGGACTTCTTTAGTAGCTACTTCAAAAATCTCAAAAGAAGTGCACTGCAAATGTGTCATCATTTTGTTCTTCCAATCTAGATAGTTCTCTCCATCAAAATTAGGACTTTCTTTTCTAAAGAATACCATCTGATCAACCTCAAGCTGTTAAACTTTCTCTCTGAGGCACTTGGCTCTAATACCAATTGTTAGGAATAGTCCCAAGAGATAACTAAGAGGGGGGGGGGGGTGAATTAGTTATCTACAAGATTCAATTATTTATCCAATTAAGTATAAAAGAACATTAAGCATAAACACAATATAAGAACACTTAACACAACACCACAATTTTGGTTACGGGGAAACCCAAATAGGTAAAAACCCCGGTGGGAATTAGCACCTACTATAAACTACACTAGAGTATAATGATCCCTGTTAGAAGATCTTACAACCCTGTTAGGAGTTGATCTTTACAATGCATTAAGTGTAGTGACTTGGTTAAAGGTCAGACCCTATTAGGAGGTTTTTATAATTAACCCTATTAGGGGTGAGGACACATTATCTGAGAGCACACTGCTCAAAGGGGTGAAGGCTACAACCTTCTTTTTAATAGATACACACTATATCTGGATCTTGGTGAACTATGAGTTAGACCTTCTATTTGGATCAATTCTAATGAATAGCATATAATCTCTTCTTAGTCACATAGACCTTCTACTGATGGCTCATTACTTTGCACCTTCTGCTATGCTCTTATCTTTCAACTATCTGCCATACTTAGCGATCACAACTTGACCGGCTATAAGTATCTTTCTCCAAATGATATAATCAAGTCAACCTATTAGAACTTCCTTGAAATCATATTAGAGAAACAACATAACTCTCCAAAAATATCTCCAACGGCTATACTAAGCATGCAACAATAATTAGGACTGCGCAACTCCATATGAGTAGACGTGTTGCTTCACATTGTCGGCTTCACCAAATTAATTGATACTTTCTTCTCATGTTTAATTACATCATGCACTCTTAACCAAACATTCTTAACTCTTCTCCAAACACTTATCCAAGCACACATATCCAAATGATAGGCGCAACTACTACAACAATAAAAATAATGTCGGCTCCATCAGATAAACACACGAAACTGTAACTGTCAACTAGAAACAACATAACTCAACATGTACTACATAACTGACTCTACATCCATGAACCTAGCTTCACTAACATGTTTACAACATAAATATAAACGTGTAAGGCTCCATTATAACCATACTACAAATCACATACTGAACTCTTCCTAGGACCTGTCAGGAACACTCATTGATACAAACAACTATATTAATGTCTTCACTCATAATTGACCTTTGCGTCTATGATATCATGTTGATAACATATCTAGGAACCATATGCTTAAGGCTCTCTCCATCAGGCTTCCATGCACACTACTTACCATATGTTGTCATCAATGACAAACATACAGTCAACACTGGCTTGCTGGAAAATCTCCAACAATAATTCTATGAGTGGTCCATCAACTTCACATTCCTATTTTGTCTAAACTATCACTGTTATGAACCCTTTTCCCAAACTAAGTCTTGACCAAGTATTAAAATATGCTTAGTACACCTTGAGCTGATCAATTGGGGTCCAAAAGGACATCTTCATATAGATATCTTTAAAAATGATGAAGCCATTTTTGAATTCTCAAGGCTTCGAGAACGCACACCATCCAGAGATTACAAAGATAGATTTTACATAGATCTAGATAGATCAACATACTCTAGGGAGGTGATTCTTTTTTCTATCTAGCAAATAAAAAATCAAATAAAAAATGAAAGGTCATCCTAGGTGAAAATTGAAAGGTGCTTTTTGACCATGAAAAAATAAAAATAAATGGTGTATCTTTTTGTGAAAACCTTTCTAAGGTGCTATAAGATGGAAAGTTGGAACCTCTTCCCATTGATGAAGAAAAATTAGCATTACTAGTAGAGGAAACATAAGAAGAAAAATTAGGGGATGAGCAACACCCTAAGAAAATCTATCTAGAAAAATATCTCTCCCCATAAGAAAGAGAAGAGTTCATAAGCTTCTTCAGGGAAAAATAGATCAACTTTGCCCGGTCATATGAAGACATGCTAGGTTTGGATCCATAATTAGTGCTTCAGCGTCTACCATTGTTACCTGGTGTGAAGAAAATTAAATAAAAACTTGGGAAAATGCATCCCATGCAACCCTTTTAGTAAAAGAAGAATTAAATAAACTCTTGGATGTAGGATTCATAAGATCCATTGATTATGCTGAGTGGATTTCTAACCTAGTACCAATAACCAAATCTTTAGGAGATATTTGGATATGTACAAAATTCAAGGATTTAAATAAGGCATGTCCTAAGGAGGATTTCCCACTACTAAGTATTGATATGATAGTTGAATTGATGGAAGGACATAAAATGTTATCCTTAATGGATGAGTTTTCAAGCTATAATTAGATCAAGCTAGCTATTAAGGATCTACATAAAATAGCATTCACTTATACATGGGGCACCTTTTGTTGGAACGTGATGCCTTTTGGTCTAAGGAATTCTTGTGCCACATATCAAAGAGCCATGATGACTATATTCCATGATATGATTTATAAGACCATGAAAGGCTATGTAGATGATCTGCTAGAAAAATATAACTTGAGAGAAACACATCTGCAAGTGTTGGGACCCATATTTGATAGGTTGCAATAATACAAGGTCAGACTAAATCCAAAGAAATGTGGCTTTAGAGTAAATTATGGAAAAATCCTAGGAATCATAGCATCACACAGAGGCATAGAGGTGGATTCGGTTAAAGTGAAAGCAATACTAGAAATGCCTCCTCCTAAGAACTTAAAAGAACTCAGAGGTATACAAGGAAGGATACAATAAATTTGGATTTTCATAGTACAATTGCAGACAAATGTCATCCATTCTAACACATATTATATAAAAGAGTCACTTTCATATGGACAGGCCAATATGAATAAGCCTTTCAGTTTTTTAAAGACAATCTACTGAGTGCACTAGTCTTAGTACCACACACACAAGGAAAATCTCTTCTAGTATACATATTAGCAACATAATCTACATTAGGCACCCTATTAACACAACATCATGATCAATGAAAAGAAAGTGCTATTTACTATATCAGTAAAACACTAGTAGGATATGATCTGAACTATTCATAGATAGAGAAATCATTTGTTGTAGTTGTATTTTCTTCTCAAATGATAAGGAATTATATGTTTATCCACAAGGAAAAACTCATAGCTCATATTAATCCACTACAATACTTACTAAACAAAGAAACACTTATTAAGAGACTCACCAAATGGGTTATGATTCTTAGTGAGTTCAAGATAGAATACATGGATCGAAAAGTAATAAAAGGATAGGTGATTGTAGATCATCTAGCAGAGGCACCTATACAAGATCACTAACCAATCACATCATATTTTCCAGATGAATCCATTTTCACCATAGAAACATCAATAATAGAAGTATGGCAACTGTACTTTGATGGATCCTTCACTAATCATAGTGCGGGAGAATGAATTATCCTTATCACTCCTCAAGGTGATGCAATTCCCAAGTCCTAAAAGATCAAATTTCAATGCACCAATGATATAGCTTTGTATGAATATCTAATCATAGGATTAAAGATATCCATTCAATGGAGGATACAAAATATCAAAGTCTATGGAAATTCCTAATTAGTCATTATCCATGTGAACAATGGCTATATTGAAAAGGATAAAAAATTAATACCCAATAGAAATATGATGGAACAAATATGGTCTTCATTCCAATATATCATCTTTGAGAAAATTCCAAGAGTTCAGAACAAAGTTGTAGACGTGATGGAGACCACAACATCTCTCATTGACATGTCAAGTAATGAAATGAGATTCAAGTTCCTAGTTGAGAAACTCATGATCCCAACATATGATGTACCAATTTATGAGTCAATATGTGTCCTTGTTGGTCCCGAGTCACCCTAGTATCAAGATGTCCATATCTTTACAACTTTTGAATACTTTACTAAATGGGTTGAAGCTATTCCTTTGACCTACACTATGGGTAAAAAAATTTCCATGTTTATCCTAAAGTACATCATTTGTCAGTATGGTATTCCTCAAATCATACTCACTGATAATGGAACATCATTTAAGAACAAGGATGTCAAAGGCCTATGTCAAAAGTTTAGCATTAAGAAATACTTCTCTTCCATTTATTACCCCTAGGGAAATGACCAATTCAAAGAAACAAATAAGACCATTCTTAATATACTAAAAAATGTTGTCAATGACATTGGTTGAGACTAGAACCTACAGCTCAGTCCTACCTTATGAGATTATAAAACATGTTTATGCACACCAACGGGGGAAAGTTCCTATTCCTTAGTATATGAATCAGAGGAAATTTTACTCATTGAGGCCCAATTACCATCTCTTAGAGTATCTTTGAATAAATTTGCCACTGATGAAGACTATAGAGTGGCTAGGTTATGTGAACTAGAAGTATTGGATGAAAAGTGCCAAAAGTCACTGAATAATCTTCAAGGTTACTAGAATCTCCTTAGAAGGAGCTACAAAAAAATGGTCAAACCGAGAGCATTTGACTTAAGATACTTGGTTCTAAAAGAAACTGAAAAGAATCTAGTAGAAAGAGAAAGGTAGAGAAAATTTGAATGGAATTGGTTAGGGCCTTATGCAATTGTCAAATCCTTTGCAAATGGGGCATATCAATTGGCAACACAAGAAGGAGATAATCTCCTAGACCCTATCAACAGTATGCACCTAGAGAAGTTTTATATTTGACACCCCAAGGTCAAGTGTACATAGTCTAAAGTCAAAAATAAAAAAATAAAAAAGGTAAAAAATATTAAAAATGTGAAAATATAAAAGTTACTTTGGTGAAAAGTTGGAAAAAAAGCACCTTGGAAATAGAAGACAAGCAAAGAGAAGAAAAATCACCCTTTAGTGAAAACCTAGCAAACAAACATTATTAGGTAGGTCCTTGGTGAAAACCTAGAAAACAAACTCCAAGTATAAGGGTCTTGCTTCACCATCTATGAGCTCAAAAGATCAACTTGCACTCACTAGCATGCATTATTGAGCATGCTAAGAAAACCCAAGAAGTATTATCCTTGTGAAATTGCATGCTTATCCTTGACTTATACTAGTTCACCAGACTGGGGGTAGAAGTCCTGAAAAAATCCCTAAAAATTGCATAAAGTCCTGAAATTTTTTTATAAAAATTGCATAATGTCTTGAAAAAAAACCCCAAAAATTGCAATCTTGAAAAAATGATAAAAGTCATGAAAAAAATCCAAAAAAATTGTAAAAAATCCTAAAATAATCCTAAAAATCATAAAACATATAGGGTAACAATGTTTGGGGTTTTGTTATAAGTACCATCATTTTTGTGGTAGTCACACATACCTCAACTACAAACATATGAACCCTAGGATGGGGTAAAATCCTAAAAATCAAGATAAAGTCCTTAAGAAAAAAAATCAAAACATATCAAAAATCCTTTCAATAAATCATCTATGTCACAAGTAGAAAGTGACATCAAACATCAAATCTTGTATCAAAACAATGAGCTTCATAAATCAACAATGAAATCATAAGACTTATCTTTTCAACAATCAAACCTATCATCAATCAAATAATTTTCTTAAATAGTGATAGATATACTCCAAACTAGACAAATCAATCTTATACGGGTAGTCCATTTCTAAAATTAGACATATCCACATCAAGCATCAACATTAATCCAAACAATGATTAGTAAGGTTGTTGATAAAGATATTCATGTTAGTCTATTATAAATTTATCTTTTGGGATTGTGTTCCTATGCTCCTAAAAGGTACCATTGAGTGGTGAGAGTGGTTAGGATGAATCATAGTCTTGTTTTCTTTTTTTCTTGTTTGTGGATTGTTTCGATGAATTTTTGGGGCAATAATATTTGGGGTGTCTAGGTACTATCATTTTTGTGGCAATCACACATACCTCGATTCCAAACATATGAACGTTAGAATGGAGTGAAACATTCCTTGTCTACTATCTGCTTATTTTTTTTTAGAAAGAGATATTAACAGTGTCTAGATGGTCAACATCTGGATGCTTCAATATCTCTTTTTCAAAAAAGGCACAGTGATAATATTTTTGAAAATTTTCTGCAACGACTCATATTCATCACGCTTTGATTGCAACTAACTTTTCACTTCTAAATTATTCATTCTTCTCACTAACCTTCTTCTAACTAATTCCTTCATTCCATCCAAAGGTCATGTGCTTGGACATATCATTAATCATAGGTTTTCATACATTGTTAATATTACATGATAAAAACACAAAACTATATGAGTACATTCACACATCATCATATAAGAATCATATATCATCATTGCATATAATTAGTGCATACATCATCACTATCATAACATAGAATTACTTACGAACATTTCATACATAATAAGAAATCATGTCATCATATGGAATTTGTGTCTTAAATGCTTAAAACATCATATAAAAAATCACATCATAAGTAAGTGCATACATAAGCATACACATAACACAAGGAGAATCATAAAGGCTTCCAAAAAGATGTATCTCGTATATATCTCTTCAAAATGTGTCTGAGTGTAGTAGGAGATCGCAAGCTCAACAAAAAAAATGGTGTTTATAACATAAAATGATATGATACAATGATACAATGAGGCAAATGTAATATTGTGTTGCCTCCACCCTTAGATTTGGTAGGTTTAGGTGGTGCAACCATGGAAGGTCTAGCCTCAGTCTACCCTATAGGTACATCAGGTGCGTCTACACCTTTCTATGTTGGTCTGACTAGATGAAGCACCACCCTATTGTTCTATGCCCTCTAAGAGCTATTGGATCTCTAAGAAGTTGTATAAATAGGCACCTCCTACTCCGTTGACACAACACACTCGTAATGAACTCACCAATAATCAATCTCTCTCTAAGAATCTATGTCATCCTGGTACATCCTATTGATGGTTTTCTATAGATTCAGATCCTGGAACCCCTTAATGAATTCCCTTACCTCCTCTCAGGCCTTCCTAGTCCTAGCCTTGGCTACCTACCTCTCTCTCTCTCTCTCTATCTTATTACTATAACTGATGGTGATGATAATGAAGACTGACTAAGATCAAAGGTATAGAAGATAGTAGAAAGATTAGATCACTTATTGTCTTGTCATTGATGTCAAGCAATTGATTTCTGATTTATGTTGTTTTGTCATATCATTCAAAGTTTGATGTAAGTTTGAAAGAGTTAAAGAAGAAGAAGTAAAATGTTATGAAGTTAAAGAACTTAATTGGGAAACTGATACATATAAGACAATGTTAAGGTTATGATGATATAATTTTTTTCTACCGAACATTTAATTATATCAAGTCGGTCAAGAAGATTAGTCAAGTCAGTAAGAAAAACAGTTTGGCTACCGAGTAGAAAAAGTCATTAAGTAAAAGCAACAAGTAATTTTCAGTAAAGAGAAAGGAAGTGAAGACACCGAGCAGAAGGTTTCAGTCACTGAGAAAAGAACATAAATTAAATACAAGGAGCAAAAGGAAATTTAATGTTGAGTTATGATGAGCTAGAAGATTCTAATGACGAGGAAGAGTTAGTTGAAGAGATCTACGATTAGGAAAATTCAAGATGATGATCTATGGTATAGATCTAAGCCAAAAAAAGAGAAGATACAAGTTCCAAGAAATTTGAAGTTCCAAGGTGATGATAAAATGTTTAACCAAGATCTAAATTCAATGAGTTAGTGTATGAGGATGATCAGACGGTTGAAATTAATCAAAAGAAAATGTGATAAAGGAGATTAAGTGGAAAAACAAAGTCTATATAAAGGATGAATTTGCATGAACAAAAGGTTGGCAAATTGAAGGGTTGATGAGTCACCAACCGATGCAGTGAAGAAGGAAAAGGTTGAATTCTAAGTTAGAAAGCTGAATTTGATGAAGTGTTGAAACCAGTGGAAAGTGAAGGATTAAAGTGAAGACAAAGAGCGCACAAGGGATCTGATTATGCAAAGATAGTTGTAGATTCATAGGTCAATTTATATGTTGTTACTTATTAACATTTTTATCAGAAAATATCTTAACCGAGAGGACTTAACATTCTTATTGTAAAATCCTTGCAAGAGGTAAAATTCTAAAGAGTGTTTGAAGACCTTTAACCAGGCCAATCCTAAAGAGTGTTTGAAGACCTTTAACCAGGCCAATCCTAATACGGTGAATATCCTAACAGATCTGAGGAAAATCCCTTAAATGGGTCACATTTAACAGTGTGCATTCTAATCTTTAACCATATTTTCTTTTAACAGAGCATACTTTAGAAGAGTATTTCTTTAGTGGGTGACAATTCCCACAATGGTTTTTCCCAAATTGGGTTTCCATGTAAAATACTAGTGTTATATGTGTTGAATTATTATTGTGAATGTTATTATTGAGTGATAAAGTTAATTTAATGTTTAATGTTGAAGTGAATCTAACCGAGTTGATAGCGAGTTTAATCAGAGAAATTTTTTAAGATACATAGAATCAAGGATTACTAATTCACCCCCCCATCTCTGTAAATCAACAATTGGTATCAGAGCTAAGTACTCTAAAGGGATAAGTTTGAAAGACTTGCGTAAAATATTTGAAGATGTATAGGAGAGAAGTACCTAAGATGAACAAGAAAATTTTATCAACATGGAAAAGTAAGATGAGGTTATACCTATCTAGAATTGGAGAATCTACACTCAATCTTTTGGATAATGACTACACTCTACCACCTCCTAGACCTATGATGGTTGATTAGATGAAAGAAAATAAGGAACACAACTCAGTAATGATTGAAATTTCTTCCTCCCTTATCAATGTTGAATTCAATGACATTAAGGACTGCATTACTACGAAAGAGATGAGGGATAAGCTTGCACTATTTTATGGAGGTGATCTGCATGTACAAAAATCAAAGGTTGACAATCTCAAAGGAAAATTTTATGAGATGAGAATGAAAGATGAAGAGAACACTGTTCAATATAGTTTCAGAATCAAGGAAGTGGTAAGTGCCATCAGAGGTTCTAGTGGAACATTAACTAGAGAAGAAGTAGTAAGCAAAATTCTAAGAATTCTTTCGTCTAAATATGGTATTCGGTTATCTTCTATTCAAGAATTGTGATCCATACCAAATAACATTGTTACTCTTGATGCCTTGATCGGTAAGATGACTACATTTGAGCTTAGTGATTATGATAACATTCTACCGACTATTGAAAAAACTTTTAAATTATCTTTAACCATTGGAAGTTCAAGAAAAGAAAGAGATGTCCACCACAACTCAGGAAGAAGTGATTATGATAGTATACTAACCGAAGAGATAGAACAAGAAGAATTGGAAGCATTGTTGGCAAAGAGGCTACCAAGAGAAAAAGGAAAGTATTAAGATAAACTGCCTCTGAAATATTTTAATTACAACAAGATTGGTCAAATTGCATCAAGTGTCCTGAAAATGATAGGAATGATAAAAGTGACAAGAAGGAAAACAAATACCAGAGGTTTAGGGACTACAAGGACAAAGGAAAGAAATCATGTTACCTAGCTGAAGAAGGAGTAACTGATGATGAATATGATGACACAAAAGAAAGTGTGGAAGTTGTCTATATTTGTATGAAGGATGATTCAAAAGAAGAAAAGTATGAAAATAAAAAATCCCTTATTTCTCAGGTTAGAAAAAATGACCCTTGGATAATTGTTAGTGGTTGCTTACATCACATAACTGATGACATTGATAAGTTTGAGAACCTAGAAGAGTATGATGGAGGATTTGTTAGATTTGGCAATGATGCTCCATGTTCTATAAAAGGAAAAGGATCCATTGTATTGAATGATAAGATCATATGTGATAATGCTTATTGTGTTCAAGGACTAAATTGAAACTTTTTGAGTGTTGCACAATTGAACAACATTGGTCATTAACCGGAATTTCAAAATAGAAAAGTGAAGATTATGGTCCTGATAGAGATTTGATTGAAACCAGTGAACAATCAAAAGGTAACCTATTTTACATTGATACTGTTACAAAGATTTTCTTGTTTGTTAAAGTTGAAGATGTTTGGTTGTGGCATAAAAGACTCTTTCATGTAAATTTTAAAAACATGATTAATGTGAGCAAAAAGAATAGCGTCATAGGTCTACCATAATTAATAAATTCTGATAAATTGATGTGTAAGGAATGTCAGATTGGTAAGATGACCAAATCAAATTTCTCAAGAAAGTCTTACTCATCTAATGGTATTTTGGAATTAGTTCATACTGATCTATGTGGCTCTATGCGAATACAAATTTATTATGGTGATCAATATTTTATTTTTTTTGTTGATGACTACTCAAGAATGATGTCCATAATGTTTCTAAAAGAAAAGTATGATGCATTCCAAATGTTCAAATGGTATAAGGCAAGAGTTGAGAAGGAAATAGGTAAGAAGTTCAAATGTTTAAGATCAGATAGAGGAGATGAATTTATCTCTAATGAATTTATTGTCTTCTGCAATGAAAATGGAATCACAAGACAAGTATATGTACTGAGGAATCCACAACAAAATAGCATACCTAAAAGAAGGAACAAATCTATAGTTTATTGTGCTAGAACATTATTGATTGACAAAGAGGTTGTACAAACATTATGGATAGAAGCCATTAGTACTATTGTCTACACTCTCAACCGAGTACAATTGAAGAAAGGCACAAATGAAACCCCTTATGAACTTTGGTATGGGCATACACCGAATGTTAGTTACTTTGAAATCTTTGGAAGTAGGTGTTACATACTGAAATATGCTAGGAATGGAAAGTTTGATTTTAAAGGAGATGAAGGTATATTCCTAAGATACTCCTCAAAGAGAAAAGCCTATAAATGTCTATTACGGCTACTAAAAATATTATGTAAAGTGAAAATATGAGGATTGATGAATTTGTAGAAAGAAATGAAGAAGATAGAAAAAGAGAGCCAGAAGATTATCAAAGCTTTGCATATGTACAAGAAATTATTTTGGGTAATGTAACTGAGCTACAATAAGAAATTGAGGAACCAGTTGAGCCTCCACCAAGAGATGAAAATGTTGAAGAACAGCCTACCAAACCTGTTTTAGTAAAATATGTGAGAAGACACTACTCACCGAGAAAAATTATTGGAGACAAGAATGCAAGAGTCATGAAAAGAAGTAAGTTGAAAGATAATACATGTTTAATTTCTGAATTTGAGCCAAGACTAGTCAAGGATGCACTTGATAATGAAGACTAGATTAATGCAATGAAAGAAGAGATTGATCATATTGAAAAGAACAACACTTGGTCACTAGTACCAAGACCTAAGGATAAGAATGTGATTGGTACAAAGTGGATTTTCAGGAATAAACTCAATGAAAATGGAGATGCGATCATAAATAAAGCAAGATTGGTTTGCAAAGGGTATGCACAAGAAGAAGGTATTGACTATGGTGAGATATTTGCCCCTATTGCTAGATTAAAAGGTGTAAGAATTTTACTTGCATATGTTTCCTATAAAGGATTCAAAATTTATCAAATAGATGTTAAGTCTACATTTTTTAATGGAATTCTTGAAGAAGAAGTGTGCATTGAACAACCTGAAGGATTTGTTGATAATTCTAAAAAGGATATGGTATGCAAACTACACAAGGCACTATATGTCTTGAAGCAAGCACCCTGAGCATGGTATGAAAGATTACATTCATATTTAATCAAGATTGGATTCCAAAGGACAAGTGAAAAAAATAATTTGTATCTGAAATGTGATAGTACTGATAAGATTTTGATTGCTGAATTTTTTGTTGATGATATCATATTTGGAGGAAATGAATCAACTTATAAATCATTTTATTAAGAGATGAGAAAGGAATTTGAGACGTTCATGATAGGAGAGTTAAATTATTTATTGGACTACAAATTCAACAAGTTAAAGATGGGATCAACATAACATATTCAAAGTATATCAAGGAGATCCTAAAGACATTCAGTATGGAAGAGTCAAAACCAGTTGGTACACCGATGCCTACTAGTTGTAAATTGTCAAAGGAAGATAAGACAAAGGAATTAAATGAAACACTCCACCAATCCATGATTGGTAAGCGATGATATGTTGTTCATAGTAGGCCTTATATTGCTCATGTTGTTGGTATTGTTGCTAGATTTTATGTCAATCCAAAGGAAACACACATGTCTACAATGAAAAGAATATTTAGATATCTGAAAGGGACTGAAGACTTTGGTCTACTATACAAGAAAGGAGGAGATTTTGATTTGAAGGTATACACTGATGTTGATTGGGCTTGAAACATTGATGATAGGAAAAGCACAAGTGGCAGGGATTTCTTTTAGGAGAAAGATTAGTGACATGGTTAAGAAAGAAACAAAGTTGTATTTCGTAGTCTACTGTCAAAGTTGAGTATGTTGTTACAACTATGAATTGTTTAAAAATTGTGTGGATCAAACAATTACTTGAAGGTATGAAAGAGGAGATTATTGATCCAGTTACAATTTGATGCAGGAGCATCTTGGGTCCTTGGCAATCCTATATCACCAAAAACAAGTTAGATTTGTTAAATATACTAGGTAGCTACTCTTGGGTTCTCAGTGATGTTTTCCTGTTTCCACCGACGGGGCTCATTTTCTACTCAGTTCCTTTATTCACCTAGTTGGCTCGGTTGGTTCACCAAGTTATTTTTTGTTGCTCGGTAATCTTGCTCTCCAAGTAGTTTATTTTGGATTCCTGTTGAGGTTGACTTGTGCATTAAATTTTGGTTGTGGAGTTAATGGTTACATTGATCATTGGGAAGTGTGTGGACCTTGATTTGGTCATTTCCTTCTCCAATGTTGGATTTGAAGTTTGCCTTGTTTCGGTAGCCTCTTGTACAAATAAAGTAGTTTGTTGTAGTTTTAGGATCAGTTTTGAGAGATAGGAGATAGGTTCTGGAAGTTGAATCCTCACATGCTAGAGGACTATTGTAATTGAGTTCTGATGATATTTGATTGTAACTAAGAAGGCCTTACAGCCTGACATGTATGAGGTTATTCTTGAATAATATATGAATTATCTGCATTCTCTCTCTCCATGCTTGTGTTATTGCTTCTGTTTGATGTTTCTGCAAGGAGGTTGGTGATTTGGGTGTGACTTTGGCCCCTCATCCCATCTCCCGTGTATCACAATTTACTGTGATAATACTAGTGTTATTAACATATCAAAGAATTTGGTGATGCATTCAAAGACAAAGTACATTTATATCATGTATCATTACTTGAGAGAACAAGTTCAAGACAATCATGTGATATTGTCATATGTGAATTCAAAGGAGAAGATAGTTGATATATTTACCAAACCACTATCGAAGGATTCTTTTGAATTTCTTCAAGGTAAGTTAGGGGGTTCTTCCCCTTTCTAAAAGTCACTAAGGCAAGATGCATGTTGCATCAATTCAAGTTTTCACCAGAATATCTATTTTGTGAGTTGATTCTAGTGTTCGCTCTTTGCATGATCCCTGAATTTGTGAAAGATGTTTATGTCTAAAATGAGAAATTAGTACATTTGAGGTATGATTCACTGTCTCAAAAAATTTCCAGGAGTATGTGCCTTTGGCATTGTTGTCAAAGGGGGAGAAGATTATGGAAGATTGCAAAGAGGGAGAATATGCTAAGTTGAAGATTAATTGAGAGAGATCGCTATTGATGGTTATAGTGATAGAGGGAAAAGATGTACAGAAGAAGATAAAGCTCAGAGGGAGTAAAGTACAAAGATTGGCAGTAAGTGTTTCCATCAACAATTGAACAATGAAGATTGTTAGTGAGTGTTTCCATCAATTCCAAAGAGGGAGATTGTTACTATAATTGATGGTGATGATGATGAAGATTGACTAAGATTATAGGTATGCAAGATAGTAGAAAGATTAGATCAATTATTATCTTGTCATTGATGTCAAACAATTGATTTCTAATTTATATCATGTTTCCATATCATTTAGAGTATTATATAAGTTTGAATGAGTTAAAGAAGAAGAAGTAAAATGTTGTGAAGTTGAAAAACTTAATTGGGCAACTGATACAGATTAGACAATGTTAAGGTTATGATGATATAATTTTTTTCTACCAAACACTTAATTATATCAAGTCGGTAAAGAAGATTAATCAAGTCGATAAGAAAAATAGTTTAGCTACCGAGCAGAAAAAGTTCTTCGGTAAAAGCAAAGTAAGTTTTGGTAAAGAGAAAGGAAGTCAAGACATCAAGTATAAGGTTATAGTCATTGAAAAAGGAACAAAAATTAAATACAAGGATCAAAACGACATTTAATTTTGAGCTATGATGAGTTGGAAGATTCTAATGATGAGGAAGAGTTAGTTGAAGAGATCTACGATCTGGAAGATTCAAGATGATGATCTATGGTACAAATCTAAGTGGAAAAAAGAGAAGATACAAGTTACAAGAAAGTTCAAGTTGAAGGTTATGATAAAACATTTAACCGAGATCTAAATTCATTGAATTAGTGTATGAGTATGATTAGATGGTTGAAATTAATCAAAAGAAAATGTGATCAAGGAGATTAAGCGACAAAACAAAGTCTATATAAAGGATGAATTTGTATGAACAAGAGGTTGGCAAATTGAAGGGTTGATGAGTCATCGACTGATGCAGTAAAGAAGGAAAAGGTTGAATTCTGAATCACAAAGTTGAATTTGATGAAGTGTTGAAGCCAATGGAAATTGAAGGATTGAAGTGAAGGCAAAGAGCACACAAGGGATCTAATTATGCAAAGATAGTTGCAAATTCATAGGTCAATTTATATGCTATTACTTATTAACATTTGTATCAAAAAAATCTCTTAACCGAGCGGACTTAACAGTCCTATTGTAAAATCCTTGCAAGAGGTAACATTCTAAAGAATGTTTGAAGACCTTTAACTAGACCACTCCTAACAAGGTGAAGATCTTGAGGAAAATCCCTTAAATAAGTCATATTTAACATTGTGCATTGTAATCTTTAACTAGATTGGCTTTTAACCGAGCATACTTTAGAAGAGTATTTCTTTAGTGGGTGACAATTCCCACAATGGTTTTTCCCAAATTAGGTTTCCATGTTGAATACTAGTGTTATATGTGTTGAATTATTATTGTGAATGTTATTGTTGAGTGATAAATTTAATCTACTATTAATGGTTAATGTTGAAGTGTTTCTAACCTAGTTGACACCAAGTTTAATCAGATTTTTTTTTAAGGTAGAGAGTATCAAGGATTACTGATTCACCCCCCCCCCCCACTCTCTCTCTCTCTCTAAGTATGTAACCGACTCTGAGCCTCTTCCATTTCTGTTCTTATGTCTACCTCAATTTCCCTATTGTTTGCCCATGTCACCATCCTAAGTTCTCCCTTGAGTATACCTTGAAGGTCCCTAATTTGATCCCTTAGACTCTTAACATCAACATTTTTCCCATCATCCTATCCCTCTCCCACATCCATATGCTTCTTCACCCACTCACCCACATATACATTGTTGTCACAACCTCATCTCCCCCCTAATCATCATCCCCCTCACTACTACTATTGCTCTCACTACTACTCGCCTCACTATCTGAATATGAGAAGGAGGATCCACTACTATTAGCTCCCTCACCCTCTCCCTCTATTGAGGAAACCACCTCTCTTTATTCTGCGTCCCTCCATACTAACTAGGGTACCTCCTAATCCTTTCCCTCCTCCTCATCCAATATGATCCTCATTATTGTTGATGGACCACCATCCCCACCTCCTCCATCTCCATCTCTACCTCCTGCATCTCATCCATCTTTGTCCCTTCCATCCCTTCCCCTCCCACCTCCCCTACCACCTCTCCCTCACCCTCTCCCTCTTCTTGTAGAACCCCCTCCTTTCTGAGACATCCTCAAAATCACACCCATTATAGGAACTAAAACATCAATAAGTGAGGTAGGATTGTGACTCACCCACCATACATCATAATGTGGTGTGGTACCAACATCAATGATGGTAGATCTCCAGCCCCATCTACCTAGCCTCAATCCCTAAAAATCCAACTTAGAAGCATCAATAGGGATCACTAGACCCCAAGTAGGAACATCTAGTTATCTATACATAAACTAAGCATATGATTCATTATCTAAAAACCCGCTTAGGGTTATACAAGTCAATCATGTGGGTTGAATCGATAGTCTAAATAATAAGAAATCTTGTATGTCTACATAATGAAAGGTGAGTCTCCTCACATGCCCAAACTGGACAAGACCTATATGGCCTCCATATAAAATAAGAAAACATATCTAGATGGTACCTCCAATAAACTGTATGACCTTAGTGACTCTAAATAATGGACCCCTCATACATGTATATATAGGAGTGTCCCTCTAGAAGACCTTGAATAATAATGGGCCAACAGATAACTATATGCTCCAAAGCCCATATATGTAGTAATGTGACCCCACAACTAATATACTTAATGTCATGGTAATCTATGTATAATATATGAAAATGAATATGAGCCATCATGCATGAACTCCAATCATATATTGTCCTATCTTGAAACATAGCCCTCAGTACCTTTCCCCCATACAACAGAGAACCCATGTTGTCTAGAGTTTGGACATAACACTCCCCCAATCAAACTCCTGAGAATCACGGTAACCCTTTCAAATCTCTCTTTTAATCTAGCCCATGAAATATTATAGGGATTTATCATCCCCAACTGATCCTTGGGCAACCCTACAAGATCTGCTAATGTTGTAAGACCAGGCTAACATAGAAAATCAACTAATGCAACATACATAAGAATATGAAGAATTTGGTAGACATCCACCAAAGTGACTATTGCCTCTATAGTAGGTAAATGAAATATGTGTGAATCTGAGTGCCATCTCTCCAATAAAGAAAAAATCAAACCATGATTCATTGTGATCTCAAGCATGTAACATACCTAGTAAAGGCCTGACAACATCAATATGTCTCTTTGCCTCTTACAATTGAAATTGCAAAGACATCCCTACTAGCCTCAACTCTCAACATTTGAATATATCATATAATATTTCCAAACATCGAAATCAGCTAAACACATCAATAACGTGATAGAAATCCAATTGAAAAGATTAAAAAAAACATATTTTATCAATTATAAAATCCTTTTATTAAATGTGAAACAGTTACATCAAATACAAAATGCTTATAAAAATTGTGAAACACATAAGGCAATTGCGATAATAAATTTGCAAATGCAACATTAAACATGGTCAAATGTGATAGACTTATCAATTGTGACATTAAACGTGTAATTGTGGCACATAATTTGTAATTGCGACAAACCCAAGGGTCGATTGCAGCAGACATTTTTTTTGGGGGAAAAACATAATATTATAAATGTGCAATAAATGTAATAATTAATACGCAAGGTTCAGATACTCACTATTGGTTTTCTACCCTCTAGATGACGATGTGTGCACACTTGGTTAGAGAGGTGCACGACTCCAAAGAGGCCCGCCATCGCTGATCAAATGCAAGGAAATGATTAAAAATGCTTACCAATTTTAGAAGCTCCAAGGATGCAATTAAGTGACGAAAATGAAATCCTAGTCACTATTTATAGCCTATAGATCGAAACCCTAATTCTCCACCATGGACCCTAGGAACTTTAAACTATAATATATTTCACACTATTGCTTCATTTTTAAAATTGTTTGATCTTGCACACATTATTCAACAATGTCAACAAATTAATTTTGATTTTGCATAGTTTCACTTAATTTATAAAGGGGCATAAATTCACCTGCTATCGCTAGGGCAAGATGGGTCAGGACTTGAATTGAAAATTCTTTAACACGGTGCTCAAAATTACATTGTCTCAAAAAAGGGCCAATGTAGACACCTAAAATTGTCTCATGCTTGCAAATATCTAGTAATCACTAATTATTCCTCTATTAACTAAATAGTTATTTAATTATTTAATTAATCATATTTATTCCTCTAATTCTTTATTAATCAGTCTTTTCATCATTTAATCATTCCCTAATGTTAATTAAACAATTAGTATTATTTAATTAATTTACCTTTAATTATATAGTCTTTAATATTTAATTAAATTCAATTTCATTTTTCCATAATTTAAATAATTATTCCTAATTATTTAAATTGACTAAGTAGTTCCTCTAGTTAAATTAATTTCAATTTTCATTATTCTCATCCCACTTCTAATTTCATTCTAATTTTTAATTAAATTCATCTTTCTCCAAAATTGAATTTTTAATTCAAATTAATTCCAAAATATCTCAAAAATATGAAAAATCAAATTTATGAGTTTAGCAAAATTTTAAAATTACAAAAAATCATTTGAAAATAAAAAATCAATTCTTTGCCCAAATGCATTTTGGAAACTCTTATCTTCGGATCTAAAAAATCCTCTAAATCCCATCTTCTCTTCTTTTTTCCTAAATTAACTCTCTTCTTTTGAGTTTAAATTGGAAATAAATCTCTATCTCTAGAAGTTTCCCAAAATATTTCAATCTCTAATTATCTCAACCACTCGTCTTGATTTTCCTAGATTAATCTTGATCGTTCATTCAATCTCGAATCTCTATACAAACCTACCTTTTTTCCAAATTGAAGGATCTAGTTTTTGAGTAGTATCTAACTTATGTAGGTTTTCTTATTTCATTTATAAAATCAAGTTATCATTTTCATAATATTTATTGAAACTCTGAGTGGAATGTTGCAGGAATTAACACTAAGTGTCATCAATTCCAAATTCTAACAAAGTGCAGAGAGGAAATAGAAGTAGATAAGCGTAGATAATAATTGTTTTCTTCATTTGAGTTATTTATTTTAGGTCTTTACTTATTTCTTAGATTCTATTGTTTGTAGGGTTTATATGGTGTTTAGTAGTTGGGTTTTGATAATCATCTAGTGCTACTAATCCTTCTTCTTGAGCCTATGCAGATTCCTAGATGACACAAGTCAAGCAAAATGAGTAACTTGGAAAGCTATTTTATTCCTTTTAATTTTTTCACACTCATCTTTGAATAACTTCTAACTATGAAAAATGTGATTTTTTTCAATTATTTATGTGTATTGATCTTAGAGAAAACTCCTTGGTTATACATGATTGAGTCAAAGTAATACTTGAATGGTTGACCTCTTGAGAACTTTGACACTTCACCCTTATGAGCATCACCTAGATGAAATGAATGTTAAGTGAACCATTCATATGCATAAATTAAAGTTTATGCGAATTACTAGTCTTAAAATATAAATAAATAGAGTTGACTAGCAATTATATATTTAAATCATAATAAAATAACATTATTAGGATCATGTTGCCATTCAATATCATAATTGTAAAGTTTTTTCATGTGGTTGAATGAAGAAGGTAATCTTTTTTTTTTCTATTTTTTCACTTGTGTGAAGTGATAGTCAAAATTTATGAGGCCTTTATTTCACACATGTCATGGGCCTTTTAAAAGGTCTCATTTGTCTTTATCAAGTTTATTTTTCTCAAAGCCAAGCCTTTTCTTTCTACTATGTTCCCACTTTCATGCTTGGTTTCTCTCAAGGTTTATTTCCCTCTAAACAAGCATGTATGTCCTTATTAAACAATGGAGAAGATCTATCTTAGGTCCTTTCCTCATTTGCCATATGTGCAAGATCTTTAAATGGGATTACTAGTATATGGAGAGTGTTATCAAAATGGTAATTTAGGAGGGAATTGTAATCCCTAATTGTCCAATAATTCTCTTCCCTTATTAAGTTTTAATGCCATTTGTTAAACATGCCAAATAACTAAGAGGGCAAGGGACGAGGAGGGGGGGGGGGGGGGGGGTAAATCAATTATTTCCAAACACTTTCTAAAACTTTTACTCTATCGATAAACTCATAAACAATAGAAATATAAACTTTTGATCTATTGGTTAATCACATTAAACATTCATATTAGATGTAAACACGAAATTACATAAATACCAAGACAAAGAACACATGAATTTACATTGAAACCCAAATTGGGAAAAACCACAGCGAATAAAATTAAACACCAGTTAAGGTGATTTTTACAAATGTTCACTGTCAATTTTCTCACTATGGTTGGCTCACTACCGATTGGGCTAAATACCCTTATACAAAAAGATATTTTTTATAAACAAAACATGAACTGATAAGATTTCATCTAAACATGCATAAAATGGTTTTACTATTAAACACAGTTACCACATCCAACAATAGATTCAAATATTGATATTCTCTCTGTATACCACTATCTAATTCACTATAAATTTGTATGCATATGCCCTCCTTGATCTCTCAATTATCTTCCACACTTAGCCTCAACTTGCACACATCATTGCGTGAAGAACTTGTTCCATATCTTCTTCCACATTCACATACTAATCATTGACATACACTCGCACACATCAAATACAAAAGGTTTTTCCTTATTTATATAGATATTTGATCATACACATGTCAACCACACCAAAAGAATGTGTTGGCCTCAAATCAAAAAGATAGTTCAATTATGTTTAATGCATTACCACCTATTGTAAATCTAGGACACACTTAATAAAATATTATAACATGATACTCTAGAAACAAATATAGATCACACTTAAGATGTTTACAATGCACATTACATTTAATGATACTATTGGAACACAACAACCAACACCATGTCTTGATCACCATAACTTCTGAACTAGCTGGTTGGTGAAACAAAATAGAACATGTCTAGAATGCAATACTAAAACCATATAAAGATCTACACAAGAGTCTAGATATCATAAACATCTGGAAGAAAACTATAAGCATAGTAATCACCAGGAACCGATAGACAACTTCATACAACACTACTAACCAAAAGCATACAAGTGTACCAAAACATGTAACCTAGGAATAGAAACGAGTACAGCTTCCATGAAACACCCAAATTATCCATAATGAACCCATCCTATGAATAACTGAAACCTCTGATGCATTATCAACAACCAACAAGTACATAACCAAGATTACCAACAACCAACTGATACCAGCAAGATGTTGGTATGAAGGTTTTGACATCAATGACAACAATGCCAACAACAATTGAATCTATAGTGGAAATTCATGAGGCCTTTATTTTTCATGTGTTATGGGACTTTTAAAAGGTCTCATATTGTCTTCAAATTTATTTTGCTTGAAGCAAAGCCTTTTCTTTCTATTATGTTTCCACTTTAATGCTCGATTTCTATCATGGTTTATTTCTCTCTAAACAAGAATATCTATGTCCTTATTAAACCATGGAGAAGATGTATCTTAGGCCCTTTCCTCATTTCCCATATGGGAAAAATCTCTAAATAGGATTACTATAATATGGAGAATGCTATCAAAATGGTAATTTGGGAGCGGATTTTAATCCCCAATTGTCTAATAATTGTCTTCCATTATTATTTTTTAATGGTATTTCTATCAAATGCTTTTGATTTGCTACAAAATTTATCTTTACTTGATAATTTTATAACATATTTTGTTTGAAATGAGTATTTGGAGGTTTTTGTGGTAAGGGAAGTTATGATGGATTACAATCTCTTTTCAAAAAAGGAAATGGTTGTTGGTTTATTTCCCTCCAAGTATCTAATGAAAATTCCTTTGTATTCCAGAGTGTTTGATCTGATGAAGAATTCATTGGCATTTGAGAATTGTCAAAAAATTGACAAAGAAATGGAGATTTTTGTGGGTACTTTGTCACCTCTCTTAGAGAACAAAATCAAAGGTGTGTTCTTTTTTATGCATCATATATTAGCCTACTTCCTACTACCTCGAAAAAAATGATAGAAAGGGTGGATGATAGATAGGTTGTTGTAGATCAAGCTTAAGAAGGTCCTTCTTGTCCCCTAGTTTAAGAAATTGGGGAATCATCCCATGTGTTAGGTTGGTGTCTTGCTGCAAAAAATTCCACAGGTTTGAGTGTAAGGGTCCTTAGTTTTTTGGATATGATTATCATACCATAGAAGCAATGTTTTCTCAATATCCAAGGTTGCATGGTTTTGTTTTTCTTCAATTTAGTGGATGGGTCATGCTGATAGTTAATTTTATCTAGGTTTTTTGGCTCCATATCAATTGTATTTTCCTCCTTTGCAACACACTTTGCATGTTTTTTATGGATTTGCCCTTAGGATTTTTGGGTTCTATAGTCTTTGGTACTTGGTAGGTGGTTATATCAAACCCTATATTCAATTTTGGGTTATTTTGTAATAAACCTTTGTAATTATTTTATATTAATATAAATTTCACATGTTTTTATTTTAATGCCAAAAAAATAACATTATTAGGATAGAAGAATTTGTTTTTGAAACGGACAAACTATTTTTTAAGATCCACCATTCAAATTTCACAAAAACCAAACCGAGATGATTCAAGCTATTTGTAGGTTTGTTGATATTTTCTCCTCCTCATTACTTGTTGATGTAAGTGCAAGTTTATCATTTCTCCTCCTCAACCCTTTTCCCAAGTATTTTTGTATGCAAATACATTATTTGTTTGCAAATACAAATCCATATTCACATCTATTTTCCATTCACAAAGAAGATATTGCAACATTTTCTTAGTTTTGGGGACAAAACCACATCAAAGATAGAGATTTTCTTTTGGAAAATTTAGTTTTCACTATACTTTTTCATCGGCAACTTAGGATGGACTAAGGTTTTATCTATTGAAAGGGAAATTTAGAATAATTAAATATTATGTTCATGGTAAAATTTCCTTTCCAAAGATGGCGTAATTGATTTGGTAGGACTAATTTAATAATGGGAAAGGATGAGTCTGAGAAGGGGACACAAAAATTGTACTTAAATAACAATGGAGGACCCTTCGCAAGCTCAACCAAAAAAATATGAAGAAACTGATGATAATTTTTAAAACACCTAATAAATGACACATATAAGCTCCTAACGAATATAAGTGTTTTGATTAATCGAAGGTCAAAAAGAGGCCAAAAGCATGTTCCATGACAAGAAAATAAAGAGAAATAAACAAATCTGAAAATACAATTCTACAGGGATTCCATTTGTGATTCCAGGTACCTAAACCCTAGTATCAATGTTTCTATTTATCACTTTGCTTATTATGTCGCTCTAGAATTGAATTTACATTTTTAAAATGTTATGATTTGTTTCACTTGTAGTGTTGTAAAATAGAGTTCATTTCTTGTTATGCTATTGTAAATTTATGTGCATTTATTGTTAAATTTAATAATTGATTAAAAAAATTATTATACAATTTAATACAAGAAATTTGATATACATTATAGATTATATAATTAAAAGTTTTAAAACTTCTAAAATCAATGGTTGACTTCTCTTCCTTTCCCCCCTTTCTCTCCCTCTATATATATTTATCTCCCCCCAACCCCCTCTCTCTCTGCATCCTTCTCCTTCTTAGTCTCCATCCCCATCTCTATTTCTATCTTGATCCTCGATCTCTATCTCCTTACTCCTACTCTTTGCTCCTCCTAATTGAAATCATGTAATGCACAAATGTATGCAATAAACACACTAATATTTATTTTATTTTCTTTCCAATTTTTCGCACCTATTTGGAGTACTCAATGCACACCAAGATGCCATCGATAGCTTAACATAATATTTTTTTCTCCTACATTTAAGAAAGAAGTTCCATAAAACACTTACATTCCAACACAAAACACTTTGCATTAAAATGTAAAGTTAACAATGACAGATCAACTAAACAACTATTATATGGACTACTTATTTTCCAAATCCATAGAAGATAACTAAGAATAAGAGATAACTCATTATGAAAAAAAGATCAACTATCTTCTTCTCTATCTTGACCTCTTATACTTAAAAAATCTTCTATTTTATGTAAAGCTTTAATAAATAGAGTATTTACTTAAACACTTCCCCTACATATAGTAAAGAGATAATGGCTTTTGTTATGGATACGTTCTACAAGTTGTAATGTCCCATTTTTGGGATATTATAAGTCAATTAAATAATTACATTTAAGTTTTCATATTATATTAGATTTAATGACAACTTCATTTAATTATTTAATAAAGTTTTAAAATGACTTTAGTGGAGCTTAGGGAAAATTAATAGTCATTTTAATCTAAAGAGTGGGATAACAAAGAGACGGAAAATTAATACCAAGAAACAAGTAGAGGGAAAACGAAGAGTCACAGGGATATACTATTAAAGAACTTTTAGAGGCCCTTTCTAACATACTTGTTTTATGCTTAGTTATTATTTTATCTTGGAGATTTTGAGAGCTTCTAGCTTTCAGTTTTGAAACCTAAGGATGAAAACCTTCAAGATTTCTCAGTGGAATGGATGGAAACCCAATTCATTTCTTTAGTGGATTCATGATTGAGTTCACATCTGGGAAATTTTTTTAAGTCTTCATCTAAAGACAAACTTGCAGTAATAGAGGTATTTCATATCTATTTAGAAAATATGATTGTAATTTATCTACTTTGATGATAATATTCATATGTAATTTTAGATCTCTATTTCAACTTGATATTATATAATTTCAACATAATATATTGGATAAATTCAAATTAGTTTGCATGAAATTTTTTTGTTTGAATTCATGTAGAACATTTGGTAAAATTTGGAGAAAATATCCATAAGGAGATATTTCAGTGGTATCAAAGCTAGTTTTCCTACCAACCTGTGAGATTTCATAAGTAACAAAAATTAAGATATTTGCAAACCTAAAATATCTTATATTTGAAAGGAGAGAATAGAATTTATTTTATCTTATTACAAAGTTGATTAAGTTATTTGCAAATATGAAGATTTAATTAAATCATGGGCTATATATGCAATGCACTTTAATATTCTAAAGATGTTATTATTGTTGATTATATAAAATCATTCTATTCTACATAATACTTTGTGGGCTGGATTCACTACTTGGTGTGGAGGTATTAGAAGGGAAGATTAATACTTTCTGAGAGGGTTTGACTAATTATATAAATATTGAAAATAACATTTGGTTTTGGGAAATAAAAAGGGTTCATTCACAACCTATTTTTTGTTATATTCATATGGTGAGTTTCTAAACTATATTAAATCTATTGCCATGAATATTAATAAGATAGTAATTTAAGTAATATTTGTGATTTATGAAGAATGTGTATGGCTCCAAGGCAAAGGAAATATAGTGGGAACTTGGAAAGGAAACTTTCATTTATAACATCAATTTAATGTTTGCAAAGTGACTCTATTAATGTTCTAAAATAAATACTTGTTGAGCATACATATATACCTCTAAGGTTTTGCCCGTGAAGGAAATAGTTTTTTGTGGAATACATTCTTGTTGCACCATGAGTTTGAGATGCGGTCATATTTCTTGTAAATTGGATGTGAAGACCTAATTTTGGGAGTTTCAGTTAGTGATTTGAATTATTTCTCAATGTGACACTATTTCCTAGGACAAGCCTTTCTCTTCAAACACAATTTTGATAATACTAGTGCAAGCTCTATATCTCAACATGTTTTCTTTACTTTGATAGAGAAACATTCTCTTGAAAACTCATCAAGCCTCTATAGAGTTGTGAACATGAGTTTAGATTGGTCTTCATGGTACAACTTTAGAACTTCAATGTGTGCAACATTGAAGTATTACAAATGTCATCTTTAGATCCTGAGAAGGTTACACTATCATAAGGGATTTCTTCCTTCTTCATATGGAAACTATGGTGGCTTGTGTACAGGATGATCAAAATATTGCTCAATGTTGGAGAAGAAGTGAATAGTATACTTTTGGATTCCTTCTCATAGGCCAGACTTCCATATTTTATGTTTGGTACCATGCTCAGTATAGAAGAACATATATACAAGGAAGAGGTTTTCTAAAAATTATTTACTGTATGATATCATTGTAATGGTTCTATTACATATCTCTACGAATCTCTGAAGAAATTTTATTTCATCTTTGCAATAAAGGTGGTCAATTAATATACACCATCTCCATTCTTTAAACTAGTAGCAAATAAATTCAATATATCATGGCAAGTTCTTGATAAAATGTAATGGTGTTAAACTTAGCAAGTGATCTAGAGTAATCAGACTGTTTGAAAAAATTACAAGGAATTTAAGTAAAAATTTGATAGAATGTCTTAATAGCTAACTATTTGATAGGATGTCTTCATAATAATGCCAGTGGGAAAAGTTTGAAAAAAAATAGTACTAGAATAGGAGTGGTTATTATAGTGGTATAATGAAAAAATTCTTAGAACCATGACTCTTTTGTTGTAGCTGATATAATATTTTGAACTAGTAGGGTAGGATTTGAGCATACTCTACTTATTTCATTCTTTGAAGCCGCTACAAAGTATTTTCTCCGTGTTTTTGTCTTTGGATGTCATTCCAACTTTGGTTAGAGCTCATTCTAGAGACAATACTTGGTACTCATTTTATGGTCTAAACTAAACAAGCAACAAGCTTTCTCTTACAACAAAGCTACTCTAGAAGAAATTAGCAAACTGTTTGACAGAATGACTTATTATTGAATTGGCGAGGAAGGAGCTTAAATTGGGAGCTACAATGGGGTATCCATTTATAGTTAAATTTGGGACCTTGCACATTTATAAGGAGTGAACTCTGTTAAACAACAACATGAAGAATTGTATTAGCTTGTAAAAAAAATATGTTCAGTTAATGAAGGAGAGAGGAAATAAGTGAAAATTTGATTCAAATTTGAGGTATAAGAAGTGCAAATATTTTTGGGCATAAATAAGGGTAGCATCTTATAATAGTATGACCCGTGGAAGTGTGCATCAAATTTGGTGGAAGTCAGTTTGGGAATTTTTTTGAAGAAAATAGAAGATTCGAAAAGTGATTTTTTCCTTAAGAATTCAATGATATATTTAATGGTGATCAACTAAGGGGCTTGGAGAAAGAAAAAGTAGGAAAGTGGTTGTCTATAATTGGTTTACAGTTAGAGTCCATTAAATTTCTTTATGGTATTCTCCATAATTTGGGGGAATTAGACTCAAATTTTTCCAATGCAGACTACTTGTATTGATGGCTTTTTAATTGGGCTTTACAACCCTCAATGCTCATTTTGGTCCAATACAAGTTTATGGAACATCCTTATCAAAAGGTTAATGTGTAGTTACTATTTTAATAGTTAGATCATAATAATAACAACTACTATAGCACCCTATAATGATGACATACCGAAGAAGGTTCTACAACTGATTGTGGAGAGCCTACATGGGTAACATGATGTCAAAGTCCCTACTTTTGGTAAAAGGACTAAGATTTTAGAAATTATGAAAAGAACTAGATCATTTATTATTATAATGGATCTCAAATGTGATAATTTGATTCTTAAAATGTTTTAATGCTTCTTAATTGAAAGAGGGAAACATCATACAAAGAATGTGAGGGCTTGTATACGAACTATTATGTCCTTAATCTTAGATGAAGAGGATGATATATGCAAGAAATTGTAATTATATTTGTTGGCCATTGGGAGAAAGGAGCATAATATCTCATCTATGGCCTATGAGCTCTCAAAGGGGTTGATTAAGTGGAAAATTAAAAGATTTAAGAAATAGATTATTAAAGATGAATTGATCTCAATGGGCTTATAGGTTGTAGGGTCTTCCAAAAAAGAAAGAACCAAATGAGGAGGAAGCATATTTGTTTCACATGTTAGAAGTCTTGGATACTTGATCACAATTGTGGGGTTAGTAAGAAAGTCAGCCAAATAAGTTTGGACCAATGATGAAGAAGATAGTAATTCCACAACTTTGTTTCAACAAAATAACATAATTGCTTGTGAGTAGATGGATTCAACTATTTTTATTGGTAAGGGATATACAAATAACAATATATGTGACTTGCAAGTTGTAATTGATGAATATTTTGATGATGATTTTATTACTCAAGGAGAGTGCATATCTAAGCCTCAAGATGTTTTCAATGAAGTGCACAAATCATCATATGGTGAGAAATTGTTAAAATGTGATGATATGAAAATAACCTTAACTTTGCATGCAAATCATTCTAACAAGTGTTCTAAGGCTTATGATAACATTGAAAGGTGTGATGAATCATGTGTTATTTATAGTAGTAGTTCACTTATGCATGATAGTGTTTTGTAGGACCAATCAAAGAATGTATTTCAAGATGATGGTGTTGAGACACATACTTTGAAGGATAAATTGAAGATCACCAATAATATGGTTGTTGTAGATTTAGTACATTATGATGACACTCATAGGAAAATTGAATTTCTCTACAGGATGGCTTAGATTGAAAGGAGACAAAGGGGCATGGAAGGTGATTCTTATTTTGTTTACTTGTAGGTGGTCAAAGTAGCCCTTAAATCTATTAAATCTGAATATTTGTATTTACTTTCAGACAAGAATCATATCTTAAAGGTTTCTAAAGTGTATGTTGATAAATTAAAGGGAAAGAAGGATGAGGTTAATAATATCATCATGGAGCTTAAAGATACTCAAGAGATATTGGAGAATATACAAATAACTCTTCAAAAAGTAAAAAAATATATCATTGTCACTAATAATTTTAAGGAGAAGGAGAATAGAGGAAGGATTGAGTTTTTCAAGGAAGTGTTTAAGGAACTTCACAATGTATAATAGACTTATGATTTGGTAATTGTCCCAAAAGATTAAGTAATAAATTCTTGGACCAGCCAAAGCCTGAGAATGCATTGGGAATAAAGGAAAATATTTAGTTGGTTGACAATTCTTTCTTTGAGGTAGATGTTGATTGGACATTTGATAATCCACTCTTTGAGTTAGATGAGGAAGTCCTTTTTTACTCCAATGATGAGAATGGAATTGAGTGTAGGATTTGGGACCCAAGTGCAACTTTTAGTGATGAGTTTTGGTCACAGGATTTGAATAGTGGATCAATTTCTAGAGTAAGTATTGTTTCCTCTTTCTGATCATCTTACACATGAGTTCAATTTTTGATCTACATATGAATTGGATGGATTCTTTGGTTCAATAGATGGCTATTTCCTATTTGAGGGTGGATGGTAGATATGATTTGATCATAGGAGATTGATTTTTAGCTACTTCCATACTCATGACTCCTATATATTCAATGGTCTTTCAAATTGTTTACTTTTGTACTAGTGTAACGCCCCACTAGGGAACCCAAGAGAAATCAACCTAAAACATGTCACTAAGTTTATAGAATATTTTTTTTAAGAGTTTATAAACAACAAGAACATTAACATGGAATCAATTCAGTATAATACAAAGCATACTCATAAAATTAACTCAAACATAGATTACAATTCTCAAGGGTTCCTTAACGTAGAATTACATAAATGTTAACTAATATACTAAGTATAATAACAATACAAAAACCTTCATATAAATGTAAATGAATAACAAGTACATCATCTCATAAATGAAATGTAGATACAATTGATACCATAAGGTATACATAGTAAAATAACATCCTTTGTATATATCACAGTGTATGCAGCAATAAACAAATACAAAGTAAAATAAAAAATCCCAAGAGTATCACAACTGATACATTGATACAAGTATACAGCATAAGAAAGATAAGAGTACATCTCCAATAATGATGAGCAAGAAGGTACAAATACTACAAGGATCATCCAACATTGGTACAAGGATGTTGGAATCTCAAATGATAAAATAATTAATACCAATTGACCTCATCACATCTAAACGGTCCACTCCCACTATGTTGAGGAGATAAAAAAAAACCCCACTAGGATAACAATACCATATCCATTCATAAGGTAGAACTAAGAAAGGGATCATGAAAGCACTCTATCTTAAAAGGAGAAATACATATTGCAAAGAAGATATACTAATCCAAAAATAATCAACACATGTAGGAAACCTAAGATGTGTATAGAGAAGTGTCATCACATATGTCTAACCTTTGATTTTTTCCTAGCAGCCTCTTTGGACGCCAACACTAAAGTGACCATATGCGGTATCAATAACCTCTCATACAGACAAGGCTATTAACTATGTCAGACACACACCTCACTGGGTGACAAGCATCATAATCAATGTACCTTATTATTTAGTTATAATGAATATGTTAGTCTACTTTATGATTTGTGTTATTTTTATTATGATTTAGTAAAGGATTAGGAATTCTTCAATTTGGGTTTTAAAATGAACCTAAGATATATCATGTGATTATGTGTTTGATTATACTTAGAAGATTAGTTAACTTATAAGTAATTATATGTCATGGCACCCTTGAGACTTTTAATTTGTAAATGATTTACAATTTTTAGTATGTATTGTCTTATGCTATAATGCTTTTGTACTGTTATTCATTATTTATTTCAAACTCTTAAGAAAAAAATTATTCAAAAAACTTAGTAACATGTTTTAAGTTAATTTCTCTTGGGTTCCCTAGGGGGATGTTATAACTGGTATCATAGCCCCTATATTAACTTATATAATTCCAGAATCATACATGAGCTAATTGAGACTTCAAGCAATATCTAATCATACGCGTATTAGAGCTCCGATGTTAACCTATGTAATGATTATATTGGTATTAACCCATATAATACCTGGTGTTTTGGATGTATGGATTTACATTGGATTTGATATATGAGGCATTGGATAGTGTTTGATGTCACATGTTTATAATAAGATTAATGGTTATTTTGATAATGGTTATTTACATGTTATCATGTCATTTATGATTATGGGTTATTGACAATACTGACACTACATCTGTACTTACATTGATCAAATGTATGTTTTACTTTTTTGTTGAAGTGTTTGATATGGTATGAGATGGATTTGTAGTTACTTGAATGTGTGATCCACACAATGTACCATTACAAACCATTGTATGTTTTGTGTGTGTGTGTGTGTGTGTGTGTTCGTCTTTATGATGACACGATTGCAGGTACTAAGAATAGTCTTCCATAAATTGGTAGGAGCGAGTGTGCCCTATCGCAATGTCTCAATGGTAAGAGGGGAGATAACAAATAGGTCCAAATCCTAACTTAAACCATTTATTGTCCTGGAATAGTGGACACATTTCTGATTGTTTATCCTTCTAAATTTGTCAAGGTGATGTGAATTTGTGAACCCTCCTTTGTACTTGATTATCATATTTTTGATGTAGTCATTTTTCTCCAAGTTTTCATGCGTGTGGTTTGAGGTGATATTTGTGTTAAAATAGAAAATGAATTTAACTAAAGATAATTAAATGATTGAATAATTAATCTTATTAAAGATTGAAATATTAAATATGGGAGTATTTTAATTAATAAGAATTAATTAAATACATATATTTATTAAAAATATTTAAATTAAAAAATCTAATTATGGAGTTAGAGGATTTAATTAATTATTAAATTGAAAATAGAAATTTAATGTATAATTAATTAATTGATATTTAATTATCAATTTACATATAATTAATATACTATAGTTATTGATGTAAATATTATTATGCAACTTAGTTGCACATTCAGTTCAAATGAAATTAAAATATAAATTAAAATAAAAGTTGAGTGAAATGCTTAAAGTGAGAATTATTAAAATAATTTTTTTACTAAATTTTTAGTTGAGTTTTGAATAGGTTGAAAATGGAGCTTTAACAGTGCATCTAACATTCCTCACTATTCATTTGTAATGTTTGAAGTTGGAATTGGATAAGTCATGTAAATTTGGAAATGCTTGAAAATTAGTCAAGATAAGATACATACCTCATAATGGAACAAATTTGGAAATACCTATTTTTTGAAACCTGCACACAGTCTCAGAAGATTTTGCAACCAGATCAGGGACCAGAAAACTGTAACAGAGAAAACCCATAAAACTTTTGTCTTTTTGGAAGCAGGTCATCCTTGACCCAAATAGCGGGGCCAGGTCTTACCTTGGGGCAGGATCCTACCCCCCACTATAGGTCATCCTTGACCCAAAATAGCTTCGATGAAAAATCTGTTCGCGGATCTCGGAAGTTCTCCGAAAAGGGTATTCAGATTTGCACTTCAATTATTGAAACAACGACTGTAGATATCTGAAAATGGTGTTTTGGGGTGGCTATATAGGGTTTTGCCTTAGTTAAACCCCTATTTTGGTGATCTCCACCTCCACGAATAGCTGGTTGTAATAGAATGTGTGTGTGTATTGAAAGTGTAATGCCAAGATCTAATCCTCTAGATTGAAACCCTAGAATGAATATGTATGAGAAAGAAATGCATAGATTTGAATAAGATAAGAAAGCATACCAAGCCCCCAAGGCTAAAGTACTCCTACCAAACTCATAATCCATAATTTCTACCCCATGATTGTATCTTTGAATGCTTGAATGTTGATAATGGTGGATCAAGGAAGAAAGCATCTCTCTTGCTCCAAATAGATGTTCACAATGGTGTGCTCACAAAAATGTTGATATCAATAATGACTTGATCTTCTATATCATCCTCTTGCAATCTTGCATCTTCATTCCACCATTGATTTCTTGCTTGCATCAATTATGTCTCCACTTGATGTCTAGATCATGAAATTTCTTGGTGTCCTTGTTGTGAAAATGAAGGAAAATGAGAGTCTTTATATAGAGGTTTCAAGGTGAGGCTCCTAGAGTAATGTGAGGACCCATAATTCAAATTTCACCTTGAATTATGGTCCAATCACAATAACCAACTAAGGAGGAAAAATAATTAAATTAATTTCAAATTAAAACCCTTCCACACTCAGATCCAAAGGCCCGACATTGATTTCGGGGCCCTCCGGGACCAAGTTTTGAAAAGGGGAATCGAATCTTAAAGGAGGTCAAAGATGACCTCATCTCTAACCTAGGTTAGGGATGATGTAGACCCCAACATAGGTCAAGGATGACCTTGTCCTTGATCCAAGGGTCTAGATCCTGCTAGAATCAGAAACAGGAGGTCCCGGGGATGCTCAGAGACCTAGAAATGATGTCAGAATAGGGTAGAGTGCCAGGGAGAGGCACAAAATCCTATGATGATTATGATGAAGGCTAGAAGGAACTATTCCTATGATGATTATGATGAAGGCCATAATGCATTCGTAAATGCAAGTCTATCATGACAAATGTACTAAAAGAGGGTGCTAAACCTATCAAGATGGAAGTACTTCCATTTTAAGCTAATACATTTAGCCCCCACTTTAGCTTAGATATGACACTACATGAATATGCAAGCTAAAGTAAGAAAACATCATAGTAAATAAAAAGGATATAGCCAAGTCGTCGATGTAGAGATCCTGTAGAAAACTATTAGAACCTACAACACACAAGGTTAATGAAAACCCATAAATCACCTAGAGCTTACAATATGATAATTGAGAATTGTATAAATCCCCTTATGCGCCCCTATTTTGGCTTTCTATTTCTGAAGGGTGAAATAGGGTGATAAGAAAAAATCTATACACTAGATATGCAGTTTGTTGAAAAGTCCTTTTATAAACTAGTTATAAGGATTCCTAACCTTCCTAAACTAATTCAAGGAGTTAGGTATTTGAATCATGATTCCAACACTACTAACAACCCTAAAAATAGAGTTACCAAACTCAAGTTATGATGAAAAGAGCAGATGTCTATCTAAATGCATAAGAAGGGAAATCCAAGTTTACCATGAGTAAACCCTAATAAAACCCTAATTTGAACTATAAATAAAGAAAAGGAAGAGATACTTACTCATTCTTACCATTTTTAGATTTGAAAAGAGGAAGCAAGATGTCGAGGATAGAAGAACTTCAAGCGATGCACATGGAGCTTCTGAGACACAGCCTGGCTACCGAACGGTCACTTCCTGAGGTGAGTTTGCTATTGTTTGCTTTTGTACTTTCCAAATTCCCATTTTTTATAGGAAAGGTTGACCCTATCCCTTATAGGTCAACCCTAACCCATCTATGTCGACCTTGACCCAAGAAAGTCGACATTGACTGGAAGGTCTCCACCTATTCTGGGATGAGGTTGACCTTGATCCAACAAGGTCATCCTTGACCCAGTAAAGTTGACCTTGACCTAGTAAGGTCATCCCTAACCTAACTGAGGTCAACCTTGACCTAGTCAAGTTAGATTTGCAAATTTGATGGTGTAGATGGTTGATATGATGTTTGTTTTCCCTTGCAGGACTTGGTTCATCTCTGAGAGCATCCCTTTGGAGAGTTGCTAGGCATGGTCAAAGATAGGTTGTCCGAGCTTGATGATGATGAGATGCAGTTACTGAGAGATGTGGGACTATACTAGGTATCAGTCCTACCACAGATCAGACTACACTAAGCCATGCTATCAGCTCTAATAGAGAGGTGGGATGAGGATACATGCTCCTTCCATCTTCCCTCCAAAGGGATCACATTGACATTAGAGGATGTCTACAAGATCCTATGGCTTCCAGTTCAATGTGAGACCGTCAGACCCAGAGCACAATGAGTTTCTAAGGAGATCAATGTAGATAAGGAGTATTGTACAGGACCGGTTCCACAAATGTGGACTCGGTCAGATCAGGTCCTATTGTCATCCATACTGTCAGGCCCTACACCTTTAGTACAGAGGGTGATGCTTTGCATAGTATCCTTGGTTGTGTTACCCAACGCAAAGGGTACCATATTTTGTACACCTCTTACACATCTTATACAAAGGATGGAGAGGGAGAGGACTTTGTTCTCATGGGGTTGCAACATGTTAGCCCAGCTATACCATGAGCTAGGTCAGCTAGTGAGATATTAGAGAGAGAGTCTATTGATATGCACACTCTTGCAGATTTGGCTATTTGAGAATTTCACATGTACACATCCATAGGGTGTTCCAGTGATGGTAGATGCGAGTACACCAAGAGTCTTTGCATATCCTCTGAGAGATGCTTGGCAGTTTGGAGATATCCTCTATTAGAGGGTATGTCTAGACCGTATTCCAAGCACCAATGTGATATGGAGACCCTATTGCCAGATGATAGAGTGGCCTGATACAAAATTCTAGATGAGATATTCACATTAGTAGAAGCTACTAGAGGGTCATCAGAATCATATAGTGATGCCATACTATTATGATTGGGTGATGAGGTAGTTTGGCCTATTACAGGGAGTCCTTAGAGTAGTACCTCGCTATGCACATCTGACAAGGTACTATCAGAGACCCGACACCATGCGCTAACCATTGATAGTAGACATAGAGGATAGTGATGCAAATCAGACAAAGGATAGAGAGGTACCATCATATGTGACCTAGTTAGGCATGATCCAAGATTACATCAGGTATTGGAGTCTGTAGGGAACCCACCCCATCTTCCCTGAGGATTATCCTACAGGTGATCCAAGTCTTTCAGAGAGGATAAACTGGGATAGTGGTACAATAGAGGAGGATGAGGATGTCATAGATGAGGAGGAGCACATCTCTGAGGGAGATCCTATGGAGGAGGAGAGAGAAGAGAGAGCATAGGAGAGAGTAGAGGAGATGCCCCCAGCTGGTGATACTGGTGTAGATGTACACATTTTTCATGCATCACTACTAAGATCACGATGGCCTCCACATCCCCACATAGAGACACCATCGCCAAGGCCTAAAAATAATGAGCGTGGAGAGAGTAGTCACTCCATGCCCCCACCATCTAGACATTTTCAGTGACATCTAGGAGGGAGACCCAGGTATGAAATATGAGATTTGATTAAATATGAAATTTGATTTAAAATGAAAAGATACTAGACTGATAAATGTATTTTCATTCTACAACTAGCATATCAGAGTGGAGTAGATTTGTATCTGATATTCTCAAGGATGCAATTATATCCTACCGAATACTAGCCAGCGAGCAAGATTCTTCCATTAGTCATAGAGATCCCAGCAAGCATGCCGACATCTTTGCATGCATCCAACAAGAGCTGAGATTATGTAGAGAAAGGGAGGAGAAGCTGATAGTTGAGCTACAGAGTGGCTGAGGATGTTCACATGGTATGAGCATATCTAGGATCCACACATAGACATACAAATCTACCTCTTCCTATCATAGGGCAGAGAGATCTGGGAGCCATTGGCCTCCAGAGCGTAGTGATAAATAGGGCCATTGGCCACATATGTATCAGAACTTGAAAAACTCTTTGATGAATGAAAAAATTTCTCTACTAATTAGTTCTATGTTTTATTACTATGCTTTCATCAATAGAAAACTTAATAGAAAGAAAGAAAAGTGCATAAATATATTCAATATGTAATTTTGTTAAAACTACATAACCTATAAAACAAACCTTATAAGGAATACATAAATGCATAAGGAAAGAATGATATTAAGTATAATAACATTTGAGATGTATAGTATTAATGGGTTCCTTAAAAGAAACACCATCCATATCTGCCAGTTTATAAGCACCTGACCCAAAGTATTCAATGACAACAAAAGGTCCAAGCCAATTAGCGCTAAATTTTCCTTTTTCGCCCGGTAAAGCATTCACATTTCATTGATTCTCATATAAGACTAAATCACCAACTGAAAATATTCATTCAATTACCTTATGATTATATTTCTTCTAAAGAGATTTATGATAAGCTTTTATATGTTTTAATGCATTTATTCATTGTTCATCCAACATTTCTAGCTCTTGTAAGCGTTGTTCATGAAAAGTATCCTTGTCAATTATCCCATGAAATGAAACACATAGAGAAGATATTTCTAATTCCAAAGGCATAATAGCATCAATACCATAGACAAGATTGTAAGGAGAAGTACCCGTGGCAGTATGAACACTAGTCCTATAAGCCCATAAAGCATAGGTCAGTTGAGTATGCCAATCTTTTGCATGCTTACTAACTATTTTTCTCAAAATTTGTTCAATGATTTTATTTGATGCTTTAGCTTGTCCATTAGATTGAGGATAATAAGGAGTTGAAAATCTATGTTGAATTTGATATTTCTCCAATAATTTCATGACTTCTTTGTTTTTAAAAGAGGTACCATTATTCGAAACTATCATCGAAGGAATACCAAATCTTGTTATGATATTATTAAGGATGAAATCACAAATAACATTCAGCATTGTTGAACGAAGAGGGACAACTTCAACCCACTTCGTGAAGTAATATTTAGCAGTCAGAATGTAAGTATGTCCTTGAGAAGAAGCTGGTGAGATTTTTCCAATAAGGTCAAAACCCCAAACACTAAAAGGCCATGGAGAAACTTGATTACGAAGCTCACGGGTAGGAGCATGAATCAAATTACTATGTTGTTGACATTGAGGACATTTCTTAACAAACATGAAAGAATCTTGCTCCATTGTTTGCCAATAATATCCCATTCTAAGCAATTTATTAACTAGGGATTTTCCACCAAAATGTCCCCCACAAGAACTAGAATGAGCTTCGGCCAAAGCTACAGGTATTTCAGTTCTATTGAGACATCTTAATAATAATCCTTCATAAGAGTGTTTGTAAAGCGTATCTCCTAGAATGATGTAACGTGTTGCAAGCTTCCTAATATGATTACACCTGTTCCTTGTTGCTGATTTAGGAAAAGTACCATCTTTCAAAAAATGAAAAATATGTGAATACCATTCATCTGAATGCAAATTGAAACAATCAGAGGTAATATTTTTAGAAATTGCAGGGATTTTAAGGGTTTGTATAGTAAATTGAAAATTTTCAGCATTATTCTCAAGATAAACCAAAGAAGTTGCGCTTGCCATGGCGTCTGCATGTCGGTTATCTTTCCTAGGTAAAGTCTGAATCGTATAAGAGGAAAATTGTGAAAGCACATCAAGAGCTAAATCCCTATATTGTGTCATTTTATCATTCTTAGTATGATATCCTCCTTTAATCTATTCAACAATTAATTGTGAATCTCCATATATTTGTAAATGTTTGATATTAAGGGATGAAGCCGCTCGTAGGCTAGCTATAAGAGCTTCATACTTCGCAATGTTATTAGTACAAGGAAATGTTAATTTGTATGATAAAGGGATGGGTTTTTTTGTAGGGGGAATCAAGATAATACCCACACCAAAAACTATCTTACATTTAGACCCATCAAAATATAATTCCCAAATATCATCCTGTTGAATAGCTAGAATATTATCATCAGGGAATTCTATTGAAGTAGAACATATATCTGGATGAGGACAAGGAGCTTTAGCTAAATATTCAGTCGAAGCTTGTCCCTTAATAGACTTCTGAGAAATGAAATTAAGATCAAATTCTGTAAGTAACATCACCCATTTTGCTAAACGGCTAGAGAGATCAGTTTGTGAGAAAAGATGTTTCAAAGGATCAAACTTAAAAATCACATTAACTTCAACATTTATAAGATAATGCCTAAGTTTCTAACATGCATAAACTACAGCTAGACATTGTCTTTCCAAATTTGTGTATCTTGTTTCATAATCAAGTAAAGTCTGACTAATGTAATACATAGGTCTTTCCTTACCATCATTATCATTTTGAGCTAACAACACACTCATGGCTTTCAGAGTCACTGAAGTATACAAATGGAATGGTTTATCAAATTTAGCTAGCTACAAGATAGGAGGGTTTGCAAGATACTCCTTAAATTTCTCAAAAGCTTGTTTATACTCATCATTACAAGAGAAAGTGGCATCTTTTCTAACCAAGGAAGTAAAAGGGATAGTACGGTCTGCTAATTTAGAAATAAAGTGATGAATAGCTTGTATTTTTCCTTGTAAGCTTCGTAATTGAGAAATATTCTTAGGAGGAGGCATATTAACAATAGCTTCAATTTTTTCTGTATCTACTTCTATGCCTCACTAAGAGATTATAAATCCTAATAATTTACCGGAATCAACTCCAAAGACACATTTCTTAGGATTTAATCTCATGTTGTAACTTCTAATCCTTTCAAATATTTGTCATAAAATAATAACATGATCTTCTCTTTATATAGATTTTGCTAAGATATCATCCACATAATCTTCGAGGATCTTATGAATATAATCATGAAAAATCAAAGTCATAGCTCGTTGATAAGTTGCTCTTGCATTTTTTAATCCAAAAGGCATCATGACCCAACAAAAGGTTCCCCAAGGTGTTATAAATGTAGTCTTATATTGATCTTCAGGAGGGATAAAGATTTGATTATATACCAAAAAACCATCCATAAAAGATAACAAGGCATGACCTGCTGTTGAATCCACAATCATATCAATATTAGGTAATGGAAAATCATCTTTTAAGGATGCCTTGTTTAAATATCTAAAGTCAGTACACATCCTTATCTTATTTTATCCTTTTCAAATAGGCACAATATTTGAAATCCAATCTAAGTAATCAATAGAATGGATAAATCCAGAATCCAATAGTTTTTCAATTTCACCTTTGACTAATAAAGCAATTCGTCGATTCATCTTTTGAATTTTCTGCTTCACAGGTTTCATATTCAGTTTTAAAATAATGTTATGAGTAACAATCTTAGAATCAATACCTGACATATCTGAATATGTCCAAGCAAAGATGTCCTTGAATTCAAGCAAAAGGGAAACCAAATGATCACGTTCATCCTGATTCAAACATTTCCCAATCTTTATCATCCTTTCAGAGTCAATTTCATCCACTTGAATATCAACAGTCTCAGTTATTAACAAATCACTTCATATCAAAGAATCCATCGGTAAAGGGAGAGTATCCTATTTATCATGTTCCCCAAAATAAGCATTGGTACTTAAACAATAAGGCTTCCGTCATTTGTGATGGAACTTAGGTAAATCTTCATAAACCCCTAAAAATTCCATTAAGGCTTCATCTTCGGGAAAAATATCCAAAGAAGGTGCTTGATTAAGGTCAATGAGAAGTGGGTTAACCAAGCTCAACTGTCCACCACAAATATGATTAATATTAAGAGGAAAAGCTGATAGTTGTCTATAAGGATTGAATCCTAATCCATATGTATGATCATAAACTTCATTATCCAAAGGTACTTGTATACCTTGTTCATATTTACCACATCCTTTCCCTTTAAATCCTGATTTCTTAAGCAAATGATAACCAAGACCATATCGATCAGTCATATCAGAAGGAGTCCAAGAAGTGGCATATGTCACAATATCATAACAATCAGGCTTTATAGTTTCAATCATTTCATTAATCAAAGCGGCAACAAAATTACTTTTTAGTTCCTCAGAAAGTGGGGAAGGAGTAAAGACTTTTTTCTCAAATTTAGTTTGTTGCTTCATGAATTCCAAATCAGAGACCTTATATTCTCTAATAAAAGTAGGATTAAAATCCAATGTCCCCCAATCATCCTCAGCTAAAGAAGAAGATGGAGCTTTTGGTTGTTGCATCTCAAGTTATTTTATCTCAGATTATTGTATCTCCAGTTGTTTTTCAATCTCTTTACTAGGTTGAAGAGGCTCAGAGATTTTGGCATATTCAACATTTAAGCAAGGATTTGGCGCATCATCCACATGTAATGTATACATTAAGTTGTTATAGATGAACCCAACCTTGCGATGAAGAGTAGAAGGAACTACATGCATAGTATGTAACCATGGTCTTCCTAAAAGAAGTTTATAATTGAGAGGTCTAGACATAACATGAATAGGAGTATTTAGAATAACTGGACTAAATTTAATAGGTAAGGTAATAATGCCCAAAGTTTTCTTCACAATATTGTCAAATCCACGTATAGGAACATTATCAGGTTGAATAGTGGTGAGATCAGCCTTAATTTCCTTAAGCATATCCATGCTACAAACATTAAGCCCAGATCCATTATCAATTAAGGTTCTTCAAATGATACTCTAGTTAATAGAGACAACAACCATAAGAGCATCATATTGATTCTGCACCTCAGGAGGAGGTAAATCATTATCAAAAAACATAATAGGAGGTATAGAAGGCATAGTATGCATGCAATCTAAAATAGAATGAATGTTCTCTTGATTAGGAGGTGAACTAGGAAGAGTAGATAAAGCTTTTTGCAATGCCTCATGATATGTCAGGGAAGTTTGAAGTAATTCCCATAAAGATATCTTAGCAGGAGTATCACGTAATTGGTCAACTAAGTTATACTCCTTAAAGGTAGAAGGAAACCTAGGTGCTTGAGGAAGCATAGGTTGAGAAGGCGGTAAAGAAACTAGAATAGTAGGTTGAGGGTTATTCTGTGTGCGATAAGCATGTGAAATAGAATCAGTGTTATCAAAGAAATCCAAAGGATCTCTAGGTTTACCCTTAATCATTATGTGAGGACATCCTTTTACCGTCATCAAAGGTGTAGGATATATCATTTTAGGTTTATCAATGTTACAAATAGTGGGACATGAAGGTAACCATACACACGCCCTATGGAAAAGGTCAATTAGAGAGGTTGTGGAGGAGAGTCAAATAGGAATAGGATCCATGAAGATCTTATCTGAACCATTTTCATCCTCACTACCATGTACAACATTAGGGAATCTATCCTTTTATACAATAAAAGCCTCATAAAAGTACTCAAAATAAGAATCATACATGTTGCATACACAGAAATACTAAAAGCATGAAAATGTAAATGTTTATATATTTTAAAGAGATTTTGCAATTTTTTTGTATTTTTGAAATATAAATGCAAGAAATCTAATCTTATGCAAGATTTAAATCTAACACCAAAAAGAAAGAGTTATCATAAACGGGTTCACCAAAATGAATAGGTTGAAAATGGAGCTTTAACAATGCATCTAACATTCCTCACTATTCATTTGTAATGTTTGAACTTGGAATTGGATAAGTCATGTAAATCTAGAAATTCTTGAAAATCAATCAAGATAAGATACATACCTCATAATGGAAAAAATATGGAAATACCTATTTTTTGAAGCCTGTGCACAGTCTCGAAAGATCATGCAACCAGATCCAGGACCAAAAAACTGTAACAGAGAAAACCTAGAAAATTTTTGTCTTTCTAGAAGCAGGTCATCCTTGACCTAGATAGTGGGGCAAGGTCTTACCTCAAGGTAGGATCCTAACTCCACTTCAGGGCATCCTTGACCCAAAATAGCTCTGATGAAAAATATGTTTGCAGATATCAGAAGTTCACCAAAAAGGGTATTCAGATCTGCACTTCAATTCTTGAAACAACGACTGTAGATATCTGAAAATGGTGTTTTGGGGTGGCTATATAGGTTTGGCCTTAGTCAAACCCCTATTTTGGTGATCTCCACCTCCATGAATAATCAGTTGTAATAGAATGTGTGTGTGTGTGTGTATTGAAAGTGTAATGCCAAGATCTAATCCTATAGATTGAAACCCTAGCATGAATATGTATGAGAAAGAAATGCATAGATTTGAATAAGATAAGAAAGCATACCAAGCCCCCAAGGCTAAATTACTCCTACCAAACTCATAATCCATAATTACTACCCCATGATTGTATCTTTGAATGCTTGAATGTTGATAATGGTGGATCAAGGAAGAAAGGATCTCTCTTGCTCCAAATAGATGTTCACAATGGTGTGCTCACAAAAATGCTTGATATCAACAATGGCTTGATCTTCTATATCATCCTCTTGCAATCTTTCATCTTCATTCCACCATTGATTTATTTCTTGCATCAATTATGTATCCACTTGATGTCTAGATCATGAAATTGCTTGGAGTCCTTGTGAAAATGAACGAAAATGAGAGTCTTTATATAGAGGTTTCAAGGTGAGGCTCCTAGAGTAATGTGAGGACCCATAATTCATATTTCACCTTGAATTATGGTCCAATCACAATAACCAACTAAGGAGGGAAAATAATTAAATGAATTTCAAATTAGAACCCTTCCACACTCGGATCCAAAGGCTCGACATTGATTTCGGGGCCCTCCGGGACTAGATTTTGAAAAGGGGAATCAAATCTCGAAGGAGGTCAAAGATGACCTCATCTCTGACCTAGGTCAGGGATGACCTAGATCCCAACCTAGGTCAGGGATGGCCTCATCCTTGACCTAGGGGTCCAGATCATGGCAGAATTAGAAATAGGAGGTCTCGGGGATGCTCGGAGACCTAGAAATGATGTCAAAATAGGGCAAAGTGCCAGGGAGAGGTACAAAATACTATGATGATTATGATGAAGGCTAGGAGAACCTATTTCTAAGTCCTACTTAGAAAATAGAGCCATAGAAGAGGGGAATTAAGGAGAATCCTCAGGATCCTAACACTTATTTCACCTAGAATGAAAGAATCAAGTGCAGAATGCATCCTAAATGCAAGTCTATCATGATAAATGTACTAAAAGAGGTAGCTAAACCTATCAAGATGGAAGTGCTTCCATTTTAAGATGATACAAGTTTCTTTTTTAGGTTTTGCATGAGTTTTGGAAACCCTAGGTTCAGTAGGTTTTATTTTTCAGACATTTTTTGTCATAATTACACACACTGGTTATAGGTTTTTGGTTTGATTTTGGAGTTTATAGATTTATTTTTAAAGCTTGGAGTCTTTTGGAAATTTGATTTTTTTTGTTGTTCGAGATCAGCAGGTGGAATTAAGGTAGGGTTTACAAATAATAATGAATAACAAAATCGAAACAATATAACATAAAGATAATACATACTCAGAAGTGTAACTCATTTACAAATTTCAAATCACAAGGATTCCATGACGTAGAATTACATAAGTTAATTATTTATTAAGAACAACTATAAGTACAAAAATGCTCGTAAGAAAATGAATAACATGTACATCATCATATAAGTCAAAGTAGTTCTCCTAAATTTCATAATAAGAAAGGCACAAATACTAACATCCAAAACAAAGAAAACAAAGTCTTAGTTAGCTACAGTTCAATTTGACTATAGTTGTATTCATACATAATCACGTATCTTATAAATATACATTTGCAAATCAATAATTTAAATTGGAAAACTACATAATAAACAACCACAATAACAATATTTCCCTTCAGTATATGAGTCCAAACATAAAAACCACTAATCATTTCGATTCATATTCTATAGAGTCGGTAAATGACAAGTGGCCATTTACCGATTATATAATGTATATCAAAAAGAAAGAGGGGAAAGCTATTTGCTCTTTGCTGGCTTCTTCACCTTCTCCAACTTAGCCTTATGAGCTTTGGTGGCCGCAAGAATTGGAATCATCTTTTTAGAATCTGGAATGGGGTGGGGGTCAAGACTAGTTGTGATGACCACTTTATAGGATTTGACTACCGTGAGGAGAGCTCGATGGGATTATTTAGAGGCATTTGCAGATGCTAGGGTGACTCTTGAGTACAAGGAGTATTTTTCTAACCACCCTTTTCCATGGTTCATTGATCTGAAAGTTCCCATACCACATGATGATGATAAGGATGATGCTCCTCCTCTACCTCCACCACCATAAGTTAGGAGGGATACAGGGTCGTGACTGACTAGTGGAGATGTAGGATCTAGTGCTAGCATGGCATTTATAGTGTAACTGAGGAGAGGGGAGAGAGTTACTCTATGGGAAGTCAATTTAATAGATGTTAGGTCTAGTGGGATAGTAGAGACCCAGACAGGGCAGGAGGAGAGAGACCAGTCTGGAGGGGTAGCTTGATAGGTGAGACAAAGGACCAAGGAGGATGTAGGGGTAGGGGAGCTAGCTATGGGTGGTGAGGGAGAGGCTCCATGATAGAGGACACCATAGGATATCATATGCTCCCTACGAGAGAGAGCTTGTGGTCTACATATCAATATCATTGTTGCTAAGGCTAGGATTACAGAGTGAGACTAGAGGATAGTTGAGCTCATAATAGAGTGATATCACTTCATCGAGTGGTCACTCATCATACTAGTAGAGTAGCATATTATGTTGTAGCTTATAGTGCAGTTGTTCTAGTAGCTCAGTAGGTTACTCCATTTTCATGGTACACGGCTAGGTCAGAGGGTGTACAAATGCCATGAGATGATGAAGTTGTTCCTCCTCCACCACCACCTCCACGAGTTCTAGATGATGAGGAGGATATGATAGAGAGATAGCTTTTGTGATCTGATATCTTTCTGATTGATTGTGTACCCCATTTTTGTCATTATATATGATGACTTGCTCCAATGATAGTTATATATTTTGATGTATCCCATATTGACATTTGATGATATATATAGAGATATTTTATTTGATCTCATTGTACTCATGTATCATTTTTTGTCATGAGATGTACTTATTTCTTTATGATGCTATATGGATGCACTTTTTATTGATGTTTTTATTATGTTTAGGGAGATGCATATATGAATGCAAAAGTTTATATGATGATTATGCCATGGATATGTAAATGAATATGCAATAGATCTGAATAAATTTATGAAATATTCTTATATATGCAATGGTTTCTAAATTGATATGCAAATGGATTTATGAGATGTGCTTATACATGCAATGGTTTCTAAATTGATATGCAAATGGATTTATGAGATATTCTTATATATGCAATGGTTTCTAAATTGATATGCAAATAGATTAATGAGATGTTTATATATGGAATGGTTTCTAACATCTCTTGCAGGATATCTTCTTATTGATACACAGGTACTCAATCATATCTCTAATGACACAGTTGACCACTTGATGAGAGAGGATGATGATTATTTGAAACTCAGGCCTTACCTTCCACTTAGGAGATAATATTGTGGAGTAGTAATTTTTTCCAAATGCAAAATGAAAAACTAACATGAATGCACCCTAGGACTTAGTCACTGGATTTTGATTTGAAAATTTTCATCATTCAGTGTTGTGGGACATCATAGCTGATATAATTCTCACTAGTTCCACTACAACCATGAGAATATGAATATGGCCTATATCAAATAAAATGTGGAAAACTTTGACAAGCATCAGGACATAAAAGTTGAGATGACCTGAGCATCATTTCTAGTTGATTTGGAAAGTAACCATAAGCATCAAGGCATAAGAGGCCAGGATGACTTGAATGGTTCTTGCGTAAACAAACAAAATAAAAAATAAGGAGATAGCTCCAACCTCACCTTAGTGTCTATATAAAATGATTCAAGGTATGTGCGGCCTTCCAATCATGATGGAGGTTCTTACCACAGACACCTAATTTATTGGACAATCTAGGATCATTGGGACCACACCGACAAGCAGAAGTCAAAGAAAAACTATTATGCCCCAGTCTATGTTCTTCTAGTCATTTTAGACATCGTTGAGTTACATAGAAAGAGATAATCAGTAAATTAAATGATAATAGAAGTAATATCATGAAAATTCACAACCTTTATTGCTTCTCTAGTCATTTAGACATCGTCAAGTTGCAATAGAGATGTGATCAACATCAATTTAGGAAGTTTTGGGTTTTGTTTGTGTTTTGCATTCTAGCTTGTTGAAGTGTGTAGTTTTAAGAAATATTGTTTGATTGTTCAAGTCTGGCATTCATTATATGATGATTTAAGTTTTATACAATAAGTGTTGAGAAACATTGTTTGTTGATGTCTTCACATTTTGGGGTGTTGAGAAATATTGTTGTGCATGTCAGTGATGAACCTTTTAGTGGTTTTTGGAAAAATGACTCTGATTCTCATTGGATGTTGCTCTAACTAACTATCGTGATAGGAAACTAGCCCTTAGTAAGACTTGAATGTCCTAGGATGAAGATAAAGACCGATTCCAATCCATGGTAGTGTTGCATGAAGGATGCCAAGACTCGTGTTGATAGATGGAGCACTTGAGTACAAGAGGCACATGTTTACTAGGTTTTTACCACTTGGAAAATATTCTATTTTTGCTACCAAGGTGCCTATTTATCAGGTTTTCACCCAGACACTTTTTTCATTTTTCAAATTTTTTGCTCTTTTTTTCAAAAAAAATTTAAATTTTTTTGAGATTTTTTTGTTGATGCATCAAACTGCCTATTTACTAGGTTTTCACTAAGATCATTTTTTTAGGACTTTTTTCCAATTTTTATGATTTTTTAAGGTAATATAGATATGTACAAGCTATTGGATATAGAGAATGCTCAGGCATAAAAATTCTTCACATGGAGGGTGTTGTTAGGCTCTTGGAGTTGTTCTCCTTCTGGTGTAGAGAGCCAATAGGTTCTAGAGAGAAATGTTGTAGTGATATCATATGGAACCAACCAATTAGGTTCAAACTTCCTATTTTTTCCCAATGTGACTGATTACAGGGATTTTCTCTCAACACTAGATCACCCACCTGAAGTTCTCGTGGTTTAAACTTTTTATTGTAACCTCTAGACATTCGCTTTTGATAAGCTCTGAGGTGATTGAACACCACTTGCTGACGTTCATCCAGTAGTTCTAGTTCTTGCAATCTAGATATTTGATAATATTCATCTGGTATCAGTCGGTGTAAAGAAACACTTAGAGATGGGATTTCTACTTCAATGGGTAGGAGCACTTCTGTTTCATATACCATAGAGAAAGGTGTCACCCCTATAGGTGTTCGAATGTTGGTATAGTAGGCCCACAATGTGGGATTGAGTTGTAGGTACCAATCCTTTCCTGACCTACTCACAGTGTGATGCAAGATTTTTAGTAGATTCTTATTTGAGGCTTTGTGCTGGTTGTTGCCTTGTGGATAGTAGATAGAAGAACCGCGTTGCTTGATCTTGAATTTTTTGCAAAGCTCAGATATATAATTCATAATGAATAGAGCCACCTATTTTCCTATTGTAGTAGGAAGTGAGACTGCTTCAACCTACTTGGTGAAGTATTTTATGGTTGTTATTATGAACTTGTACCCATTTGAAGAGGATGAATATATATGCCCAATGAGATCAAATACCCATTTCTGAAAGACCCAATGTTTGATAAAAAAGAATAAGCTCCCTGGCTAGAGCGTGTATTAGATTTCCATATAGCTAGAATTTTGTATAAACTTTTGATTACCTTAATGCTTCTTTCTCCATGTCTGGCGAGTAGTAGCCAACTCTTAGTAGTTTGCGAGCTAGAGTCAAACCATTAGAATGAAATCCACATACACCCTCATGAAATTTAGCTAACACACACTTGGATTATTTCTTTTCTAGACACATATGCAAAGTACCATCTAAGCCTCTCCTATACAGATCATTAGCAATGATGACATACTGTGAGGATTTTTGGATAAGATGTCTTTTTTCATTTTTGGTTAATTTATCAGGGATAACTTGGTGTTGGAGGTAAGAGTAGACATAGGTATATCATTAGGAGTCTTGTCCTATGATGGTATAAATTATCTGGGAATCAAGGAAGTTGTATGATGGGTAATGGAGTTCTTCCACTAGGAACTCATAACATAAATCTTCTTGCTGGGGTGAGGAGGTCAGAGTATAAATTGCATCAGCAACTATGTTCTCTATCCATGGGATTTGCTAAAATGTGATGAAGGTGAAGTGTTTCTTGAAATCATCAACCATTCTTTTGTAAGGTATGACTTTATCATCCCTTGTCTGATATACATCATTGGTTTTCTAGATCACCAGTTGAGAATCACCATGGATATGTAACTCAAAGATTTTCCATCTGAGAGCCAACTTCATTCCATTGACTAAGGCTTTATATTCAGCAATTTCATTTGTACAAGGAAAAAAAATCTTGTATGTCTTCATAATAGAGTAACTCCGAGGAATGATAAATAGCACACCTACTCCCAAACCTTGTTGAGTGAAAGAACTATCAAAGAACATCTTCCAGGACCTATGAGCGATGTACATAATGGATCCATCTAGGAACTCCAAGTTGATAGGTTCATTTTATTTTAGTGGAGCCTTAGCCAATTGATCTTCAATTGCTTACCCTTTTATAGCCTTTCGTTCAACATATTCAATGTCAAAATCACTGAGGATCATGAACCATTTAGCCAACCTATCAGTCAAGGTGGATTTTCTTAGGAGATATTTAAGTGGGTTGACTTTGGGAACCAATTTTATGGGGTGTGCCAGTATGTAATGTCTTATTTTTTATGATTCACAAACCACTACCAGATAATCCATTTCAACCACTAAGTAGTTCATTTCATATGAGGCCAAAGTTCTAATGATGTAATAGATAGCCCGTTGCTTTTTGTTCTCATCTTGTTATGCAAGGAATGCCCCTAGTGATGTTTTAGTGGTTGAGATGTACAAAATTAGTGGTTTTCCTTAGATAGGATACACCAAGACTGGTGGTTTTTCCAAATATTATTTGATTTGATCAAAGTTATTGGCACATGCTTCATCCCATTAATATGATACTCCTTTGCGTAAAGGTTTTGTGAATGTTTGTGTTTTGTTAGCCAATTGGGAGATGAATCTTCTAATTGACTAAATCCTCCCTTGAACAGTTCCCATTTGGCTGATGGTCTTGGTAGTTTCATATAATGAATGGTTTGTACCTTTTTAGGATCCACCTCAATCCATTTTTCTAAGACAATGCATCCCAACAATTTTCTAGATGTCACTGTGAATACACATTTCTTTGGGTTCAACCTCAATCTAAACTACTCCATTCTATATAGAATCTAGCCTAAATCTTGTAGATGTGTGGATCATTTCCTTGTTTTTACAATTGTATCATCTACATAATCCTCCATGTTCTTATGGATCATTTCATGGAAGATAGTTATGACATCTCTTTGGTAAGTTGTACCTACATTCTTCAAACCAACTAGCCCAAATGGAATGACGTTCCAATAGAAGGTTCCCCAAGCACAGGTGAATGTTGTTTTATCTTGATCTTTGAGAGAAATTTTGATTTAGTTATATCTAGAGAAGCCATCAATCAAGGAATACATTTCGTATCTAGCTTTGATATCCACAATCATATCAATATTGGGAAGAGAAAATTCATCCTTGGGACATGTCATGTTGAGATCTTTGAAGTCTGTGCACACTTAGGTGGAATTATCTTTTTTTTTTACATGCACATTATTGGAGATCCATTATGTATAAGAAATCGCTCTAATGAACCCATATTTGAGAAATTTTTCCAACTTAGGTTTAACTAGGAGGGCCACATGAGGATGCATCTTTTAGAGCTTTTATTTAACGGGTTTTAATCTAGGTGCAATTGAGAGATGGTGCATTATGAGATTTGGATCTAATCCTAGCATGTCAGGATAGGTCCATGAAAATTTTCTTTTCTTTTCTTTGAAGAACTGCGTAAATTCTTCTAATTCTTCTATTGACAATGATTGGACCAAATGGATCACATGTGGATGCTCTTTAGTCCCAACGTTCACTAACAGTGTTGGCTCTATCATAATTGATGGTTATTCCTAGAAGTGACTTGGAAAGATGTCAAGTACCACATGCTTTGGTGCCTCAAGGAGGTTTTCACCGATGTATGCATCTTTTCTTTTAACTATTTTCTATTCTGAGAATGCCACAATGTGGTTTTCACCCTCAGAACATTTGTTTCTTTTCATTTTTATTTTATGATTGAGGTACTTGATATCTACCTCATTCATGTTCATGCTAGGTTCACTGGTGGAAGAGGTAACCAACTCAACAACATTGCGATAACAAGCCAATGAATAGTCATTAGAAAAGGTAGGGATATCAAGTGACTCATTTTGTTGTGTCCAGTCGATTAGCTTGAGATGCATGAGGGGCAAGTCATTAGATGGTTCCAGGGAATTCATGGTATGTTCATCATAACTCACGACCAGTAATTCAAGATCTAGGACATCACTTTGGAATATAGTGTCTAGACCAAAAGGGATCTCATCGTTGTCATCAGAATTCATGTTGGCTATATGCATACCTAAATCAATTGGTCTAGCTCTAGGATGTAGATTTCCTTCTCGTGTTTCCCTGGCATCTCTTTTGTTCATTTGATAAATCCATGTCCTGAGATGGATTATTTAAATCCTTGACCTTGAGAGGATTCCATTGTTAATGCTTATGTCATTGATTCTCAGGTTTGAATTTATGTCTACAAAAACTCTTTCAGGTTCTTCTTGAATCATGTGGGTGTCTATTTCTAGTTCATTTGTATCCCAAGTCACTAGGTCAGAGAACCCATGATTTATTTGCGGTAGGAACTCTAGAGATCCCCTATCTTCCCCAAAATCCCAATTTTTTGTAGCCCTTGCATTTGAGCTTTCCCCTTGTTCAAACTGAGTGACATATTTATCCATCACATCCACTTCTATATCTATTGTACCATCTAAGAGTACATCCCATTCATACTCATGTGAATTGGTCTGGATGTCATCAGACCTACCTAGGTATCATGCAAGGGTCATGGGAGGTTCTTCATCCTCACCTAGATTATTTCTCTCCTATTGTCTACCCTATTGCATAGGTCTTACCCTTTCATCTTCTTGTTCTGACATAGTTGATTCATTGGGAATAAAGTGGGGTAGATCCAACATGTGTGTTATATTTACCAGCTCCTAATTAGGGCATCTATCATCTTATTCTTGGTTCAACTCATTCTCTTATATATCATATGATAGATCTTACTCATGTTGAGTTATCAAGGGTTCTTCTACTGGTGGGCTTGGTGGACTTGGGTCAAGGAGATATCTATACCATTGCGGAAGGCATTGTTCTCTATGATAATTAGGGTTCTCTATTGGGATATGCAATCTCCTTTCAAAGGGTAGATTTTCACTTTCAACTTCTTCCTCACTTTCTAAATTGAATATGGGCCCTCCTTAATTGACTATAGGATGAAAATTTTCTTCCTTAAAACCAACACTAGTTTTATCTTTTGAACTCTTGAACTCTGCATGAGTTGGTTCAATGAGTCATGTCTCATTCATGTCTAAAGGATGCTTCCATTTATAACCCATTTGTTTCATCAGGTCATATCCCTTACCATATTTTTTAGAGGATATTTCACAACTTTTGACCTCATTACCTTCATGTTCTCTATATAGCCATTCCAAAATGGCTTTCTCTTCATTTTAATCTTCAAGAGGCACAATTTCTTGTATGAAGTTACCATCGTAGATGACTTGAGATGGTGTAGTTGATGGTTTCATTTCCTTTGAAGGTTTTCCATAAGATCTGGGGGATGTGGGAAGTGATGCCAATGACAGAATAGGCTCTATCATGTATCCATCCATCCCTATGTCTTTGGTTTTTAGTTTCTTCTCTATCTCTTTCACCATGCTTCTTCTAGACTGAGAGGTATAAGTTTCCTTGTTGTGTGGGATAAGAATATTGACTTCTTGTTTTAGCATGTTGCAAACATAACTGGTATCTACAAGAATGGTGACTTCAACATTGTTGAAAGGGAACTTGATACACTAGTGATATGTGGATGGGACAACTTACATTTCGTGGATCCATGGCCATCCCCAAAAAATGTTGTATGTAATTGGGAGGTCCAATACCTAGGATATGACCTCTCTTTCAATATGTCCCACTCTGAAAGGAAGACATATGAGACCTTTTGAAGATCTCTCTTGTTCATCATAGGCTTTTATTTTTATCTTCTTCTTTGGATCAGTAAAAGATGCTAAAAAGCCCAATTGTTCAATCAGTTTATAGGTACAAATGTTCAATCTTGTGCCTCCATCTATAAAAAATCATTTGACCTGATGTGTGTGGATCATAAATTCAATGTGCAGGGGTAGATTATGTGGGTGACTCAAGGAATTATCATCTTCTACCAAAAATGACAAGTAGTGGGGTGAGGTCAAATGACCCACCATGGATTGAAACTGATCTAAGTCCAAGTCCTTAGGGACGTTGGGAGTTGAAAAGGATTTATCAAGGATCTCTCTATGAGTTGGAGAAATTTTAAGCAATTCAAAGATTGATATATGAGCATTCATCTTTTGTAGTTGCTCAACAATGTTGTAGTTAGCAACTTGTGATGAAACTAGTTGTTTGGAATTCGATGACTTAGACATGGTTGTATCTAGTTGTTTGTTTGATGTGGAGGATTTTGAATATGCTAGTTGATTTCTAGAGTTGGAAGGTCCTGATCCTTCTAGGAAAACCTTTTCTTGTGCTTGGATCATGGTGTTAGCAACTCCAGACTCTCTATCTTATTTCTTGATGATAATGACGTTGCAATGTTTAAAAGGAACTGCCTCAAGAATATGACATTGTTATCATCGGTTCCATGTGTGATCAATTTGGGTACCTTCCTTTGGTTTGGAAATTTCCCCTTTTTCATACATGGGTAAGGGGTCTTTAAATGCCTTGTGATTAGTATTTGTGGTGTGATTGTCAACCACGATCACCTTGTTGTCAATGAGATCTTGGATCTCATGCTTGAGTCACATGAAATTCTCAATCTTATGTCCCTTATTTCTATGAAAATTACACTAATAATTATCATTCCACCATTTTGGTTTTACTTCAGGTTCATATAGTCTAGAATTATCTGGCAATGTGACTAATTTGAGAAAATATTGTTCTTTCTCCCAAGACATGATGGTCTTCATCATTTTAAGAAAATATTTGTCACATTTACATCTATCTATAATAGCCTCATCGGGCTTGGATTTACTCAAGGAATCCTCGCTATCTGTAGCATGCAAAATGGGACTACAATGTGTATGTCTAAAATCCTTGTGCCCTTTTCCTTTTCTAGACATGTTTGGGTTATCGAATTTGTCTTGGTGATAGGTTGATCCCCTGGAATTTTTTGGTGGTTCTACAAAAAGAGGATCTTCTTCAAATCAAAGGGATCTCTCTTATTCTCCTAGAAATTGTCTGAGAGAGATTCTAGTCTGTGTAGGCATAACTTAGCTAGTCGTTAGATGGGTGCCAAAGTAAGAACAATTGTGTTGAACAAGTCCAAGGTAAATATTGATGCAAACAAGATAATGTCCAATCAATAAGGAGATGCAAATGACTCAGATCTGAGTCAAGGTTAAGAAACTTGGATGATAATGTACTCACGACTCAAAGGACAACTAATAAAATCCACTGGACATTACATAAGGAAGATTGAAGATGATGGTGATGGAACTGATCAAAGAACTAGATCAATAAGACATAACTCATGATAGCATAAATTTGAATGACCAAATATTAGGATCAATTATGAAAATATCACAACCTCATTGGTATATCTACAGAACATAGGACAAATCTAACTAGATATCTAAAGAAAGACTAACAAGACTTCAACTATTTTTCCAAATGTTTGGTAGAATTTTTGTTTCACATCCCTTTTCGTGATTCAGTTTTCAATTTGTTTTAAAGGTTTCAATATTAATTGTTTGACGTAGTCAAGGTTGGGGAATCCAATGAAGGACTGAATGACCTTGCAACCAAACCAATACGCAGTAGAAATACACAACAATAAAAATAGATCTGATAAGGAATATAAATCTTTATTCATCAAATCACTAATTACATGCAATGTGTCAGGCTGTAAGGCCTTCCTGGTTATGACCAATTACAAAGCAAGTAATAGTCTACAAGATCTCGTAGGATCTAAATCTTTTCTACAACATTAGTACTCATCTAGCCTAGGTCTGCAACACACATCACACTAGTAGGAACCCAGGAAAGATCTAAACTTGTACTCAAACTTACAAGAAATCATCATGTTCCTAAGCTCACAAGCTACTAAATCCCCCCTTCTTGATGATCCCAAAAAACTACCCAATCACCTACATAAATACTAAATCCTAGCCACAAGTCGGCTTCATAAGGATATACAAATATTAAATGCAAAACATCAGTTGGCTCTGAAATAGCCTTACAAAATAAATAAACTCTCCAAGATGGGCCCAAATGGTCATCATATCCGCATAGAAGAATGAAACACACCAGATCTAAGTCCCCATATGTCCAAAGGTCAATCCATAACTTGAGGAATGCGACCCAAATCAACAGAACCAGTCGACCAAGCTGATCCATCCAAATAAACTAGGTCGGTAAGCAAGAACACCGAGCAACAGAGAAATAATCGAGTGCCAAAAATTGACCATGCCAAGCATGAACAAGGAATGCATTTATCACCGAGCATCAGGAAAACCAACCCATTCAATTATCTAGCATTCTTCAGAGACCGAGCACCCCGGTAACCACAGAAACTGAGAAACTAGTCTCCCAAATTGAGCAAGTATTCCACCAAACCAAGATCAAAAATAGCAATCTACCTTCAAAGACAAACATATTTTTGGTTGATACAAGATTTCCAAGAATCCTAGGATGCTCCTGCATCAGACATCCTAGGTAAGAAAGATTTTCTCATAAGGAAATTAGGAACGCCTCAAGGGAATTAGAACAGGTATGCCAAATCTGTTCTTAACCCATATCTCATCTTGTCCTTTGTCCCAAGTTGTCTTCACTTCACCCATTGTCTCCCATAGCAAGTTCTTATGCTTTCCAATTTTCTTATCTTTCCAATCGGTAACTGATAGCAACCGACTCTAACCACTACCAACCACATCAGTGTCTTGGTAAGGTTCATCCTCTCCGGACTCCTCAATCAACTCAATATCATCTGCATCTCTCTGTGTCATGAATGTCATCAATCTACTATAATATCCCTGTCAAAAAGACCATCTACCTCTTGATCTCAACAAACTCTTTAGATATGTCATTCTCCTTCTCTTTCAAACTAGACTCTACAGGAATAGGTTCATCATTCCTATGCTTCTGAGGTTTGTCACACAGACAACACCTGTTGACTCCACATTCCTTAGTACCTATCTCCTGTAAAGGTATCAGCTTATGTCAAGCTCCTACATGTCTGACCACATTGGTGTTAGCATGACCATCAAACAACACATTCCTATCAAAATGCCAAGGTCTACTGAGCAACAGATGACAAGCATCCATCGGTAATACATCATACAATATCTCATCCTGGTAAGATCCAATATGAAAATTAACCAAGCATTATTCTTCAACTCTAACCTTAGAAACATCTTGTATCCAACTAACTAGATAAGGGTTAGGTGTTTCCTTCTTTCTAAACTCAATTTACTAACCATTTCTTGTGAAACAAAGTTCTCAGAACTACCACCATCAACTATGACATTACATACCTTATTCTTGCACTTACATTTGGTTCTGAAAAAATTTCTCCTTTGTACTGGTTCATGGACACATGCAGCTAACCTCCTAGTGATAAGAGTCTCACCTTTTTCTGCAACATTAACAATATCTTCTTCAGTAGTCAGTGCCACCCTCTTCTTAAGACATTGAAAACTTCTATGACCAGCTTCACCATAGTTATAACAAGTACCGGTGAACTCATTCTTCCATCTTCCTCTCTGTCCAGCATTCTTAGTAACTTTACCACTGCTAGATCCCACATCAAGCTTAGGGTTTTCTGTCACATTACCTTCAGCAACTGTCTCACCAGTTTTACCACCTCCATTCTTATTGTTCTATCTTCCTTCATACTTCTTATTCAACTTCTCTTCAACCTTCAATGCCATCTGATAAGCATCTCCTATTGTTGTCATCCAAACAGTAAGAAACTCTTCTTGAATACTAGGTCTCAAACCATAGACATACCTAGCAACCTTCTCTTTATCAGCTTCAGAATGACCAGTCCTAATCAGGATTCTATAAAAATCCTCGGTATACTCCTATACTGATTTATTAGTCTTCTTTAAAGCTTGCATCTTCTTAAACATGTCCTATTCATCATCCACAAGAATGAATTGCTTCTTCAACTTGTCAACCATTCGGTTCCATTTAGTGATCTTTTCTTTTCCTCTTCTACCTCTTTCCAACTACAATTATCTCCACCAAATATTTGCATGACTTTCAACTTAGTCTTTGGAAATCTAACCCTATCAAGATCTTCTATTTCTTCACACTCAAAGTATTCATCAATCTCATTGATCCAATCAATCAATTCTTCAGGCCTAAGGCTTCCAGCAAATGCAAAAACTTCAATCTTAGGTCTTTTCCCAATTTTAGACATAGCTTTTAGGATTCTATTCTCCTCTAGATCTCTAGCTTCTTCTACAACTTCTTCAAAATGATCTTCCTCAGATTCATCATCACTATCCTCTTTCAGGGTAGGCTTCTTCTTTCTTAATTCCTCTTGTAGGTCTTGCACTTGTTTCTGCAAAGCCCTAAAATCATCAAGACTAAATTCTCCAGCAACTTCTTCCTCTGAGATCTCACAATTTCTCCTCGGAGGCATCTTCAAATCAAGATCCAAATACAAACAAACAAGATCCACTCGACTCCAACAGTAACAAAATTTTCTCAAATAGGAACAAAATTTTCTCTGATACCACTTGACACAGTCAAGGTTGGGGAATCAAATGAAGGACTGATCGACCTTGTAGCCAAACCAATACACAGCAAAAATACACAACAATAACAATAGATCTGATAAGGAACAAAAATATTTATTCATCAAATCATTGATTACATGTAATGTGTCAGGTTGTAAGGCCTTCTTGGTTATGACCAATTACAAAGAAAGTAATAGTCTACAAGATCTCATAGGATCTAAATCTTTTCCACAACATCAGTACTCAACTAGCTCAGGTTTGCAACACACAACACACTGGTAGGCACCTAGGAAAGATCTAAACTTGTACTCAAACTTCCAAGAAATCTTCATGTTCCTAAGCTCATAGGCTAATAACTCCTCCCTTCTGATGATCCCAAACAACTACCCAATCACCTACATAAATACTAAATCCCAACCACAAGTCAGCTTCACAAGGATATACAAATATTAAATGCAAAACATCAGTCAGCTCTCAAATAGCCTTACAAAATAAATAAACTCTCCAAGATGGCCCCAAATGGTCATCAGATCCACATAGAAGAATGCAACACACTAGATCGAAGTCCCCATACATCCAACGGTCAATCCATAACTCGAGGAGTGTGACCCAAACCAACGGAACTAGTCGGCCAAGCTGATCCATCCAAATAAACTAGGTCGGTAAGAAAGAACACTGAGCAACAAAGAAATAACCGAGCGCCAGAAATTGACCATGCCAAGCATGATCGAGCAACGTAGTTATCACTGAGCATCAAGAAAACTGACACCTTTAGTTACCGAGCATTCTTCAGAGACTGAGCACCCCGGTAACCACAGAAACTGAGCATCCAGTCTCCCAAACCGAGCAAGTATTCCACCATCCAAGATCAAAACTAACAATCTACCTTCAAAGACAAGCATATTTTTGGTTGATACAGGATTGCCAAGAATCCTAGGATGCTCCTGCATTAGTGTTTGAAGGTACACACACAACAAGCACATAAAAAAAAAAACACTTCCTAAGCCCTATATTCAATTGGTTGAGTGAGAATCCTTTCTCATTGACTTGGGTACACACCCAATAGCTAATCATAATATGACCACCACCAACCACATAATTGGTATAATGATGTCGTATTATCTTACTCCAAATGCTAATGGGGGAGCAATATGATGAGTGTCTTGGGGGAGTTACTATCTCCCTTGCACTTGGATTATCCCACTTTCAGGGGTGAGCTAGGTAGGGTTTTAATCTATGGATTCTAGTAAGGGTCTATGTTCCAACACATTCTCTATGTCCTCACAAGAATGATTTAGGCCTATAGCCCCACAAAGTACCTTTGCACCAATAGTCACATAAACATGATTGAGACCCTAAGGCCCTATTATGTGGTCAGGCGAGAGCTGAGTATAAGCTCAAATGAAATCCGATTTCTATGGCTTTGGCCTCAAAGAAGTAATTTTTTAAATGTGAGTTGGAGTGGTGTGGCTTACATCTCGTGCTCACATGGGTCATTCTCCAAGGGTGAGTATTTTTTCCCACTTGGACATGCCCATCGAAAGGAATGAAAAAAAAATGAAAAGAAAATTTGCGAGGGTCTAGATTTCTGATTTTCCCTCAAGGGGAAAAGAACATAATCTCCTACCTTTTCACTACTCCCAGACACATCAAACAATTATTCTTTTTAATATGTCTTTCATGTGAGTTTTCTAAGAAAAATTAATGCAAACAAAATATTTGGTCATTTCCTTCATAGGCAACCTACACAAACTGCATCAGTAGTCTTTTTGCTTCTATCTTTGGCACGCGTCTTGCACAAAACAAAGTCTAGAAAATGTCTTCACCAAAAACATCCTACATAAATCCATTAGGCTACCAAAAGAAAACCACAAAAATAAAAAAGAGGATCACTTTGTCAGAATCACCAAAAACCAATTGTAGAAATTAGAGAAATAGAGAATAGTTTTTTGTTTTCATTAAAAACTAGGAAAAAAACTCATCCAAGAATCTATAAATCCCAACACAAGAATCTATAACTCCCCATATGAGTTTTCTTTATGACTCGTATTGTCCTGTGAGAATTCACATATGAGAAAACAAGGCCAAAGTATACACAAAATATCAAGAATTTGCAAAAAAGTGTAGTTGTGAAGACAAAAATTGATTTTTTAGCCCCACGGTGGGTGCCAGAAATGTGAGTGTGAAAAGTGGTTGCTAACACTACACTTCAATGAGTCTTTATATGATTGTTCTAGATAATGAAAGTAGATTAATCCAAAAACTAAAATCAACCAAGGTGACTCATTACCTTCTAATAGACATGAGTATGAGTTTTCCTCTTTGGTCATTGCAAAACCCAATGACTACAGACATAATATAAATGAAGAATTTAAAACTAACATGCAAATGAAACATTCATCCAATTAGGTAATACTTAATCCATATTAAACAAAATGAAGTGTTCCTAGATTTGATAAATGCAACAAAGATGTAATCAAAACAAACTAATTATGTAATTAAGATAATCAATAATTCAAATGCATAAATAATAATGGGAAAATTAACAGTGTTACACTACTTAGCAAAAGATTAGATCTCTTTGTGAGAATGAAAGCATGGTTATATAGAAATCCTCTCAAGAATGAACATACAAGATTGACCAAAGATAAACCATTGAGATTTGTTCGAGACTAGCACAATCCATGTGAAACTCATTTGATTGGTTGAGACAATTAGTTAACTGAAAAGGTTTGGTCAGTTGTTTCGAAAACTTCTAAGGCTAAACTAAAGTTGTTAAATTGACAGATGAGTTAACAAAGGTGTTATCCTAGTTAACGGATTATTTCCAAAGTCATGTTTGTAATACCCCAAAAATGGGCTATAGGTTCATTAATCTCCTATATCGACACATCGAACGAAATCGACATCGAAGTCCTAACCTAAGGCACATCTGCACATCATTGAATCCTAATTGATCATCTTAAATCTGCATTGGGGAATATTCCTAGTAATATTCCTATTTTATCCTAATTATCTTTAATTTAATAATTATTTGGCGATAAATCCTATTTATCCTAAAGTTTGATTAATTGAATATTTTGAATATTTAATTAATTAGGTTTAATACTGCCACTTAATTATTTAATTAGATTTAATTCTATTTATTCCTAATTAATATTGTTTTTATTTGACAATAAATTAAAATTCCTACAAACAATCGATTGGATATTTATTTAATTGATTTAAAATCAAAGTTGTCAAATTTAATGATTTAATTGGAATAAAGTTTGATTTAATAATTGATTAACCCATAAATCAATTGTTTTAATTTTCAAAATCAGTTAAGTTGGAAATAAATCACTTTATTATTAAATTAATTCATATTAAATCATGCACATTCAAGAAAAGCAGACAACTATCAATTATCAATTAAAGCTAAACTCTATTTTGAGTTGAACTCTGCTTTTGCATGTTTTTGTGAGTTAATTATCCTTTATTTAAAAATAACTCAAAAATCAACCTGAGTTATTTGAGTGATTTATGGCTTTTTTTCATGCACCTCCAAAGCCCTAGATTTCTATAAATTAAGGCTTCAGCTCTTCATTTGAAATCCATCCATCCACGAATTGCACACTCACGCTGTCAAATTGAAGGCCAAAGAATCGATCTTGAGAATTCGAGTTGTTGTGAGATTTTTCATTTGTTATTGCATTGTTTTCATATCATTTCTTAGCTTAATTAGCATATCAATTTTCATTGTTAGCTTAGATTCATATCCAGATTTCATCATCATAATTGCATCTAAAAACAAAAAAAAAGAGATTAATTTGCATCTAATTCATATCTAGATTTTGCATTCAAATCCTTCATTTAGGTGTCGTCAAGGTCACTGATCTTGGTATAATTTGAGAATACATACTCGCATCTACTAGAAGGCAGTAAATCACCTGGTTAGTTTAGTTTTTCATTTATTGCACGATTTTGATTTCAACTAACCTCTAATGTTTTACTGAAGTGTTGTGTCTACAGATCAGGTACAAAATTCACACACACAATGTTTAGTTGACTGGATGATGACTCCATAAATGCATTTTTGGAATAATTAAAGGATTTAATGTATTTTTCTCCAAAATGTGATGACATAATTAATTTAATTCCTTTTTGTTATTAATTGACAATTCTTATTTATTTAATCAACATCCTAAGATATTAATTAAATAAATAGTATAAGGTTGATTTAATTACCAATAATATTAGGATTTGGAAATTAATTAATCAAATAGGATCAAGTGCGATAGTTGAGTGGGACATAGGGTATAGGTCAAATAAGATTGATGAGTTGAATTTCCTTAGGTTAGGACTTAGGGGATTTAATAAAAATTAGGGCTTTCTTGATGAACAATCAAGATTAGGGGCTTATGGTTTTGTTGACCATTTTTAAGTGATTACACATCTTTGCAGTAGACAATTTGTAGGACTTTGGGTGCTTACCATTTTTGTGTGGAGACAATGGGGTTAAATTTAGTGCAACGTGATCAATTTTTATTTTGAGCTATAGTCAAATTCTTTTAGGAATAAGATAAGTTTGATGAGGTTTTGCGAGCAAAGATCTTTATTGAGGTGTGAGGTTTGAAATTTGTATTTATTTTTCATGGTGTTAGATTGGTTATATGCATGGATAGTGTGAGAAGATGGAATAAGAAGAAAGATGTACATTTTCTATGAATGCAATAAAATATTTACCAACCAATATCTGGCTATAATATCTGAAAGAAGTGTAGTCTTGCGAACTACAATGATTGCGGGATATACACAGAATGGATTTGATGAAATGGCTTCAAAAAAATTCAAGCAATTGCAATCAGTAGGTGTAAATTCATAATCCACAACCTTTGCCACATCCTCCCCACCTATGCCAAAGTGAGAGATTTGGACTAGGGAATGCACACCCATCAAAGCATAAAGGATAGAGGATCTTTGTCAGTTGTTTAAATTTCTTTGGCAGACATGTTTCCAAAACATAGAATCATGGATAAGGCACATGAATTGTTTGACAAAATTCCTTAAAGAGATGTCATCTCCTGGAATGTAATGATTGGAGGATATGTACAAATAGAATTTTTGAAAAGAATTCAAAAAATTTCAAGCAAATACAATTGGAAGGCATACAATCACATTATACAACCTATGGAAGCATCCTGTGTGTGCCAAAATAGGTGCTTTGGAATAGGGTATGCCTATTTATCAAAGTATAAAGGAGAGAGGAATGATGTCAGAAGTTGTAGTTGAAATGGCCCTGGTAGGCATGTATTCAAAATGTAGAAACATATACAAGGTATGTGAATTGTTTGACACCATGCCATGAATAAAAGTGTTCTCACAGGCTGCAATGTTTGCAAGATATGCACACAATTGATTTGATGAAAAAGCTTCAGGAAAAATTGCTTCGATTCTCAAATATCAAAAATAAAAAAGGTTTATGTGCATATATCTTGGTATATTGAAAATCCTCCTTAAATATTGTTCAAGAAACCTCATATAATAATTATTTCATTACCAAAATAGGCTAGAGAAATGAATACATGAATCAAGAATACCATTTTCTTGTAGGCCACTTTTGGGAAGTGAAGTTGAATTTTCTTTATTTAAGAGATGTGCAAGAATTTGTTGTGAAATGCAACTCTTGAACATGACTCTTAAATTGTATGTGTGTTCCTATATAATATAGGTAGAGATTTAAAGATAAGGATCTCATTTATCTTCTGTGATTCTTTTTATAATCTGAATAAATCAAAAAATAGTTTGGCATTTCCTTATATTCTAAATTAAGCTAGAACTTGTCTAAATGGTGTCGATCCATAAATTTGACTAAAATATAGTTAGGCGTAGAGTATTTATGTTAAGTATCCAATAGAATATGTTTTCATTAACATGGCTTGTATAACTGACTGACCCAACATGATATGTTTCCCATATGTTGAATTATATTGTGCTTTGAAAAATCTAGGAAATTAGATTTTAGAAGACTATGATGCTCATGTTTTCTCTCAGATTGCATTTGTTGTTAGGTATCTGATTTTAAATCTTTCATGCAACTATATACTGAATACACATTTTTTGGGTGCAAAAACTTTTACAATTTGCAAGAATGTGGTAACTTTTCTTTAGAGTTTTTGTTTTGTTGTTTATGTCTTGTGGTTATAGTGTTGTGAGTGCAATTAGTTGAGTTGACCCTCAATACTTGACTCTATTCATGGCACAGTTATATCTACAATTGCTCCAAATCTACATATTCATAATATACACTTCCAAAATTTATAATTTAACAAACCTAAAGATTTTTTATTTTTTTGGTGAAATTAATGTTTCAATGCTAGAAACTATAAATAATTAGCATACACACAAGTATATAAGATGCCCATAATTTCATATTTTTTAATTCCTCAACCTATGTACTAACCTTCTTATTTCCATGATATCTGATGACACACTAAACTACACACCAAACATCCAGACCTATGATTAATCATCTCAATATTCTCCCGTTATCCATTTCTATTATTACCACTGGTATTATTTCTTTCTCTGCAGAATAAAACATATATTCATTTGTAGGATATTTCAAATATCTGATTGAGTATATTCATCTTGTGACAATTTAGCATTATATGTTGATAATGTTATTTCTATAGGAAATAATCTCGAATGGTTACATTTGTTTAAGTATTAATTAATTATTGACATTGAGATGATTAATTATGAGGGGATCCATGATTGGTTGGAAATTCAAATCATAAATCTTTGTGAATATATCACAAAGATTGAAATCTTTATAATTGCTAGATGTTAGGTATATAGGGCTTCTCTCCTATTGTTGAAAACTTTCCCATTATGTGTGGAAATACTGTAGAAAGTACAATAGATTTGAAATAGTGGGCTCAAATATCATTCAGATTGTATTTCTGTAGAAACTTTCCACTTCAATCTACATACATACATACATACATACATACATGTATATGTATCAACAAATACACACACATATAAGATTCTATTTTTTCAAAAAAATAGACTGCTTCTCTGCAAAGAAATGATTGTATAACTATTATGGTTATTACTTTATGTCTCATAACAATGCCTTTTACTAGAATATTCGCCTCGATTTTTAAAGCTAAAAGAGATTTTGTCTTTGAAACCGAATTAGTATAATATTGCATGGACTTGTTTATTTCAAGTCTTTTCAAGACCCTTCAAACACACAAAGTGCTTAGTTAATCTAGATATTACTTCGCAACAAAATATTATATATTCATTTGTCAAGTTTTAAATTTGATTTATTGATTAATTTATGAGAAATGTTTACTCTTTCATACAAAATGCAGTAGTTCAAATATTTTTGGATATAGGATAAGAGTGTTAATTAAAATGTATTAATGGAAACGACACTTTAGTTTATGTTGAAATTTACAGTTTACTATACTAAGAATAAGTGAGTTTTTGTTTCAGATTTCTCTCTCCTACTATCTAATTGGGTTTCATATGGACAATATAGAAGTTGTAAATGAAACTAAAGTATAAGATGGATGGAATTCAATATTAGTAAATGATGCATTGTACTTTGAATTTTAGAAATAAGAATAAGATTTGAGAAGTTTGAAAAAAAAGAAAAGCTACATTCATAATTCAATGTAACTAGAACATATAGAAACTTGCAGGTTCAAATAAGTCTATGGATATGTGATTTTTGTTTCATGGTGGAAAATAGCTTGGGACCTTTGTTCTGAAGAGATTTCTATTTTTTTTAAAGGTCCATTTATTTTACAATGATAGTGCTATACCCTTGCATATTTAAAAGCATGGTATCCCCTATTTTCTATGGAATAAAGCCTGATATGACATTGACATTGGATAAATTGCACTTCAATTTGTTCTTTGCACAATACCTCATTTTAAATTTATATCTATATATGTTTTAAATTGATGATTCGTGTATTTTCAAAGTTTGAAATAAATATTATTAAAAATATCTAACCTAACAATTTTATTTGTATTTCAAGAATATGTGTGTGTGTGTGTTAGATATGGAAGACATTGAGAGGTGAGCGGGGGGGGGGGGTGAATAAGTGTAAACAATAAATGAACTAATAATTTGATTATTATTTTAAACAACTTCCATACACCCAAACATGCAATTATAACTATGCAATAGAAGTAAAACAATTTAAGAATCCACAAAGCATAACACATAACACCACAATTTTTATCATGGAAACCCTTGTTAAAGGGTGAAAACCATGGTGGGGATGGTGCCCACAAATATCTTCAACTGTAATAAAAGGTTTTCCGAGTTAGGAGCTTACAATATCTAGTAAGAGGTTCACCTAGTTAGAAGTGACTAGTACCCTGTTAGAAGTACCAAAAGACCTACTAAGATCTACCTCGCTAGAGGATTTAAAAATCCAATTAAGAAGTCACACTGTTAAAGGATTTAACAATAAGACTTGTTAAACTCCACCTTGTTAAAGGATTTAACTTGTTGCAACTATTAGGAATACAACAATAACTTGATCTAGAATTAGAAATTCCTTTACTTAATCATATCCTTTGTAATCTCAGAATGCTGACACATTGCACTACCTCTGTCTCTGATCACAACACCCAAATTCATGATCACAACCCTAAATCAAATGATTTAGTCCACCTATATATTAATTTTCTTAAGTCAGCTAAGACTTAGAAAACTTTTTACAAGGTGCCCCACCAAATTGACAAAAAAACATAGAAAACTGCACCAATCATACCTAACATATTAGCCCAAGATATATTAACCAAGATATATTGACATGTCAGCCCATAAATTAACCACCTTGATCATCTGATCAATAGGAACAAATTGCTAGCCATTTCTTGTTTGTCTAGTTCTTCACCCTAGATTCCAAGATCCTCTTTGCTTGAGGCTTTTCCTTAGGAGGTATGGCCATTGTACTGACATCTAAAAGTACCCCATGATTTTTCTAATTAATCTCAGTCAATGGTCCCTTGTACTTGACCAGGTCTTCAATGTTGAAGACTGGTGAGATGGCTAGATCTTGGGGAATGTCTACTTTACAGGCATTGGCTCCATACTTGGACATAATCTTACATGGTCCTACCCTCTTCATTTGAATCTTGGTAGGCACTCTCCTCTGTAATCTAGACTTGTTGAGATGTACCATGACATAGTCACCTACTATAAATTGAACATCCCTCCTCTTTTCATCCACTTTTGCCTTCAAATTTTGTGTTGCTTCTACTAGGGTCCTTTTTACTTGTTCTTGGACCTCTTTCACAATTTTAGAGAAGTTCTCTACATGTCCACTCCTGTACTCTATGCCTCCTAAGTCTTTGAGATCATTTACTCCTCTTGGGTGCATCCCATACACTACCTCAAAAGGGCGTTTACTAGTGGTTCGGTTCACACTATCATTGTAAGCATACTCTACTTGAAGGAGGACTAAGTCCCATGTCTATCCATAATCCTTAGTTAGGAACCTTAGAAAGTTACCTAATACCATGTTGATTACCTCAGTTTGACCATCTATTTGGGGATGGTAAGCTTAACCAAAAGACAAATTAGTACCAAATCTGCTCCATAGGGTCTTCCAAAAATGGCCCATGAACTTGGCATCTCTATCTGACACAATGCTAAGAGGAAGTCTATGGATCCTCACAACCTCCTTGAAAAAGAGATGACCTATGTGGCTAGCATAATGAGTTGTCTTGCAAGGAAGAAACTGACTCATCTTACTAAACCTATCTACCACCACATAGATACTATCCAACCCTATCTTGGTCTTAGGAAGCTCCACTATGAAGTACATGTTGATGTACTCCCATGACCTATTGGGAATGGGTAAGGGCTAGTATAGGCCTGTATTTCTAGCTCCTCCTTTGGCTTTCATACATATGACACATTGCTCCACATATCTCCTCACATCCCTAGGTAGTTTAGGCTAGTAGTAGAGCCTTTGGACTAACTCCATCATGTTGTTGATTCCAAAATGGCCACTAAGACTGTGATTATGCTTCTCCTAAATGAGATTCTCTCTCATGGACCCATTGAGAACACACAACTAATTCCCCTTAAACAATATCCCACTCTGCATGGTATATTCAACAAAATGATTGTGGAGATGGTTTTGAAAATAAGAGCATACCTTATAATCCTCTGAGAATTCTTCATCATCCATATAGAGGTCCTTGAAGCTATCTGTCCCAATACTTTGGAGTTGAACTTCCTTGACTATCAACATTCTCCTGATCAAAGCATCAACTACCTTGTTCATTTTTCCCTCCTTTTGTTTGATAGTGAAGGTGAAGGCCTGTAGATACTCCATCCATTTGAGGTGTTTATTACTTAGCTTCTCCTATTTGTTGATGTAGCTCAAGGCCTGATTGTCTATGAACACCACAAACTCTTTAGGAAGGAGGTAATTCCTCCACTTCCTAAGTGATTGCACTAAAGCATATAACTCCAAGTCATAGGTTGAGTATTTATTCTTAGCCTCATTGCATTTATCACTAAGGAAGGCTATGGGTCTACCTTCTTGACTTAACACTCCTCCAACTGCTAGCCCACTTGCATCACACTCCAAGGTGAATAACTTATCAAAGCTTAGCAATAGGAGAATGGGTTGAGTTGCCACTTTTTGTTTCAACTTCTCAAATGCCTTGCTAGCTTCTTGTGTCCACTTGAAATTGGTCTTCACTCCACCCTTGATGTTATCTAGCACTGGTGCACATATGCCACTGAAATTCCCTATGAATTTCCTATAAAATTGGGCTAATCCATGAAAAATTATAACTTATGTCCCTATGGTTCGTGTAGGCATGTTTAGAATGGTTTCCACTTTACTTGGATCCATATTTAATTGTCCCTTGGATACTACAAATCCCAAGTAGACTAATTCTTGCTTGAGAAACTCACATTTCTCCAAATTAATGGCCAACTGTTCTTCATGGAGTCTCTTAAGTACAACCTCCAAATGTGTTATGTGTGCCTCCTTTTTTTTACTCAAGATGAGTATATCATCAAGATATACCACTATAAACCATCTTTTATAGTCTTTTATCACCTCATTCATCAATCTCATGAATGTGCTAGGGGCATTAGTAAGCCCAAATGGCATCACAAGACACTCATATAACCCTTTAGTGGTTTTGAAGGATGTCTTCCACTCATCCCCATCTTTTATCATGATTTTATGGTATCCACTTTTGAGATCTAACTTTGTGAAGTATTGGGCTCCTCCTAGGAAATCCATTAGATCCTCTATCTTAGGTATAGGAAACCTATATCTGATAGTGATCCTAATTATTGCTCTTGAATTGGTGTAAAGTCTCAACTTACCACCCTTCTTGGATGCTAGGACCACTGATACTACACATGGACTGATGCTCTTCTTTATGATCCCTTGATTTAACAACTCTTGCACCTACCTTGCCACTTCTTGGTTTTTCTCTGGTGTGATCTTGTAGGCAGCCTAATTTGGTAATGAGGCCTCGGGTATGAAGTTAATTTGATGACTTATAGACCTATCAGGAGGTAAAGTTGTTGGTGTCCCTTCACTTACTATATCCTTATACTTCCCAAGAAGCTCTTGGACCTCCAATGGTATAGGTTCTTGATTAGGTTTCCCCCCTTCCTTAGGCTTCACAACTATAACATACCCCTCACTATCTTCTTCTTGAACTGTATGCAATAGTTCTTTTCCACTACTCAACAACACACTAGGGGTTTTTATAGGCAGCTTATCATCATCTATTAAATATTGAATCTTGAATGTCTTCCCATCTTTCTTGAAGGTAACGGTGTTTCCTCTCGCATCATACATGTCTTCTTTGTCATATTGCCATGGTCTTCCCAATAAAAGATGGCATGCATCGCCATGGGTAGCACATCACATAGAAACTTATCCTTGTATCCTCCAATGGAGAATTCAATCCATGTTTTTTCATTTACTAGGACACTTTTCCCTTTGTTCAACCATGTCACCTTGTAAGGGTTTTTATGAGGTACCTTGGTTAGGTTGAACTTCTTGGATGCTTCTTCTACAATAATATTATTTGTGGAGCTAGAATCCATAATCACCTTACATACTTTCCCCATGATTTTACATCTTACTATAAAGAGCGCCCTTCCTTTCTTTGGCTCCTCTTTCACTAGTTGTCTAATGAGGACCCTCCTAAACATGAGGTTCTCTCCCATTTCTGACTCTATGTGACTAACCTTTGGTGACTTGACACTTGATGTGTCTTCTTGAGTATAAGCCACTCTCTTCTCTGCATTGGAGGAAGATGCCTTTTCTAGACACTTGTAGGATGGATGTCCCATCTGCCCACAATTGTAACACTTCATACTAGAAAAATAAAAATTTCTTCTTCTTGCACCTCTTCCTCTATTAGAGCCTCCTTGATTACCTCTACCTCTACCATAGTTTCCTCTATAACATGTTTCACCACTTTTCTCTACAAGCTTGGACTCCCCTTGGCTTCTTGGATTAGTCCCTCTACCTTGTTGACCACCTCTATGTCCCCTTTCATCTCTTCCTCTACCTCTATTTCTTGAACTAGAATCTTGCCTCCTCTTACCTTTCTCCTCTATCTTAAGTGCCAACTGATAGAACTGATGTACTATCTTGGGAGTTAGAAGACTCATCTCCTCTTGGATGGACCACTTCAATCCATATAGATATTTGACAACTTTGATGCTTTCTTCTTCTACCACCTTAGACCTTAGACATAGTTTTTGGAACTCTTCGGTGCAGGTGTTGACATCAATGTCTTTTTTCCTTAGGCTTTTCCTTCTTTTATGTAGCTGAATTTCATAATCCTCTTGCATATACGATTCTTTAACTTTGGCCACCATTCCTTTCCATGTAACTATAGGGTTTTTGCCTTCTTTCTCCCTCTCTATTTGGATGAACTTCCACCATGTGAGAGAAGAGCCTCTAAGTCTTGACTTGGAATCTCACCTTTTGAGCCTCAGTGATTCCATCACAATCAAAGTGATTATCCATGCCCTCAATTGAATCAATGACTTAGTCAAGCTCCATTTTGCCACTAAAGAGTGGTACACCTTCTAATGCTTTACCACTTAAGGTCTTAAAGGCTTTGAGGAAGGGTTCTTTCTCCACCACTAGATCTAGTTCAAGAACTTCATCTTCCACTAATATATCCTTCCCTACCTTCTCATCTATCTTCTCATTCATCTCATCTATCCTATCTTCTACTGCTTCCAATTTCTTGGCTAGTAGATGAATTCTTTCCCTTAACTGTCTATTTTCTTCCTCTTGGTCTTCTACCTTCTTGGCCAACTCTACATTGGTCACCATCCTAGAAGATCCACTAGACTCACACTCTTACATGCACTTAATTCCTAAATCTTTTGGGGTTTTGATACCAATCTAATAGGGAGGTTGGGAGATCCAATCACAAGCTCTTTCCTAGGTCTCACTATTGACCTTGTAGTGTTCTCCACTGAAACCAAATGAACTATAGGATCCCTCTAGAGGTATAATCCCCAGGTCTACTTATCCAACCCAACTACCAAGTAACACTTACCAAGACAAACAAAGTTCTTGGTTGCTTTCCTTCCTTCATGCTCTCACTGACCCTTAATTCCCTGTAAGGGTTCACCACCTCCAAACTAACATGGAATCTTGCAAAGGTGAGGAGGTACTTAAATATGTCTTGTTTAGCTAATTTAGAGGTCTTTAAGGTCTTACTTACCTTTTATGTCTTACTAATCTCATAGATCCTTCCCAAAATAGGGCTACAAGGAAGAGTCCCATTTAGGCCTCCTATTCCAGGAAAATAGGGATTTTCTCCTAATTACTTCCAAAGAACCTTGTAACACAATTGTGAATTCTTAGTTCAATACCCAATCTCTCAAGGATTTTGGATCTTTTAGGGTTTCATCTTGTCGTACAATCCCCTAACCAAAAATAGTTGTTTTGGGAGGGTTTTAAGCAATCTTTGATTGCATGGTTTGCCTTCAAGATTTGGGTGACCAAATGGATTGGTGGAACCCTCTCCCTTCATAGAGTTATTTAAAAATACCCCATCTTTGACCTCCAATCACTAATTGGTAATTTCATACACACCTCTATAATTTACAACCATTATGTCTTAGTATCTCCTAGCCAAGCTCACCATAGGCTCGCCTAGGGAAAGACTGCATAAATTCTTGAACAGATCTCCAGGGCCCATGATCTTGTACACATTACATACATAGAGTCTACTCACTATCCCCAAGAGGCTGTATAGAATGAATGGTGGGATAGTGAGTTAGATCCTCATTTCTTATACCTTACTGGTTTGAACCAGTGAAGAGGAAGAAAGAAAAGATTTAACACAAAAAATTGAAATAGCTAGAAATATCTAATTTAATGACACACATTGCAAGAAAAAACCCTAAACTAAGCACTCCATTAATCACAGTCCATTTGATAACTTAAAACATTCTTCTTGAATTCACTGATTACAAAGCTATACCAAACTTCCACACATTGTTCACACTTCCAGAATGATATCTCTGTACACAAGAATGTCTAACCTCAGGATTTGGTCCAAGAAAGACTTAAATAGTATGGGGTTTGTCTTAGGTTGGATTTAGGGCACTCTTAGGCCAATTTAGGGCATTTGGACAACTTTTTTTTGAGCAACTTTTAAAAGTTGCAAAAGTTGCTATGCAAATTTTTACAACTTTTCACAATTTTGCAAATTAAAGACCTTGGTTAGGTCCTATAGAGTTCTAGACTCTATATTTGACTCAAATCTAAATCCTTACACACCCTAAGTCCCATGACATAATAGTGACATCACCTGACAACAATTAACCAAGAAAGAGACTCTATCACATTAGTCTCAAGATTTCAACAACCTAAGACATAGGACCTTATTGGACCTCTAATCTCTATGGATCCCACACCATGGTCAAAATCACCTTAGGAAAAACACACATTGCCAAAAATGGCTTAAAAAGAAAAACAAGAAATGGATTGGATTAACCAACCCTTGGGTGCTCCTGCACCAATTAGGAAATTAAATTTGCACCAAGAACCTTGGCACTAGACTACAACAATCCTTTGACATTTTTGCACCATAAGAAAATACCAAATGACACTTTACAACTGCATGAACTATCCCCTGAAGAAATCAAAACCAAATGTATAAAAGAAGAGATTTACAATGTTTTACATGATGAGAAGATGAAAGCAATCTTATAATCTATGATAAAGTCTCACCCAAAAAAAATACCTTTACATGCTCATACAAAAAGGTACTAAATTACCAGCTGGGTATTACACACCTACCATAGTGGAGGAAATACCTATGCCAATAGCTTGGGTGGCCTCAATGAAACCCCTACCAGTTAGTTCAGCTCTCCCATCCATCAATTATGTACAAAATTCTTTCTAGGTCACCACATCTTCCAATACCTTAGGGATCCAGTACACCAATCCCTTATTTTCCATTTTTTCGTATGCATCTACTACACTTACTACCACAACAACATGCTCTATATTATCCTTGACTCATGTAGCAATCACTTCACAAGTGATGGAAAAAATTTCATCCAACACAATTCCCCAACCAAAGAAGGGGCTACCCCTACTAGGATCACCTCAAAAAAGCCTCCTAGTGGTGCCCTGCTAGGTGTCCCTTCCAATTCAGGACAACCCCAAATTAGTCAAGGGGAACCTCCAGCTTATCTATATTTCTCAATGATATTTGATAGTTTCATCCAAAAAATGATGGCAAGTGGGCCTAACACTTCCCATCTTACAACAACACCTCAACATAATCTGACACTCTAGTATATACTAGTACCTCAGCATAATCTAACACCCCAACATATACCAGTACCTTTGCATAATCTGGCAGCCCAACATATACAAGTACCTCAGCATAATCTAGTACCCCAACATATACCAGTACCTCAACAAAACCCAACATCTCAGTATATCCCAGTACCTCACCATAATCCAATATCTTAGTACATCCATCTACCATATATACTTACAACATCCCAAAATAGTGGAGCCCCTTTTGTTGACCCTAATGTATCACATGTTACACTAACAACCACTAATCTACTTGTTCAATAGTTAGAAGCCCTTTAGAAACCATTCATAAATCTACAAATAGGCACTTCTAAAAGGTCTTACACCACAACAAACCTCATTCCTTATCCCTTTGATAAGACACTACATATTCCACCTTTTCCAACCAATTTTTTCACACCTAATTTTTTATAGGTACAAGGACAAGGGTGATGCCCACGATCACATAAGGGAGTTTTTCATAGATTGCATGGAATTTTCTCATGATGATACATATCTTATGAGACTTTTTCCACACAAGCTTAGTGGTAAAACCATGGATTTGTTTTCCAAACTTCCTCCTAGAATAAAGTCATGGAATGAACTAACAAAAAACATCATATCACACTATTCACACGACATGATCATGGAAGTAACATTGATGGATCTTTGCACCACCAAGAAAAATAACAGAGAGATCTTTGCTTCTTTCCTACAATGTTGGATAAATGTTGACTCTAAGGCATCCTTCCATTTTCCAACCAAAGAAAAGATCCACATGTTCATTTCAAATTGTCAGCTAGACCTAATGTTTGAACTTAACTCCTGGTGCATTGAGACCTTTGAAGAGTTAGCCAAGCAAGGGATAAAAGAAGAAAAATCCCTCACCTTGAAGGGAATACTCAAGAAAGATATTAGTAATTCAACACCTTATGAAAAATCCAAATACTGGTCAAAAAATAAGAATGTAACAAATGATAACATTGTGGACACTAAGATGGCACAACCATTCCTACATATGCAAGCACTAATGCCTATCCAACATACCCAACTAACACTGATCCAACATACCCAACCAACACAAAAAATTGATAATGTTAACATCACTTCTTCTAGATAGAAGCCTAAATAGACCAATGCACTTAATCAACATTAAAGTTATGCAAGAAGGATTCTCGCTCCATGATGAGACTTTATGCCTCTTGCAGAACCTCTTGAGATGATCCTAAAAAAAATTGATACATTCATATTTACTCACTTTACCTAAGATAAGATATTATGAAGGTCCTAGTATACCATCATGGTGGGATTAAAATGGTTACTATAACTATCACAGAACTAAGGGACACAAACCAGATGGTTGTATGTAACTTAAGCACATTATCCAAGATTTCATCGACTGCAGTGAAATCAAAGTTGTCACAAATTCTGTCACCACCAACCAAGACCATAAGATCTTCTAAAAGCCATTGATAGATCATGAAAAAGACAAGGCCTCCACATATGGAAAAGATAATAAAGCTAACCTTGCATATACAAAATGATACCCCAATTTGATAATTAATACCATCATTATCAAAAGTCCAGAGAATGATTATGTTGTTACTAATAAAGAATATTCTAATAATTCACTTAATGGAGTTGGATATATGTCAAGACACCATTCCCAAACATGAAAAAAATAATATACCTATGTCTAGCAGTGTCCTACAATAAATCTCCATATCTCCCACCATTTCTTCCTCTACACAATCTCCAACTAGTAATGCATCCAATAATGAAACATTTATAGTCTAATCATAAGGGCTATCCATAATAAAATTCCAAACTAATCCATTATGTATTGTTAGTCCCTTCTACAATTCAATAGTCTTAGATCCAATGCGACCATGTACTCTACTCCCAAGAAAATTTACTCCATTGAGTCCTAGTCAAAGACCATCCCCATCATGCCTGAGCGTCGATTGCTTTTAATAATCCACTATACATATCCAAACTCATACCCCATGTGAAGAGGGTTATCCAAAATCTAAAGAAACAAGTCCTAAAATTTGTTAAGATCAAGATACCAAGAATGTCCAATCCCATCCAATATTTGAAAAAGATCTAATATCCCTAGAAACTTATGATGATCCACTTCTATCAAAGAGAAAATAAATCCTTCGAGTCCCATTCATAATCCACCTCCTAAGAAATACCATGATGTCCATTATACTCCATCCAATGATCCTCTTCCATGCCAAGATCAAAGTAATCCTCCATGTCCACTACAATATCCTATCAACCTTCCATCTCCATGTCATAATCCTCCTTGTCTACCACAAGATCCCATTGTCCCTCCATCTCCATATCCTAATCATCCCTGTCCACCACAAAATCCCATCATCCCTCCATCTCCATGTCATAAATATCCACCTCAAGATTACATCAATTCTATCCAAGTTAATAATGAGCCTATTACATATCAACTTGGTTCATCCACTTCCAGTCAGTCTGGTCTACTTCATAGTATTACTATTCCATATTTTCCTTCTCCACCTCAAAATGGACTCATATCTTGTTTAAAAAATAATTGGTATGCAATTGCAAAGAATATTTGTCAGAAAATGCATTATCAAGGAAAGGGGTTAGGCCTCAATGAACAAGGTATAGTAGAACCCCTTGATATCAAAGAAAATTCATATTATCAGGGCCTTGTCTATATAGCTCACCATCAAGATGTTGATATCTTCTTTGCATACAATATTCCCCCATATAAACCCAAGAATATGCCTTCCCATTCATTACTTTCATCTATCTTGGGATTTCCAAGTAGCTCCTCAAAGTACAATATCACAGAGAAAAATCAAAATTGGCATCCAAGATTTCTATTCCAAAGACTCCCATCGATCTTCCACATAATTTTCTTCCATATTCCATATCTATTTTGGATCCCTATGTCCCAAAATTCACTACCTTACATAATCCATAGTCTCTTTCATCCATTTTGGGTCCTTATGTACCAAAATCCACGTCCACTCCTCCAGCTAAATCCTAAAACAAAAAATCTAATTTCCTTCCATCACTCCAACACCCCTCAAGGTGTGTGCCAATGTTGATCTTGACAACATTTCCATCCACTCATACACAAGTATTCCAACACCCCATTCATTATCTAACACCTATTTTCCACCCTTCCATCCCACTTATCCAATCCTATGCATAAACTCTTACCCCAGTCCATTTTATCATCCATTTTTTCCATTACCCTACCAACATATTTGAGTATACTTTCAACAACCATGGTCCATTATAGCACATCCTTCAGGAATACTATAAAAAAAAATAATGCTTAAGTCTTTCCTTCATGTCATTTCCTATATCCATTGTCTTTCAAAAAAAATAAAAATAAAATGTCAAAAATACAAAAAAAAATAGAAAAAAAGAAAAAAATGGTTGCCTTGGCAAAAACCTGGCAATCAGGTGTCTTTGGTAACATAAAAAAATTAAAAATAAAGATAAATAATTCATCCTATTGTGAAAAACACTTCTTTTGGTGCCTTGGGAAAGTACCATGATGAAAACCTAGCAAACAGACGCCATGTGTAATCTATTACCCTCTACACTTGGGGGCAAGTTTCATTCATGCAATCCTACCTATCACATGCTTCATAGTCCTACATCCATTCATATCTCCTTTTTTCCATTTTTTATCTTGACAATGATTCATGCATCCTTTCTACTTCACTTTATCCACACCCTACAATATTCATTTGTCTTATCCATCCCTTACTTTCGTCATCCATTGTCATGTTTCATATTGCCAAAATCCCAAATCCTTTTCTTGGTCTTGATCAAAATTAAGGACATTAAAAAATGAAGAACTTATTTTCAGAAGTCTCTTGACATGTCCATTCCATTTAGATCCCATGTCATTCAATATGTTATGTCATTACCTACATAGCCACATATGTGATCCCTTAGCTTTGGTAAACATGGTATCTCATTGTGAGATAGTCCTTGCATCCAAATCAATTCCAATTCCATTTTTTACCTATCCATTACCATCCCATCAACTCATTCATCCATTCATAGAGTTACATTCCTTGCTAGACATTGGAGAAAATAAATACAATCATGTTTGAGAATAAATCCTAACATATGCCTTTCACCTCATTTAGTGATTTAAAATGTCCTAAAATAAATACCACAAAAATTGCAAAAAATTATGAACAAATTCAAAAAAATTTGAAAAGAGTCCTTCAAAACAACACAAAATCATTCTATAAACTCCAAAAATATTTGCAAAACCTTAAAAAAAACAATCCAAAACCATCTTATAAAACTCCAATTTTATAGCACAAAACCTTCAAAAAATAAAAAAACATAAAAGATTCATCTAAAGGTGATCGTGTTTACAGTGTTTATGATAAGAGCCTTCACTTTGTATGATACGTCGTAAATACCTCAACTCCAAACATATGAATGCTATGATGGACCAAAAAAAATTGCAAAAAGATCCAAATTTTTTTGTCAAAGGCAACCAAACAAATAAAAAAATTAACAAAAATCCTGCAAAAATTCTCCTTTGTACATAAACCAATTATTTGACATTTCAAAAATAGGCATTGAACAATGACATACAACACATATGAGCTTCAAAAAAACCAAGTTAAAACTGTCAAAACAAGTCAAGAGGTCCTCAACTACACTTCCCAAACTGTCTTACCTATCAATCAATCAGAAAGCAAAGTATTTTATCAAAAATCATGTTGTCTTTGATAAGGGAAGGAACACTCAAAATTAGACAAAGCACTCTTAGATGGGGTACCTTTTTTCTTGGAATTAGATAACATTAGCAAAATGTCAAAATTCAATGTCCAAACTACTACAAAAATTTAAAGACACATAATCAGTACAATTGCAACTTGTTGAGTCAAGTTAGTCTTATTATGTCTTGATTTTTACAAGTCATGTTATTATGCATCTTCAGGATGTCCACAAGTGATTTAGAGATGTCATGATGGTTCATGACTTTTTTTGTTTGTTTGTGGAATGTTTGGAATTTTTTTGATGAAGTCTTAAAAGAGCAATCTGGGTATCTATGATAAGAGCCTTCACATCCATATAAAATGTGTAATTACAAAATTACAATGGATACTTCGGTTGTGATACATCGCACATACCGTGAATCTGAATGCTCGACCTAGATGGATCAGTCCACAATCCTCATCTGTTCAACATGCCTATTTTTAATGCAAGAGGATAATCATATCTAGATCTTTCATATCTTGGTAGGATGGTATCCATTTTTGCTATAATAAAGTGGCTCAATGATGATAAATAAATAGCTCAATTCAGCTGGAAATCAAAAGCATGGTGATTAAAAAATTAAGATCTTTTTTTTTACTATAATCTAAGGGTTTCAATCATTCAATTCTATCATTCTATCAGTCATACACTCAATCTATCTATCAAAATGGTCAAATCAATTTTCAAATCCTTTGGTCAATCATTCCACATTAAATTGTCTTATACAAGATATGTCTTTCCTGAAACCAAACATTATCATTTGTGTTAAACAGGACATGTCTTTTCTTAAACCACACATAATTGTTTGTCTTATACAAGATTTATCTTTCCTTAAACCAAACATTTTAGCTTATCTTATACAGGGTATGTCTTCCCTGAAACTAGATGTTGTTGCTAGTTTTATACAAGATGGGTCCTTCCTGAAACCAGACATGATTCTTATCAACAATCTCTATATCCAATGTCGATCAAACAATCATCATAGCCTACCAACATTCTTCACTTCTTACTAATTATTCTCTTCTTACATCATTTAGTCTAAATATTCTTTCAAGAGATCATTCATGTCTTTCTTGCACAAATAATCTCTCGAAGGGGTATCATTTACCTTGTTGTCACATTGTTCTCATTAGGGCATATCAGGGCATAATTTTTTATTATTCATTGAAACAACACCTAAAAATCATTCTATCAAAGAGGGGCAAAATGTAGACATTAAAAATATCCCTTGCCTGCAAGCGACAATTTCACTAACATTCTTCTTAAATTGTTAAATAATCTTTATTATTTAATTAATTATGTCATTCTACTATATTCTAAAATCAAAATCATCATTTTTCTCTAAAATCCATAATTAAGTGATTTAAATTAATTACTTTAATTATTAATTGTCCAAACGTTATTTTATTAATTATTCATCTATAAAGTAATTAAATAATTAAATATTATTTAATGATTCTTTATGTCATTCAATTAATTAAATAACCAGATTTAATTAATGTTCCCTCCTCATAATTATTGTATTTCTGTAATAATTAAATCAAATTATATCTCATGATTAAATAAATGATATTGATCTAGTTAAAATAATTATTCATCTCTCATGACTAAATAAATTATATGTATTTAATTACAACTAATAAATCCTCTCATAAATAGATAAGTAAATATTTATTTATAAAATATCTCCACATGTGTAAATAAATAATAATTTATTTATTTAAATCATAATTATCCTCCTCAATCCTAAATCACACTCACTTTGAGTTAGCTTTTAAATCACAACTCTTCACTCCACGATTCCCTCTCCTAACTATTCAATCCACATTGTTAATTCATCCCTCAATAATCAGTTAAGTCTTCCATCAATTTAGTCTTCTAATCCATGCAATCAGTTGACTCATCCATGCAATCAATTAACTCACCAATCTATTATGTTATCTCACCAATCCATTCAAATCATCTTTCCAATCTATTTGCTGAAAGATCAATCAATCCCCCAATCAAGACAGTCAAGTAGAGTTGAACTCCCACTCACTCTGAGTACAACTTCTCAATCGCAATCGATCAACCCTTCACTCATGGATTCTTGGTTGAAATCCCTAAAATCTTATAAATAGAGAGTCTTTTCTCATAATTTAAAGAGCCAAAATTGCTTTGAATTATTATTCTGACACAGTCTTGAGCTCAATTCTGAGAGCCCACATTGCATGAGAAGGAGAACACCAATGAACATATGGTTTTCATATTCATGTTCTTAAATTGATTTCATTATGTATGATTTTTATGCTTATTGTTCATCTTGCATTCTTTCTTGATGATTGAAAATACTAATTGCACTAATAAATATCTTTATGGTTGAGATTTCATATGTTATTACAATTTTCTTTGATCCCCTATTACCTGATTATAGCGAAAAGCATCATCTCATCCTCCATCTTAGCCTATACTAGTGCTCAAGCATGGGTGAGACACACATTATCTTATTAATATATTTTAAAACCCTAATTAATGTATCATGTTATCACTTAATAAAGCTACTTATAATAAGTGATTTTGGAAGCCACTTGTGGGCCCCAATGCTTATTACAAGTCACTAGCATCTATACACCTAGATAACCTACCCTAATGCTCCAATCAAAAGAAACAAAGAGAAGAATGAACCAAAAACCACTAAAGCTTCTCATAAAACATAAACCATAATAATCACCAAAGTAAAATAATGGAGCATAGTAGAGAACAACACATCCTATGCAAGGATAAAACAATCCATCCCAATATAGACATTTTCATAGATCATCCATCCCATAATGGATATCTCAACAAAATAATCATAATCCTCATAGTTTAAGACCAACGATAATCAGAGAACTGGAATGACATCCATCTCCAAACATGGAGTAACATAGTCCATAATGATAATAATCTAGAACATAGAATAATCATAGTAAAGAATACAAGGTGACCAAGTAAATAAGATTCAATCATAATAACAATCGTAACCTTTTATGGTCAAATGAAGTAATGATCAAAACATAATAAAGCACATGAGATCACTCAAAGAAAATAACAAAATCATACACAATCCAATCAGGACTTCAAAATGTTTTTAAAGATTCTCCACAAAAAATCAAAGAGCAATGGATATAAAATTATATAAAAACATGATGATCAAATCCACTCGAGAAAAAAGTTCACATAACTTGAGCTTGCAAAATAAGGTTGGTTAAAGATGATCAAAATAAAATTCATGAAGGATTAATAGGAATCCAAAAGAGTAAAGTAGATAAACCTTTAAAAAATGGCAGGAGCAGGAGTAGGAGTAGGTGCAGGAGTTGGTGCAGGAGTAGGTGCAGGTGCAGGAGCTGGTGCAGGCATAAGGATAGGAGTTGGTGTACGAGCGGGTGCAGGTGCTGGTGCAGCTACAGGAGTAGGTGTAGATCCAAATATAGGTTTTCCACCTAATGACCAGGGGGGTCTAAAAGTCGCAAGGTTTTTGATTGATTGCATAAGAATCCACCTTGGCATCAAGATTTTACTCGCATTTTCTCCTCTACGCCCATTGTGTAGCCTGTAGCGAACGAGCCTCATAATCTTGGATTCCAAAGCTATCATTTTCAGGAAAAAAACACAAATAAGATACATTCTGACAATAAGGGAGTGAAATCAATTTTTTGTTGTAAAGCAATGGTACAACCTACTAAACCCTTTCATGATCATCATTCACATGTTGGAATGATAGGGAACCTGCCAGATGCTAGGTTTATTGTTTCAAACATCATTTCAGGCTCTTCTAAGGGAATCATGGACAAATTTAGGCCTTGGCAAGGATCATCCTCATTTGAAATAGGGGAATCATCAAAATAGGCTCTAAATCATCCTCCGCATGTTCCGCATTTTGAAAATGGTTTTGGGTGGGATGTTAAAAATTTGAAAAATTTTAAATGTCTGCATTATTCATTGGAACAGGGGAGCAAGGGTGCTATCCAATCTCACAGGAATAGGAGGCATGGACCAAATGGAAATCTTGCTCATCATCACTTTCAAAAGTAGCTTGTGTTTGATATCTATGAAGGTACTCCACCTGGGTCTCCTGTCCAAATTTTATCTAACCCTCCTAAGATCTAGACAAAGGATGCTAGAGTAGGGCAGGAAAGAGAGATTCCATCCTTTGATGATTTTTGTGGATTTGATGGATCAAAATCCTAGCAAGAAGCTAATGTATCCCCTTTCAAAGCATCTATTCCTATCTCACCTAGGGCCCCCTTCAATCCAAAAAAGTTTCATCAAGTGTGGAAAAAAAAGCAGATTTCAGATGCAGGTCCAAAGGAGTCAAATGAGAAACCTCCAAATCAGTTGAGAATCATGCTTCTGAGCCACTTATTACAGAATTCAATTGGCCTTCTCTGTCAATCTTCCCTCATAGGTAAGTTTGCCTCTACTTCATTGTCATTTTCTGACATTAAGGACTGGGCATTTTCCTCTTGGTCAGGTTTAAAAGATATTTTTTATATAGATCTAGAGTCCCAATATTTTGTTGCCATCTTTAAATCAAAAGAGCTTAGGGATTCTGTACATAAGCAAAAAGGTTGGTTCTATCATGGTTCAGGACTCTTCACTATGATTTGGGTTCCTAATTTTAAGCCGCGGCCTACATATATTCATTTTTTTCCTTTTTGGATCTCATTTCCACTTCTACCTCTTGAATACAGAGATCCTCAAATTATTGAAATTCTTGCTAATAAATTGGGTATCTTTCTCAAACATGATCTTATACCTTTTGATCACCCACATTTGGATGTCAGAGTTTGCCTTCTTCTAGATATGTGAAAAATTCTTCCTACTCAAATCTTGATCAATTCTCAGTGGGGTTTATGGAATCAATCCATCAAGATCTAGGATGAGGCCATAGTGCACAGATTCCAATTTAGACTTGGGCATTTCAATACTCAATGTCAAGATGCAGTTAAAGGTTCAATAGAAGTATGTTCGGATCAAAATTTTGATCCCACATTATGTACTCATAAAGCTATATCAGACATTCATAATGCTCATAATGCTTTATCACAATATGATAACTCTTCGGGAGATCTTCAGGATTTGAACAGTAATAAGATGTCAAACATAAGGTTTTCTCTACTTTTGAAATTGGATTTTCCTTTCATTGAGAGTCTCCCACCTAGTTCAAAAGTTTTCAAATCCCTTCCTCCATCCTCAATCTTATCAACCTTGCCAAATTTAGATGCCCTGAGGTTGAGGTCTTTTAACTTGGAGTTTGCATTATCCTTTAATATACCATAGGATTTGTTCAATAAAACACATTTTTTAGATTGGAAGGCATGTAAGATTGGTGATTAGATTGTCACAAAGATAGCATCCAATATTATTTTTGGTATAGCAGAGGAAGAAGGATATGACTTAGGTGAGCAAAAGACTAAGACTCTCGATGACTTGCTTAAAGAATTCCAATTTTGGAACAATCAGGTTTCCCCAAAAACCTTGAATACCTATAGGATTTTAGAGCTTGGGGAAGCTGCATGTGATACTTATAAAGTGGATTAGTTAATGGCTGCTCCTCTTGCTATTGAGGATTCCTTGGGCTTAGAGGAGTGTATATACCAACAATTTCAAAATCTAGCTGATAATACAGTTTCTCAATGATCAGATATTAATATTGGTGAGACTCAGAATAATATTTCTCAACCTTATACAAATTCTGAGAATTCTTCTTCTTTGGGGATTTTTTATCATCATCAAACTCTTTTAATTGCTCAGTCTCTAGCCCAAAGCCAGCATGTACTCAAGATGCCCAAATCTAGAGGTCGACCTAAAGGCTCCAAGACTAAATCTGAAATAGCAGCAAGTATTCAGACTACTTTGGATGACAGGTTTGTAGTTACCAAATGAGTGACAAGGAGAACAAAAGGTTCTCCTTGTCAGCAATGAAGATAAACCCTTGGAATGTTAGAGGCATTAATGCCTCTGACAAAAGAATTAGGATTAAGAAATTAATTGATTCTATGAAGGTAGATATTATTATGCTTCAGGAAACCAAATTATCACAAGACACTTTTGATAAGACAATGGCCAAATGGCCAAAGTCATCTTCATTGCACTCTCCCAAAATTGGAGATTCAGGAGGTCTAGCTGTCCTCTGGAATCCCCTAACAATTTAGGGATAGCTTATTCAACAACATTCAAATTGGAAAATGCTAAAGATATCAGAGTTTGATATCACTTTTATTCTGATAAATTTTTATGGGCCTACTTCAATGTAGGACAAAATCAGACTTTGGGACAACCTTACTCATTTAATTCAACTACAAGATTCCCAACATGTCATCCTAGGTGGTGATTTTAATGCAGTTTTGAGCCAGTCAGAGAAATCAAGAGGTATTTGTCCACCTCTCAAAACTATCCAAGACTTTTCTCATTTTGTGGATAATAATAACCTTATGGATATTCATCCTTCGAAAGGTTCATTTACCTAGACAAATAGGAGGGTTGGATTTGTACAAATAGCTATTTGCTTGGATAGATTTCTCCTTTCCCAAGAATGGAAACTTTACAACTATCATATTCAATCAGAGATTCTTTCTTTGTCGGGTTCAGATCATTTTCCAATCTCTCTCTCTATCAATCAGCCAATTACTGGGGATAAAAATCAGTATAATTCTTCTTTCAAGTTTGAAAGAATGTGGCTTCACCATCCCCATTTTCTCTTGCTATTAAAATAGTGGTGGTTCAATGCACCCTTTGTTCCCGCATCCAAGATGCATCAGTTTGCCATGAAATTGAAACATGTCAAGGAGCTCATCAAGAAGTGCAACCAGCATGTTTTTAAGAATGTTTTTAAATAGAAAGAGGTTATCAAATTGTAGTTGGATGAAATATATAGTAATATCATTCAAAATGGTATGACTAATGATACTTATGTTAAGAAAAAGAGCCTTCAAAAAGAGTGGGAAGAGTTGTGTAGAAGAGAAGAAGAATATTGGAGACAAAAATCCAGAGAATTGTGGCTACAACAGGAGATAAAAATACAAAATATTTCCACACTTCAGCCAAACAAAAGAGAGCTGCTAAAACAATATTTAAAATTAAAGAAACTGACTTGCGAAACATTTTAACCAATGTGCAACAAATTAGGGAGGAAGGTGTCAAGTTCTTCAAGAACCTTCTTGCTCTAGTTGAATACCCAACACCCCTGTCTTCACAATTGAATGATCTCCTTGAGGCCATTCCAACAATGGTGTCTCCCAGAGATAACACAATGCTTATGGCTCCATTCACCTATCAAGAACTCCGAGATGTAGTTTTTTCATTTCCCCTAGAAAAAGCTCCAGGCCTAGATGGATTCAAAGCGCTCTTCTTTCAAAGTTGTTGGGATATTATTGGTTGGGACTTTCTAGCAGCTATTGAGGAGTCTAGGAAGAATAGAACCATGCTCAAATATTTTGATACTACTAATATTGAAATTATCCCAAAAATAAAGATTCCTAAGATATTTGCCGATTTTCGGCCAATATCATTGTGCAACCTGACATACAAGATTGTCATGAAAGCTATTTATTTGCGGCTACAACATCTTATCCCAAACATAATTTCTCCTAAGCAAGGTGGTTTTGTCCCGGGTTGGGAAACTATGGAGGGAGCAATGGTAGCTCATGAAGTCCTTCATTCCATCAACATTAATCAGTCTTCCAATTTTGTGATCAAGTTAGATATGATGAAGGCATATGACAGAGTATGTTGGTCTTTTCTATTTATAGTCCTTCAGAAAATGGGTTTTTCAAAATGCTAGTGCAAATGGATAAAAACATGCATCTCAAGAGCTTGGTTCTTAGTTATTATCAATGGAAAAGCATCGGGATTCTTCTCTTCTACTCAAAGTGTCAGACAAGGAGATCCACTTTCCCTAGTCCTATTCATCATCATGGCTGAAGCATTTAGTAGGACTATCAAACATCATCATTTGCTAGGAAAGTGGAAGGGAGAAAACATAAATGGTACATTTATTTCCATCACTCACTCATTTACTGATGACACATTTCTTTTTGGTATATCACAAGTTTCGCAGGCAAGACAGATTAAGCAAATATTGCAATTATATTCAGATGTTTCAGGGCAGAAAATTAATCCTCAAAAATTGAAAATATTTCTATTCAATACTAACAAAGTTATATCAGATAGAATTGTACAGATTCTGGCATTTTTAGAGGAATTTTTACCCTCAATTTATCTTGGAATATCGTTCTTTATGTGGTCAAATAAAATGAGTTATTGGAATTCCATCCTTGAAAGAATCAAAAGTAGAGTGGTGGCATGGAAAGCCAGATGACACTCAGTATCAGGCAGGATTCTACTCATTAAATCAGAACTTTCAGCTATCCCGAACTACTATCTAGTTGTCCTTAAAGCCCCCCCTTTAGTCCTTTCATAAATTAAGAAATTGATAAGAGGTTTCCTTTGGGCGAGAAATATGACAGAAGAGAAAAAAATCCCTCTTATCTCTCTCCTAGACATGGCACATATTCTTGCAGTAGGTGGAGCGGGAGTTCATGATTTATCAAAGAGGAATGTAACATTTGGTGGCAAGGTGGTTTGGTAAATGTACAACAAGCCCCAGTCTACTTGGTGTTAGATTATGTAGCAGAAGTACCTCGATAACAATGATCCATCAAGAATAATCTCAATGCTTGATCCTCCTAAGGGGTCGATGATTTGGGACTTTATGGTTTCTTCAAGAGACATTGTTCTCAAATATGTTACTTGGGAAGTAAATAATGGAGACAAGGTAAACTTTTGGAGAGATTCCTGGAATGGTCAACCTCCACTAATCACATTGCAAAACACTCAGGATCTAATATCAATTTCAGAGTGTTTATGGGGTACTCAAGTTACTCATTTCATATTTGTGGTCTGCCTTTTCTCAAGGAAATTCATATGGAAGGATCTGAATCAACTTCCTCTATCTCAACAGGAAAGAGATTCTTTTTTATCCATCCTAGAAAATAGACAAGTCTTTCTATCGAATAGTGAAGAAAGATTGTTGTGGGCTCCAACCAAATTACTCAATTAAAGAGGGAGACAAGCTTATCCAAAGAATTGCCTTAGAAAAGAGTCCATCACGAGCATACTCATTTTGTTGGAATCATGTTGTTCTTCCAAAAGCCGGGTACTTCGCATGGCTTGCAATCAAACACAGGATCATTACAAGTGATAGATTGGAGAGGTTAAATATTGCTCCAGCCTTCAAGTGAGTATTATGTGATGAAGAATATGAAATAGGTGATCATCTTTTTGTGAGATGTCCTTTTGCATACCAATGCTGGATGTTTGTTCTTAGGAAATTAAATTACATTACTCCTCTTCAGAATAACATATGGGATATCTTCCAAGCATGGCCGATTCTTTTTCCCCGAGCTTTGTTTATGGGATTATGGAAATGTACTCCAACATTAGTCATATGGGCTATTTGGTGGGAAATAAATAAGCGGATCTTTAGAAAAGAATTTTCTTCTTTAGATAAGGTGTTAGAGGGCATTGAAAAGTCAATAGTGGAAGTAGCTAATGCAAGTCTTAGTAGATGTAAGATCAATCCTATTATTACTTCATGGGATGGAAATATTCTTCGAGAATGGAAATCACTATTTATTCCCTCAGGAAGTGGATTAGCCAGTAAAACACAAACTAAAGTAGATAGGTCTACTGTGCATTAGTAGCCTCCTAATATAGGATATGTGAAGCTCAATTTTGATGGAGCTTCTAGAGTAAATCTGGGTAAATCAGGGTTAGGGGCATGTGTTCGAGACTGTAATGGGAAAGTGCTAGCAATTACAACCACACCTTTATAGGATGGAACCAGCAATAAAGCAGAAGCTCAAGCCTTGTTTGTAGGATTAATCCTAGCTAAGAAAGGGGGTTATCATTGAGTGCAAATTGAAGGTGATTCTTAGGTAATTGTTAATGCTTGCATTAGGAGACATACATATTTCTAGAAGCTTAAGTATATCCTACATTAGATATGGAGTTTGATCGATCAATTTCATGAGGTAACTATATCTCATACTTTGAGGGAGGGAAACAAAGTGGCTGATTATCTTTCAAAATTAGGATGTGATGGCATCATGAGTTCTACCTATCAACCAAAGACATTCATTGATCAACACGAGGAGTTGCAATTGCTGATTAATTCAAATTTAGAGGAGTGTCAATATTAATCATTTTTTATTTGGGCTTATCTGGCATGATTGTAGTGGTAAAGTTTGTAATCAATATTGTTCATGCCTCTTTAATTATGGCCGCCAAGTTTTCTGTTAAGAGGGTGTCACATTCGTACATCAAATGTTCTAAATGGCCGTGTGGTGTACATCACACACTGCGAGCTTACTTTGGCGTATGATAAAAATTTATTCTCACATGGTTGTTTGTCCTTTAAATATTCTGCAAGAGCTCGCATTAGATTATAATTTACTCACACATGATTTGGCATTTAAGTGTCATTCCTCAGGTTTATTTATATCAGTCAAGATGGTTTATTTACACCATTCAAGAAAGCGGATACAGTGCACTTGAAAATTGCTCACCTGATGATGTCAATTTTTGTGGAGGTTTGTGTCAAATGTGAATCCTCCTCTCAATTTCATAGGGCAGTTCTTCCTAAAAATTATTGGATTTGGCTTCATCCAAGGGTGGAGGAGAATGTTCTTCCTCTGCAAATTAATGATGTTGCCATGGACAAAATATTCTATGTACATTCTCCTTCTATTCGACAGGTTGTAAGGCATGTAATTGGGGATGACATTCTCCTCCCCTTCTTCCAAGCATTTCCTCTTTCTGTCGAATTTGGTGTCCATTTTTATTTCAAATGCAATGGACTTGTTGTAGTCAGTTCCACTTTTGGAAATCCTTGCGTCTAAAGTCATCCATCAACAATATTGGAATGAAAATAAGCTCAAAAGAGCAATGCGACATTATGATTTCTGGGTCGATCATGCCTTGGTTGGAGGTTTGTTCTTGCGATCACAATTGCTCCAAAAGCATGAGTTCATGGCAACATATGAAACATTGCAAAAATTGTTTGAAAAGAAAAGCCCTCGCTTCATGAAATCCACCTTGCAAGTCACAGCGAGGGCTTTGGGCTTTCAGTTGGGAGAAAAGGTTAAGCATACAGGGTATGCATTGTTGGATCTTCTGGTGTAAGCAAACAGAGACTATTCACTGCAGCCTAGTCAAGGGCTTCCATCTCGGTCAGTTCCTAGTTCGCAAGGTATGCTGGTTGGTTCGCAGGGTTTGGGTTCTTCACCTCCTCCAGGTCAAGCTTGTGGTGCCTTGGATGTGTTGGTCGGTAGCTCTTCAAACACTGTTGTAGGGTCTGGTTGGTCGATGCCTCTTCTCAGTGATCAAATGTGTGGTTGGGATACAGTGACTGCTATTGTGTCTCCTTCAACTTGGGAGAAGAAACATGGGTCGGGTTGGGAATATTCACCACAATCCCATTTGACCACTGGCTAGGAAAGTGTTGTATGCTTCACAGGTATTTCAGTCTCCCTCATGTGGCCAAATGTGCAGAAATGGAGGAGTGAAACTAAGGATAGTTTCATATTTTTGAAATTTGAATTTTGATCACTCAAATTATGTCTTTGTAATTGGAGGAAGTTTTATCTCCAAATTATATGTTGAGCACTTATACTTCATTGATATAGGTACTATTTTAAATATCGATGTTTAAATTTTGTGTATTTAGCGACGATTCTGGGTTTTCTTACTAATTCTTTCCCGGTTGAGCTTTTGAATCAGATTTTATTTAATAAAATATATTCATTGGCTTGACCACTTTTGCCCAAAAAAAAAGATGATCAAATAATACAACATCATAAAATATGACAAATAGCACACAAGCATCAACAAAAGGAACTTACCCAAGCCTCTAGTATACATCTCCCTAAAAAGCCGATGTAGTTTACCTAATTTCAACAATAAACAGGCAACTAAGCATACAAGTCTCCAAATCAAACATAGTTTCAGTTAACTAAAATTCATTTTGACCATAATTATACTCATGCAAAATCACATGTCCATATTTATATATTTTGTAAATTTAAAATTGGAGACTAAAAAAAAACTTCCACATATATAAATATAACTTATTAACTATTAATTAAAAAAGCATATTAATTAATAATTAATTTTAATATAAATATTAATTAATATAAAAGAAATCATTTAATATTTAAATAATTGCATAAATCAATACTTAATTATAATAAAATTAATTTAAATTATTTAAATATTTAAATAAAATAAATTTTAATTAATTCAAACTTTATTAAATTATATATATATATATTTTAAATAAATAAAATAAACTTTATTTTGAGGGCGTTGTCCCACCCCCACCCCCTAGCTACTACGATAGTATGGGCTGTCGTGCAACCCGACTGCTACGACAATACTATTGCCAGCAACGATAGATGCTACGACAATAGTGGATGTCGTGTAGCCTACTGCTGACAACCCTGCCACCATGCGACAACTGTCGTGGGGTGGGGTTTGGGACCCCCACCCCCACCCCCATTCCATTTAATTTTAATTTTTTTAATATATATATATATATTATATATATATATGTATCGATATGTATCTATATGTATCTATATGTATCTATATGTATATGTATATATATGTCTATGTATATATATATATATATATATAGATACATATATATATATATATATATATATATATATATATATATATATATATATATATGTATCTATATATATATATATATATATATATATATGTATCTATATATATATATATACATATATATGTATCTATATATATATATATACATATATATGTATCTATATATATATATATACATATATATATATATTTATATATATATATACATATACATATGTATATATACATATACATATACATATACATATGTATATATATACACACACATATATATATATATCTGTATATGTATATATATATATGTATATGTATATGTATATATATGTATATGTATATGTATATGTATATGTGTGTGTGTGTGTGTGTGTATAACAATTTTCTTTTACAAAATTTCTAATAGGGTTTTCAAAAAAGACCAGCAAGGTTTAATTTTCTAATGTTTTTTTTAAGGAAGAAATCTAAATTTCCTATTTGAAATAAATCTACTAGGTTTAAAACAACCAAACACATTTTTTAAATACTATAAAATAATTATGCTCATATGCAAATTAAAACCCGTGTGCTCATATGCATAATAAAATACCAGAATCTCTCTTTACACAATAAAAACTCAAAAACCTTTCAAAACTGAAACCCTAAAATAATAAATCCATGAAAACATTCAACTCCAAACCCTTCAAGAATCTGACAAACATGAAGCAAACAATCTTTCAAAAATGGAAGATTATGAAAGTTTCAAACCCTACCTTGATTCCACAAGAAGAACTGAAAACAAAAATGGCCAAATCGAAGACTCAAAGATTCCAAAAGACTCAAAGATTCCAAAGTACTCTTAAGCTTTGAAAACAATTCTTTAAACAACCCAGACAAAATTTCTCCAAAACCTGGTTTCCTTGAAATCTGTGTGTGGAATAATGACCAAAAGTATTTTAATAAAGAAAACCCAATAGACATAAATCAACCATGCAACTCCCAATCAGGAATAAGAACTCAACTCCTTAACTTTGTTTTTATCAATACTCTTTTTGTATAATTAATTAATTATAATAACAATTATATGCACTTTTTCCAAATAATAACTTTTAACTCAACTTAATATGAGATTTATAATTTAATAAATTGAATGCACAAGTAAGTCACTTTAATAATATTTTAGTTAATAATTATTATTTTTTTTAGCATATAATAAATGTGCAACTCAACATTGTAAATATCAATTACATTATTTTGCATTTAATTTCTCAAATTGGATTTAATATCTAATTAATCCTAATTCCTATAATTGGACTTTTAATTAAGTCTTTTAATAACCATATGTATTTAATTAATTCTCATTAATTAAATACCCTTATATTTGATAATTTCATATTTTCTTAATTTAATCAATCACATTATTAACCTTAATTAAATCCACTATCTATTTTAACACAAAATCACATCAAACCATAGGCATGCAAACCTGAAGAACCAACTACATCAAAATACTATAATCAAGCTCAAAGGAAGGTTCAAGAATTCATGTCAACTTGACAAATTTGGGCAGAAAGTCAATTAGATACTTGTCTATTATTTCAGGGCAACAAATGGCTTGGGTTGGGATTTGGATCTAACTATTATCTCCCCTCTCTTACCATTGT